>KK121240.1:221326-265840 GCA_000611955.2 Stegodyphus mimosarum
AAATATACACTAACAGTGTAACTTCATATACAACATTTATATACTTAGTCTACGAGTATCAAATATGGCTTTATTGCTCTAAATATCTAAAAATGTTTTATATGACTTTATTGTTGTTCTAAAGAGAATATATTTAAAATTTATCATTGCAATGCGGAATTCTCTCGACTAGCTTGCATTGAACGTGGCACACATTTTATATCTATGTAAGTTAACTATAGTTTCGCTAGCTCATTTCATAGATTAAGGTTCTGTATATTGGTTACAAATGTCAATTTTGATATTAATGGCGGATATTACTTGGCATTTACTACAGGACTATTTGTTGAATAATCAAAAAATGTGCATAATTTAGTACTCTGTACGAGGTCGTCATGTGGTGTCCATAATTTGTTCTTTAAATTTACGTGATCACAATCAGTGAAGCAAGAACTGAATTAAAATTCAACGAAGGTTTTATATTTTAAAAGTATTGGATAATTTGTAACACTGGAAACTTACAAAATATCAGTTTACAATTTTAACAAAATTATATGTTAAAAATTTATGATTCTTATTTACAGCTGTATCTATAATGAAAAGCCTAAAGATGTGACGAAGTATTTTATAGCAGATTTATATTTAAAAGTTTTCCTTTAAAAGTCTAAAAAGGTCTATTTTAAAAGTCTATTTCAAAGTACTTCTTAAAAATCTTACAGTTGTTTAAATCTTACAGCACAAAATCTTAAAAATCTTACAGTTGTTTAAATCTTACAGCACAAAATCTTAAAAATCTTAATAGCACAGTTTATGTGAGATATTTATTTTTAGCCCAAAGGGCGTTAGCCCAGGCGAGCTATTTATTTCGTTTTGGCATTTTGCGTTGATTCACTTTTTAAACTGCTGCTATCAAATATTACAGCCCTATATTATATTTAAAGAAATTAAATAATGAAGAATCAGCATAAATGTATGTATATGGTTCTTGCGTTGTGATAAACAACGGTACCTAGAGCTATTAAATTTTGAATAATGTAATCCTCCACCGAATTTGGACATCTGGAAGCCCTAGCATGGAACGTGAAATTTGTTTTATGATATGTTTCATATAGTGTCCTGGAGGGCCAGTCCACCCTAGGATGGTACGCAGCTCGTAGTAGTAGAGAAAATGACGTCACAGCACCTGGATTTCATCACGGCTCCAAATGATCGGCACTACAATATTTTATCAGGCATTGAAGAATTTTCTATTAACAAACTCAATGATTTCAAAGCAAGGAATGGCAACACTCTACAAAAAAAAATCTCCAGCGCGCAAGACTGTGTATCGGAAATTCTAAAGATATGTTAATTTTAAAATTAATTTGCGATATTGTTGTTGAATTGAATTTTATGGTTTAAGTGCCTAGAGCATGATATTTAATAAAGTTAACACACAAAACTTTTAAAAGAACGCCTCTTAGGGCGTAATGTAAAATCTGAGAACTTTCAGTTTTTTTTTGTTTGTTTTTGTTTTATTATTAAATTTTTATTTTCCCTTTTAAATTTTATATTTTCATTTTTATTTCGAATTCGTCTTATAAGTTTTTCGTATGAAAGTAAACTGAAACAAATGTTTACTTTTTTCATATGAAACGAAACTGAAACAAATGCAAAGTTAATTAATTTGCAGATATTGAAAGAGGGTTTTCTAGAGTCTCTTTCAATAACACACAAAGTCCACAAGACGATTCCATATATTATCCTCTGTCTCTTTACAGTATATTTACAAAATTAAATTTCTTGCTGGCATTGAATACATTCACAGTCAATAATTTTTTTTAAACTTCTCTCTCAAAAAGTAGGATAAAAAAAGTAGTAAAAAGTAAGATATTTCTCTAGGAACTCGGAAAATAAAAAGACTAAATCGAATCTTCTGCATCTTGGTCCAGTTAAGATCCAGACAAACCTCAGTACCATCTAATAGCTTTGATAGTAGGGAACATTTTAACCTAACTTGCTTGTAGACCATGGCTTTTTCACTGAAAGCGCACAGTTTACTTATAGCTCTAACTGGTTGTTTTCTTCACTTACTTAGAGACAAAAGAAGTTCACTTTATACTTACTCGACATCATAGATTTTATTTGCGATTTGTGCTTCATATTGCTAAGATTTTGCATATATGTAAATAATTTTAGTAAAAGTATTGTATTTTTTTACGTTTCTGTCGTTACATATCTTACCACTAAATGAATCATGGAAGCAGACAGAAAGCCACTTCCTCGCTTGATATATTGTTACGAAATTTATCTATATGTAAATAATTTTAGTGATATTAAATAATAGTATCTCTTGCTGAATGTAACATGAAAGGCCTCAAGAAGCGAAGCATTGCCGAAAACATAACGGGGTAAGCCTTTTAACATTGATGTAAATGGGATTCTCGCCAAATAGTGGAGATAGCGTCAAATTTAACGTGAAATCACCAAACGTCGTCAAGCTTGGCAACAATTTGGCTACATTTTGTTCTCATCTCTGTGTAACAGTAATTGATCCTGTCCTATGTAAGTGTTCAACGTTCTTAATAGTCTGAAGTGGTCACTACTGATTGTGGTCTTTCATACTAAAAAGAGCTGTACGAGTACTTTTGAGCGAAAGGTTCCAGAAATGAAAAGTGTTTTTGGAAAAGTAAGTTTCATCAAGCTGTTATCAGTTCTGTGTGCATTCGGTACATTATTACCCCAAACAGTATCTTCACTATCCTTTGATTATTTTAGATTTTTAACGATTTTGGATAACTTTTTACCTTTAAACTGAAATCACATTCACATGAAATAAAATAAATTTAAAATTGTATTCATAATTGAGTTATGCAATATCAATATTCGATTCAAATTCTGACTTCGTTTAATATCCAATTTATTTCACTTCACAAACACAGAGAGATTAAAGAGGCTATTTACATACAGAGTTTAACATAATGATCTAATGATCCGTACATCACGAAGATAAATAACATTTAATAACTTACGTATCGTATCTTAAATGTTGCGAAGATAGAACGGAAATTCCCCGATCGCTTAATTCAAAAACAGACCTGGTTGCCAGATTCATAGATCGAAATTATGAAAAATTAAATATTAGCAAACAGGAAATAGAAAACTTCATAGGAGTGGCAACATCCTCCCACCTTTTGTATTGCAGGCAAATTTACCTTAAAGCAATACAAAACGAAATAATATACATATATAGCAGATATAAATTGTAATACATGAAATTAAGTTGAACTAAGAATTATAAACATGTGAAATGACATTAAAAAACAATAAATATATAAACTGGCATTATAGTTATTAAGTACTAGGGAAAAAAGTCAATAATAGTTCATAAATCCATGCGTTTTACAGGTACTACTCGGCGACCACTTCGAGTTACCCTTATATTTTTAGGAACCGCGTTTTCACATGACTCTGTCTCTGGTGCAATCTCGGTTTTTGAGACATTTTTATGGAAGTTGTCGGCAGAAGTAAGCTCCAAAGGGAAGATTCGTTGAAAGGGTCGTATGATCTCACCATTGGCTACTCGTAGTTTCGCAACACGTTCAATATTGTCTTTGCCAGGAAACAGTTCAATTACCTGTGCTAAAGGCCAATTTATCCTATTTGGGTTCTTTGACTCCACTAGGACAATTTCTCCTGGAGAAATTGTCTTTCTCCGTGAAGATGACTTTGGACTTCTTACTAATTCTCCTAGATATTCTTTATAGAAACGTTTTCGTAGATTTAGCCGTAAGTTATGAAGGTAACGTACACGTTTCAATAAATGCTGAGAGTCAATTAAGTCCAAATCAACAGTTTCTCGCTCGCCTAAATCTTGAATAAAGTGAGCAGGCGTAAGAGGTCTCAGTTCGTTAGGATCGTCTGACAAATATGTCAGTGGTCGTCCATTTATTGTGGCCTCACAGTCAGTGAGCAATGTCAACATTTCTTCATATGTGACACAGGATTTTCCTAAACACTTTCGAAGAAGTTCCTTGATACAACGAACCATTCTTTCCCAAAATCCACCGTACCATGGGGCAGACGGAGGGCTAAATATCCATTTGATTTTCACTAAAGCACATTCCCTTTGAATGAAATCCCACATCTTTGGCAGCTCAAAATTTTGGAGGTTTAACGTGACCATATTGACCACTTGTTTTTTCTTACCTAGTCCTAAAATTGTCCAACCTAATAAAGTTTCCACGGCTGAAATACCAGATGTAAGTACTTCAATTCTTCCTGTCAAAATGCTTCCAAGTACGTCAGCTCCTAGAAGAATTCTTATAGGTGGCGAATCTCTTCCGACATCTGTCAGTTTTATTCCTCGAGAAGCAAGTTCAACAAGTAATGTTTCATCACGTATTCTGGGTAACGTAGAGCAAATCTTCGGTTGATCGAGCAGAGACATTGAAGTAGAATACTTTCGATCTAAACTTTCAATGGTTACAACATATTTCGTATGCTCAGCAGCCGGAGTAATTCCTCCGCCAAACAGTCCTTGAGATAACATTTCCTTTCCGGAAGGGGAAAGATTTAATTCAGCAGCTAAGCTCTTCTCAATATAGGAACGATGTGATCCATCATCCATTAAGGCTCGTGCACAGATTTCCTTGCCTCTGTGCCGTAGTCTGATCATGATTGTTTTCAAATAAATTTCACGTTCTGAGGGAAGATTTGTCAACAGCGTCTTGGTAGATTTTTGCTTTTCTTCTGCGACTTTGTCCTTTGATGAAGAGTTAATATCTTTACCTAAATCTGGGCAAAGTAACGCGTAATGCCTCCGTCCACAAATCAAACATTTTACACTACTGTGACACCCTTTTGCCATATGACCAGGCTTAAGGCAAACAAGGCAGCATTTCCGTCGCATAACTTGGGACTTTCTGTCATCGTAATTTATTGTCGACAATTTTTGACAATCCTGACTTGGATGAGGACGGTCACAGAATATACAACTAATTTTTCTTCCAGATGTGTTCGAAATTAGAGTAGCAGCAGTAGGTTCATCTCGTTGAACTGGTTTTTGGAATTCCTTTCGTTTCGTACCACTTCCGAACGCATTTTCTGCTAAAACCCGATGCTCTTCACCCTCTACTTCATGACGTAAGAAAGACATCAAATTTTCCAGAATCTTCTCCTTTGCGAGGATTTGTTCTCCTTCCTCGACTTCTCTGTTGAGTCTATATCTGTCCCAAGCCTTTAGAATTTCAGTCGGAAGACATGATTCCACAACAGGATACAGCATTGCTGCGTAATTCGATGTTGTCACACCCAATGTCTCTAACGCTCGTAGATAGGAACCAAGTTTATCGTATAAATCAGCTAACTTGATGACTGATTTGTTATTTACTAATGCCAAAAGATCTCGAATGTAAACTTCAATCAATAAGTCCTTTCTGCCAAATCGGGACTTTAAATGTTCAATAACTTTCGCGTAGTTATCCTTAGAAGGTGGGTAACTTTCCGCTATATCGCGTGCTTTAGTTTTTGGTTTTAACGAAGAAAGCAGATACTGAAATTTATCTTCTTCTCTTAAATTTTCATCTTCATGAACTCGAGAAAACTGACCCCAAAATGCAACCCATGATCTAGGCATAAGATCATACTCCTTAAGACGTAATTTGGGAAGTTTTAAGTTATCAGATGCAACCTTATTAGAAATTACAGATTTACTTTCATTATATTGATTATAATTCTTCTCGTATATAACTCGTACTTCAGTAAATTTATCTCTGTAAGATTCCATTGCATCATACTCTTCATCCGTAAAACTAATTAATTTTTTAATTTCTTCATCTACTTTAAATAAACGCTCTGCTTTCTCAACAACTTTGCAAAACTGTACGTGAATGTCCTTATCAACATCAATTTTACGATGAATATCATTAAACGTATTCGCCGCTGTGGTAAAGAGACGGCGTAAATTAGTTCTTTCACCTCGTAACTTAGTTTCCAGTTTTGCTTGCTCAGCCTCAGTCTGTGTTTTTTCTGAAGTCATGTTTTACTTACACGTATATCAAACGTATTTCTTAAACGTATATAACGTATTTCGAATGTAAACGTACTTCTTAAACGTATGTAACTATTACATGAACATAAAAAACTCTTCACGAAACAAACTTTTATAAATAACTCAGAAGCAATCAAAAGTTAAATAAATTCAGAAATTAACTTGTTTACCTTCATTAAAGTAACTTGAATTTAGCCACTTCTGATTTCTCAGTGCAGAGTACAGTTCTGTCGTTCGGACGCCACTTGTATTCGATTCAAATTCTGACTTCGTTTAATATCCAATTTATTTCACTTCACAAACACAGAGAGATTAAAGAGGCTATTTACATACAGAGTTTAACATAATGATCTAATGATCCGTACATCACGAATATAAATAACATTTAATAACTTACGTATCGTATCTTAAATGTTGCGAAGATAGACCGAGAATTCCCCGATCGCTTAATTCAAAAACAGACCTGGTTGCCAGATTCATAGATCGGAATTATGAAAAATTAAATATTAGCAAACAGGAAATAGAAAACTTCATAGGAGTGGCAACAATCAATATATGCATTATTTACCACATTAAGAGTCACCCAGATGGTATAGTAGTTAGGGGAGCTTACTAAGGTATTGAAGAGTCCGGGTTCGAATCCCGGAGAAAACATGGATGTTTGCAAATGTATAGTGTCGATGCGGCATGGCGGCACTCTAAATATGCGGCGAGCTGAAAGTTATGTCCTGTGGACTGGTGGAAGAGGAGAGGAGTGGGAGAACCCCGAATTGACCCTTCCGAGGTGCTCTCCCTCAAAACTGGGTTAGAAAATAGAAGCTCAAACTCTCTTCGGAGTAGGCTCTGGCAACCATTGTCCCATGTGATAATGGACACAACAACAACAACCAGATAAACATCAATAAATACTTCTATTAGAAAAATTTTCGTTTCCCTAGATTCACGTTTTTTGTACATTAAATGCATATATATATACATGTGTGTAAATTTAAGCAAACTCTTAACATGAATATTAGGCACATTTTCAATATACGATATTTTAATAAGAAAGTAACAGGAATTAGTTTTCCAAAAATTATTGTTTGTTTTTCAATAATACAGGAATGATTGCATGTCAAAATATAAACTGAGACATTTTATGCATTTTATGTGATGAACATAATATATGGACACATAAAAGCGTGTGTTATAATTTGCGCACGCGGACGGAAATATGAGAAGCGATGAACTAGTCGCATCACTTTTACTGAAAAAGTTAGTCTCTTTTTATGGTTCTGCATCTGACAGCAGATCTGCAAAAGCAGATATTTCCAGCATTCGACTCTCCAAATTTATGGGCGAGACAGACATTCCAGAAACTCAAAACACATTACTGTTCCTATAAAATACCCTTGCGATATTTAGTGCTCTCCAATCTTAGTTTCGAGCAAACTTTGCCATAGAAAACCAGGGAATCAATACCTGTTGCAAACTCCTGCCAAGTATAGCAACATATCTTATAGTTAGGAACTGAGATTGGATTTCTCTTACCGTGGACGGATGTATTATTATAATGAGAAAGCTTACTAGCAGCCGCAGTTTATTTAGAGTCAAGCTTAGCATTATTTTTGGCGCTTTGTAGAAGCGCACATTTAGAAAGCATAAGATTTATGGAGCAGAAAATACAGATATTATTGCCTGAAATGTACTGAAATGAGTTAGAATGTGATAGTTTTCCGGCGGCAAATTGTGTTTTCTAGTGCTAATAGACACACATTTTGTCGGCTTATTAAATAAATGAATATTTATAATTAATGAGCAATGCTTGGGTTTACACATTCTCATATTTAAAGGATACACGCAAGCGTGATTTCATAACATAATGTGCCCAAAGTGTCTTTAGAATGCGTATTGAAAAGTGTTACTGGAAGTCTTTGTGGTGTCACTAAAATAGCTAACAAAACCATCGCCGCATTCATCCGTTACGAAATGAAATAAATGTATGCATGTATACATGCAGTAAATAATAACATCCAAGCAATTATCGCAATTAGTACTCAAATGAAGTTCCTGCTTGCTCTAATGTGCTTCGAAATAATGACGTAAAATTTTACAAAACTGATAACGATGCACTAACAGTAATAGCAGAAAATTCTATCCTTTTGTCAGCTTGGGTAACATAATAATATATTTGTGTCTTCAGTAAGAACATGAACCAATATAGATAAATTACACTACCGCTCATTCTAATAGCATTCTATATGAATTAATTATGAAATTAAGTGCGCTTCATTTTAACATGTTTTCAGATGCTTCTTTGTGATGGCATATATGCAAAAAAAAATAGATCTGAGGATTCTATTGAATTTAAATTCATATATGTTTTCATTAGGTGGATTAAGCAAAGATTTCAATGATTTTATTTTTAACCAAACTTCATAAAGAAGCAATAGATATCTAAATAAGACTATTCTATTCGGAAAATTTTAAATATTGCTAACAAGAAAGCACCCTGTGTTGAAATGTTGCCAAACTAGTACTAAGAAATATTCAATTTTCAAGGCGCTGAGAGAGTCAGCTTAAAAGATAAACACCTCAAATAAATTTTTTAAAGACATTAAAATCTTCCAGAAACCTTCGATGGTTTTGTCATAATCCGATTTATGATTTAGTTTTTGCTCTTTATTTTTAGTCAAAAATATATGATCAATATAATAATTACATTATTGTTGTTTAGAAATAATGCTGAAATTATCATTTTAGAATGTGCATATTAATCATGTAATGAGACATATCAAAGTATAGAGTTCAGAAATATGTAGAACTTAGTACAAATTTAGAAATATACCAATCAATCTCCACAAAGTCATGAAATATTGTTCATCAAGGTTTGTTAAACAATATTTCACACATACCTCTCTATTTTGTAAACATATTTAGACACAACAATCCTAACTGAAAAAATGCAGCAAAGATGCGTGATGGCCGACGAATTAAATCAATTTCCGGCGTCATGGATTTTTTACCTACCTTTCTATGGAATATTCTTAAAAAGTTTCCATTAAATTGATTTTTAAACCATTTACGAATATTTTACGCTGACAGAATTAATATTTTTTCTTTGGGGCAAACGTGCATTTCAATATTTTATGAAAGTAACGATTTATAACCCATATTGATGTAAATGTATGAATCGAATGTATGAAGTTATGAGCTCTATCATTTCATTTTTTTTCTGTACAGGTTGGTATTTATTTATTTTAACTATTATGTTTAAAAGCTCATTAATCAAATTGCTTGTATTATTAATTTTAGAAGCAGAACAAAGTATGAGAGTGAAACAAATGACTAAGCACCCTTTCGTATAATACACTCTTAGGCAAAAAAAATGACTCACCAAGAAGGATTTATCCGAATGGGACAAAAGTCGGTAGAAATGGTGTAAATGTACAGAAAAACAAATGAATACATTTAGAAAATTTGTAGGATTTATTGAAGTGACAGAGCTTCACGAATTGAAAAAGTCAGTAACGCGTTTGTCCACCTCTGGCCCTTATGCAAGCAGTTATTCGGCTTGGCATCAACTAATAGAGGTTGCGGATGTTCGCCTGAGGGATGTCGTGCAAAATTCTGTCCAACTGGCGCGATACATCGTCAACATCCCGAGCTGGTTGGAGGACCGTGCCCACACGGATGCGAGAAATGGGAGCATCGGTGCTGTTTTGTCCCAAGAAATAAACGGCCAAGAACGTGTCATAACATACTGGAGCAAGTGCCTATCAAAATCGAAAAGGAGTTACTGTGCCACCAGGAAAGAGGAGTTGCTCTCCATAGTCAAAGCCGTAGAACATTTTCATCATTATCTCTACGGCAGAAAATTCCTACTCCGCACAGATCATGCTTCGCTGATCTGGCTTTTAAATTTCAGAAATCCTAAAGATCAAATTGCCAGGTAGATAAAGACACTCTAGGAATATGTCATCGCTATCCGTCATCGGAAGAAATCAACACTTGGAAAAGCTGACGCCCTGTCTAAAAGAACTTGCCCAGAAAGCTGCCGATACTGTTTCAGGGTCGAAGCTAAATATCAGCTGCTTAATCCAGTCCGACGGCAAATTACATCAACAACAGCTGATGAAGAGCCATGGAGAGACAAAGAAATCAATGAAGACCAACTGGAAGACAGTGACATTAAACCCATACTTGATTTCTTGGAGTCTTCAAACAGAAAACCTACCTGATAGGACATTTGGATCTATAGTTCTGCAACAAAACAGTATTGGGCACTCTGGCAGTCACTCCATATTCGAAACGACGTCTTGTACTAGAAATTCGAGTCGGGCGATGGACTGGTTCTCCGATGGCAGCTGATATTTCCATGCTCCCGAGTTTCCGATGTCCTTAAAGAACTACAAAGCAGCCCTACAGGTTATCACTTCGGAATAATGAAAACTTTCCAGACAGTCCGTGAGCTCTTCTACTGGAATAACGCAGAGATGATGTGCAAAAGTAGTGCCGATCTTGCGATGCCTGTGCAAGTCGGAAAGGACCGAAAAAATTCAACCGAGGGAAGCTACAACGTTAAAATGTAGGAGAACCTTTTCAGTGTCTCGCCTTTGACATCTTGGGACCTCTCCCGAGAATTGCTGATAACAAGAAATGCATCCTCCTTGTCATTGATTACTTTACCGAGTAGCCTGAAGCATATCCTATTCCTGATCAAAAGATTGTCACATTAAAAGAGGTAATAATACAGCACTGGATTTCCAGGTTCGAAGTGCCTCTTCAGTTACATTCCGATTAGGGAAGGAATTTTACCTTGACCTTAATCAAAGAACTCTGCAAGCTACTCGGCATTGATGTACGCAAATGACGCCTTACAGCCTCAGTCGGGTGGCATGGTAGAGAGGATTAATCGAACCTCTCTTAATAACCTCTCATTAGTGGTTTCCAGAAACCAATAGGATTCGGACAAGAAGTTACCACTATTTCTACTGGTTTACCGCAATGCTGCCAAGATACTTCCGCTTATTCCCCATGTCAGATACTCTTCGGTCATGATCTTTTGTTTGGTCGCTCTCCGGATGTGCCTTCATTGCCTGAGGAACACATTCAAGATCTCCGGGCCCGGTTTGAAGTGATGCACAACTTTGCACGAGAGCGAGTCAATTTGGCGACGGAGAAAATTAAGACCCGGTACGACACCACAGCTACAAGACATAGTTTTAACGAAGGAGACAAAGTTTGGTTGTGGAATCTTACTTGACGCAAAGGACTCTGTCCGAAACTACAGTCACCTCTTTATGGTCCGTACACAGTCCTATACAGGATGAACGATGTCGTGGTTCGGATCCGTAAGTCATAGAAATTTAAACCTAAAGTTGTTCATTACGATAGGTTAGCTCCTTCTTCTGGCCATAGTACCTAGTGTATGTAATTGTGAATAGTAATGTGAATAGTACAAGACCATGGTCCTTTTTGTAGTTGATATTTGATTTGTATTATTTTACTTACTGCAATTATTGTGTATGCTGTTTGTTATTGCAATGTAATGTTTGTTATTGCATTGATGCCTTAGTTGTAAATTTGGCTTCCTGTCCAGAGATTGTACTGCACGGGACTTGCAGTCCTTGGGAAGGGGGCAGTGTTACGGATTTTGTATTCAATTTGCTATTTTTAATAGAATTTTAATTAAATTGTTTTATTTTTCCGTGCAACGCAGCGCGTGACGAATAGCAAAAGAAAGCTACGCAGGAAAATTAAAAATACAAGAGCTCGTGCATTTAACATTTAATAAATAGATATCTCGTGATTGCTGTTGCTATCCAGAAAATCGAGAAAACAGATTTTACCAGAATATTCTCGTGAATAATTAAAAAGCTTATAAAACCCGGATTAAAGCATCTCAGCTCAGTTGTCGTTGTTATGCGTACTGTAGTTGTTTACTTAGTGCTGTTATTGATTGTAGCGAATTCGCGGTGAGATCGAACTAGTTTCTTTGTATTTTGAGCTTGAGTTCTGTTTATGTTCTAGTAGTTTAAAAATATAACTGCTCTGACAAATTGTAATATTATAGGAAAATGTCTGAGAAAATATTTCAGAATTTTGTTTTACTTCTTGTGAAAAGAAAAAAAATAACTTTTTATCGACTTCTGCATTCAATCCATTACGAACCCGTACGCACGCAAGAATACGTTTTATGGGCAATGTATGTAAGTAAATGCGGGTTTCAATGGTTAGAACGGTATTTTCGGTGAGAGTGCCACAGCGCAACCTTATGAGGCCGAAAGCCCACACACAAACAGTAATTTGAGGATTGAATTTTTATTGGATAGTTTACACTCACACAGCAGTAATCCTTATGGACTTGCTATTTCATGAAACCCCAAGATAATTTTCAAAACCTCGTAGTAGAAAGTATAATATTTACGAAGTTTTCCTGAGTCTCATTTCCTCCTCTTCTCTTTGAAGGAAGCTTAAATGACTTAAAAAAACTTTAGCAGTGTCTCTGAAATGATTGTTAAGCTCACAGTCGGACCTAGAATGCTTCATATAGTCACTGAGATATTTCTGCAAATATTAGGCAGTGGTTTTATGTAACTGCCTAGCATACTTGATAGAAGAAGGGACTCCAGAACACACCATGGTATTCTGCGCTGATGAGAGAGTTTCTGGAATAGTTTTCAGGTCAACAATTTGATCCACTGTTGTTTTTAATCTAATCGTACTTTTACCATATTTCACTTGCATATAAGAAATTAATTTTAATAACACACATCCTATGGGTGTTACAGAATTAAATTCTTCAATCTAATTGATGACTAAAGTTGTGCAAACTTCCTTTGTACAAAATACAGGATTTTTGGCAATGTTCATCGTCGCAAATGGCGTTTAGAGAAGAACTGTAAAAATATCAAAATAAAGAACCCAAATACGCAAACAAAGTGAGCAATCTTTATTTCTGATTTACTTTCATTATCTTAGAAACGATACTACGAAATAAAAAAAAATATTATTTCATTTCTGGTAAAAATACCATCGCTCAGTTTACATCTTTAGAATATACTTGATAATAATATATATTAGATATTTTTATGGCAACTTTTACAATATTAGACAACTTAATTATTGCAATTAACATGATGTTCTTTGAATAATTTGTAGAGACATTAGGATTTCTGTCGCTCAAGGTTTCTGCCGTGAGTGCAAACAGTAATGTTCTTTTTATCAATGGACATATCAATGGAGCTCTTTGCAATGTACTCATCGAGACAGAAGCCGATGTTCCTAATATTTGGGGACGATTAAACTGAACGATTTTAAGATAAAATCACTTGGACTACATTTTGCGTTATCTTTCAGACTGTGTCTGGCGATAAAAACGCAGTTGATGGAAGTTAGTGCCAATGCGCATGATCATTCGTCCTGCAGTGACAATGCAGTCAGGAAGTAGGCCATATAGAAACAGGTGCGTAGGTGAAGATCATAAAAGTTAAGATCACATTCCGACTCTAGAAAGACTTTAGTAAATGATGATTGCCAGATAGATGTGTGAAAAGACATTTCTCACAGAGAGAGAGGATGGTCGACGCAGATTGGTCTAAGCACCGTATTTCTCGCCAGGTCGATCGTTCAGAGTGTGTCGTCAGAACATGTTCGGAGTAGTGGACACTAGATGGTGCCCACGTGGGTGAACCGGGCGTGAAGTGATCAGGAATACGATGTTTCGGCAATAGGATCGAAGGATTGTGCGGCAAGCGCTCATGGATTCCCACAGAGACTTGTTTCACAAAACTATTAGATGTAGGCGTTTCAATTGTACCACAAACCATTTCCAGATGCCTTACGGACGAGAATCCTCAATCCAAGTGCCCTTTTCATGTGTTGCCTTCAACGCCGAAACATCGACGACACCGTCTACAATGGCGTCAAGCCAGAGTGACGTAGATTGCCACAAATATGCAAGATGTGGTGTTTATTGATGATTCTCAGTTCGTTTTGGTGACAAATGATAACCGAGCATGGTTGTAGATGCGCTCTGGGAACTGCACAATTCCACCCATGCTCCCATATCCGCATAATAGGCGAAATGATCTGGGTAGTCGTAGGCTATTTTAGCCGGTCGAATTCAAATGTGGTACGTAAAACCTTAACGAGCTAGCTTTATGTTGATGACATTTTTTTGGTCTCACGTAAGACAATATCTAAATGTGTCTTCCAAGAGCAATTTTGAGCAGGATAATGCTTGTCCGCATGCAGCTCAAGTTGTCCATGACTTCCTGCCTCATGTTCAGGCTTTTCCACAGCCGGTCCTCTTCCCAGACTTGTCTGCAAGAGAGCGTGCGAGACCAGCTGAAACGCTAGATTCCGTCGTGAAAGTCTGTACGTGGATTAGATATGGCGGCTAGAGATTTGTGGACCCATCTGCCTCAGGACATCAGACATCTAACTAGCTCATAGCCGGATCGTATTGCAACAGGAGGCGGTTCTATGCGTTGTATTTGAAATTGCATTTTATTCATGAATTTCCATTATATTTGTGAAGTTTAAATTTATTTGTTTAATTCTACACACTGCATTTCTTTAATTGTCTTGATTCTAGGATCAGGTTAATCTCTCATCTGTATCATTATGTGTATTAAATTTCATTCATCCGATGCTCCCTTCTTGTTGCTCTATTTTCAGTGATCTTGAGTGAAGTTAAACATTTTATCGAGTCACACACATGTAACTGTGCTTACTGAAGCAGGTTTAAGAAGAAATTAAAATATGTAGAACACATATTTGATCAACAATATGCTCCCTATTTGAACCAATAACATTCTTTGAACGTTGATGTTTTGTGCCATGCTTTAAGAAAGCAGATAGCGTTTTGGAGGGAAATGTTGAAAACCTCGTTTCAAGTGCCTCATAGGATTTCTTTCCATCTATGAAAATTTCTCAGATTTGGACAACCAGTCAAATTTCATCACCAGTGACAAAACGTTTAATAAAGAATACTTTTAAGTGAACGAGGAGAGCGTAGATGTTCATACTCTCTAGTCTGTTGCCATCAGGAAGTTCACATGGAATTCCATCTGCCAAGCTTGCATACGATTCCGTATTCCTAGAGATAGAGGACATTTGATGACAACGAACATCGACTCTTAAAATCCCTTTCAATTGCAGTATTCATCACACTATTATCCGAAAAATGTGCATCTTTCAGAACTGATGTTAGCTTATCAAATTTATGGAACCATAGTTGGCACGTCCAAACATCAAAGTAAATAAATATTAAAAAAAGCAAATAAACAAAAGCAATTTTAAAAATATCATATGTGGAATTAGCGTGTGCAAAAATATGAAGGAATATTATGATTCCATTGAATTAATATGCAGTAATTATAGTTTACCCCACATGGTTTACAGAATTGCTTAATATAATTTTTTTTATAGACGTAAAGCATGACGTATCTGATATACGTGTTCTGTGTTCTTCATTTCAATCAGGTATATTTATTAAACCAAAAATAGCATTCACATGCTTGAAAGCTAGAATTCATATGAGTACTGATTAGCGCCATTTATACATCCTCGAAAATTCGCTTTTTTAAACGTATTAGGACATGTTTGGCCTAGCCCTGCATGAAAAAGGTTATCACTTATAGAATAATCTGTGTTCAGACATGAAACTGCTTTTATGTGCATTTTTAGAGAAACCTTTTACATGCAACTGAAACTGAAAATCAAACAATTATCATGTGCCATAGGAATGTAGCTATTTTCTTAACATTTGTATTGCACGTACATAGAATATTTATATAAGCGTATTTTCGTTCGCTTAAAATAATAATTTTAATTTTAATAGCTATAATTTAAAAAAACACTATTACTCAATTTTATTTCAAAGAGGATCTAAACATTATTTCTTCCCCAATCATCGGAATACTTTAATATACTATCATTTCAAATACTTTCAAATGTAATTACCCATTTGCGTGCCCAAATAGATTAAATGTACCTTTCGATTACAAAAATTCATTCTGAAGAAAAAAGGTGGATTGCAAGTAAAAATAGACCGGAACACACACTTTTTAATGAAAATTCGTGATTTTAGCACAGTGTGCTTGAAAAGAAAATGCTTTCATCTATGTTTTATGCTTTAATAAATTCATTAAAAAGCATTTAGCTAAGCATTTATTAAGTGTTTTAAGAACTACGAACATAGAGTTTGGAATTCTCACTCATATGGAATCGCTGATATACTAGCCACTAATGAAAATGCTTAAGATATTTAATGAAGTATTTGGTATCACAAATATGTTATAAATATGTGGAGAATAATTCAAATAACAACGGATACATACTTGACGTCTTCACACCTTAAAATCTTCAATTCAGAGACCTGTGTAACGCATTGTCTGTTGATCTATGGTTCAGTGCATTATTATTGAAGTAAATTCAAATTGCATGTTAGAACATTTAATTTCAAATACAGTTTGCTATCAGGAACCAGTCAGCTTTATGAAACGCATATGCACGATAATTTTATTAAAATCATCCAATGCGATAAGCAACTTTATATACGAAAACAGATTTCTCTGGCATTATCTCCTCTGTTTTCTCTAAAGTTGATATTCAAAACATACAGGAATCAGTACATTTTAGAAAAAGTATCTCATATGTAATTTGCTGTCTCATTGTTCATCAATTTTCTCAAACAATAATTGTCTTAAAAAATTAAACGTAAATTTAACCCTTAAACACAGAGGTGGGATCTATATGACTGCGCCAATATTCTAGAACTGTGGAAACTGCTTATAAGTTATACAGTTATTCTTCTCCTTTTCAGTACCTTTCAGTACTTATTGTTCATCATTTTTCTCAAACAATAACTGTCTTAAAAAATTAAACGTAAATTTAACCCTTAAACACAGAGGTGGGGTCTGTATGACTGCGCTAATATTCTAGAACTGCGAAACTGCTTATAAGTTTAATAGCTATTCTTCTCCTTTTCAGTACTTTCAAGTTGACATAAAATGTAACTATGCCTAAATTTTTACTAAGGTTATATTAGTTATTAGGTTTTTTCAAATAATTTTTTTTAAATTGCGCCGCGGTCATATAGACCTGAACTCTGCGTTTACGTTACGTTTTTCTTGCATGTGGGGGTGGCCTTATAATTATTTGGCTCATTTGAGCAGCTGGTCTGATATGAGATAGTGCCAACCTGGGAAAAACTGATTTTTGATGAAGTTATCATCAGAATTAGTAAAACCACATTTGGAATGAAGGCTTCAAAAGCCAAATGTGAACCGAGAAATAAAAATGTGCATTCATAGAGTGGTAGATGTTTTCAGAGGAATCTATTATAATCCAGATGTAACTGATACCCTTAAAAAGTGTCAAATATCCTCTCTTTGTCCCCTTACACAGAGAAGAAAAATTGCCTATCTATGTTTCAGCTGCAAGAATCCGATAATGAATGTGCCAAAAGAATTTGCACAAATTGTGTTGAAAATGCTTAAAATGATGTGCTGCAGTTTTTTTTAAATATTCTTTATGTTATCCTTTTTTTGCATTATTTTATGTAATCCAGATTCTGTAGATGGAAAATTTATTAAATAGTTTGTACGCATTTGCTAGTAAGTAGCGTTTATTTTATTTATTTGATTAGGCATTCCGTACTTTTTCATATGCGATTTAAGAATTAATTTTGATGCTTTAATTTTAGCGTCCTTAAACGAAATAATTACTTCAGTATAAGAGGCAATATGTATTAATGCTTTAATAACAAGAGTACATTATTTTGAAATTTTATATTTTTAAAATGCATAAAATAGGACATGGTCTGAGAGGCTTCTCCTCAGTGTTTACGTAACAGAAAATAAACGTCTGTACTTAAGGGATAGTTAAAGTCTAATTAAACTGCAGTAAGGTAGGCAAAAAGTGAAACGCAACTATGTCTAATAATAAAAATGAACAAATTATAGCCATTACTATTTACGGAGTTTCTAGTCCTTAGAACAGTAAAATTCAGAACTTACATTTCAAATATTAACTCGTGTTTAAAATAGAAAATATGCACCTAAACTTCAAAAAATACAAATATTTACTCACCAAATCCACATATGGGCTAGATCGGAGACTGACTTTTCCAGGTTAGAGCATAGTATTGTTTAGTTGTCACAGAACTCATACTGAAGTAAAAATACCCTCGTTTTTTCCGCTTAAAACACAATTTACATTAATTATTTAAATACTAATTTGCATTAAGGATAAGAATGACAAAAAAAAAGCAGAAGGTGCAAGAAATTTGTAGAGTCATTAGGTGTTTTAAGCAGTGGTCGAAAAATATGATCACTGCCTTTCCCGGGACTCGGGACCTCTCGAGGACGCGTCGAGTATGCTTCCAATTCCACCACGAAGGCATGGGAAAAAGAGGGAGAAAATGCCGCATACAGTCCTCCTTTTAAAAGGCGCCCGGAAATTAAGCGATCCAATCGTCAAATACTGGTTGTGACGAATTGCAGTCTACTACATTTCAGTTCGGCGTCACTTTCAGATTCATTAAAATATTTCAAATCAGGAGACTTGAAAAATGTGCACTGCCCTCGACAGGACTCGAACCCTGGAGTTCTCGATTATGCAACGAGTAAGCTTCCAATTACACTACGAAGGCATGTGGAAAGAAGGGAGAAAATATCTCATAAAGTAATAGAGTAAAAGAGTTGAATTAAAAAAAATAATGTGAATGTATTTGTATATAACTGTTTATCTTCAAGAATAATTACTCTGTTGCTATTTTTTCTGTATTTTGAAATTATATCATTGTTCACACCAGAATCAATATGAAAAACAGGCTTCAAATTCTTTTCCTTTAGCTTTCCTTTTTAAATTTAAACTCCTTATCTTCACTAGACTCTATTTTGTTGAAAATTATCATTTATTGCATTTTCCAGCTTCGGTAAGAATTAAAAGCAATTAAGCCTACGTTAATGTAATACTGTTTGAATTCAATTCGTGAACAAATTTTTGAATCCTTTCCCTCATGAGTCATTTTATCAAAATAGTTAAGAAGAATTTTAGATTACTTCAGTTCATAGTACTCTTCAGCTATCTTTCAACCAAGTTTCATAGCAATAAGAATTTTCGATAAATCAGAAGGAACGTTTTTTATAGATAAAATGTATTAAAAATGAGTCTTATCATATCTCCGTGAAATGAATTTTCTTAATTTGAAATTGTTCTCAAGTATTGTTTTTTCTAATTTTTGTTTAATTCAGAAAGTATATATTTATAAATGTTTTTGTTGACAAACCAAGTTTAGATGTTGCTTTTAAATCCCCTGTCAATCCACAAACAATCTAAGGTCCCTTTATAGAATCCTGAAATATGAGAAATAATATACATTCTCTTCATTTTGTAATTACATTAAGCACCTCTGGGAACAGCCGCAGTATTGCTGTAAATATTTAAAAATTATAATTTAAAAAAATTGCAATTTATTCTTAAAGTACAATTCATATTTCAATTTGACACAATAAGAAAGTATGATCATTTCAAATTTTATAATACATATCAAATTATATTCAATTACTATTATTAGTTATTTACATAACATTTTATGCGCTGCCAAAAATGGCCCGTGCAGATCAATAAAAAAATTACGACGACGAATTGTTGACTTACGAGCACTTGTACAAAAATTCCGTGCACCTATATGGTCAAACTCCCGTAAGTGTAAAAAACCCATACAATTGTACAAGTAGCCGTAGGCCAAAATTTGCGATTATTTATGCTTATAAATAAATTTGCGATTATTTAAGTTTTTATCTTGTAATTTTATTTATGCTTCAGTGTGTTTTAAATGTTAAAGGAATTTTGGTGTTAATGTGCATAGTAATTTCTAGCTGCTCCTTAAATATAATTATACGTGTATGTAGAATATTTAGAAAGAAGAGTTTTATACATTGTTTAGGACAAATTTGCGGAAACTATCCTTTACACGAATTTTTGACTACTTTACTTTTTCCAGTTTCATTTTATAAGGTATTTCTCCCCTTCGTCTTAGCATGCCTTCGTGGTGTAGTGGTCAGCACGTATAGCGTGTATTCGAGAGGTTTGTGCTTGAAGTCCCGGCGAGGGCATTACTCATTTTTCATTGCTCATGCTTTCACAAAGTAACTGATGTCTCTACAGTGGCGCCCTAACTAAAACAGGTGATGGATGATGATTCTCTACCACCAGGATTCGGGGATTGGATCCCTTAATCCGCAGTCGCCATTTAAAAGTGGGAGTATATATGTTATTTCTTCCGCCTTCTTAGCATGCCTTCATGGTGTTGTGATCAGCACATTCGGCGCGTATTTAAGATTATAACGTTTAGCAGCAACGTGGCCAGAAGGCAAAACTCTCTCTCCTAATTCTCTACTAAGCTCTTCCAGTGCAGTGTCCGAGACGTCAACTTAAATACTGGTGTCTGCTTCATTTACATAAAACGCAATCCAGAAAACTCATTCTGGTAGGGAATTGTAGATAGCGAAATATAAGTTAAAGGAAAGACTTGTACCGAAATAAAAAATAGCTATTAGAAAATTAAAATAAACTCCTACACAGTTAATATTTAATCTTAAACAACCAGATATCAAGCCACACGAAAGTACGTTTAAAATAAAAACATTTTAACATATATTATGTATCACCAGAAAGAGACGATTACTTTGCTTTAAGAAATGCCTTTCTAAGAGAAAATAGTTCATATTTTCCTTACTTAAAAAGAATATTATAAAAACTCCATTCAATAATTTATATCTGGAAATTTATTCAATTTTAGTGATTTTATCAGCCGTTGATAGGTAGCTTAGCTGAAAGTCAATGTATAAAGATTCTAATATAACTATTTACTGCATTGGTCGAGCAAGTTCCTCAATTCGAGCAAAAATCATTTGTTGTTTAAGTTAAGTATTTCGCATAGCTAATATACTTCAGACATTTAATTCACTAATTTTAAATTATAACAATGCATGAAACACTTATTTTTTCTATATTATCGTAAGAGAAATAATACTACACTGCCTGTCAAGATACCTGAATGCAAGTATACACTGACTAAAAATACGTATTTGGACACCTATGCAAATGACGGTATCTGCGGTTCTAAGGTACGTCACGGACTCCACCGGTATATATCGTGTAGGAAAATGCATCGGCTTTAGTCGCATGCAAGATGCCTCGTAGTTCGGAGCTCTCTGATTTCGAGAAAGCTATAATTATCGGGTATCACAAATGTGGGATGTCCTTAAGGGACATATCTAGCGATCTGAAGTAAACAAAAACCACAGTGGCCTATGTGATTAAGAAGTGGAAGGTGAGCGGTGATTGTCGGAATGTGCCCTTTGTCGGCAGACCAAAGAAACTGGGAGATAGAGACCGACGACTGCTGTCCAGAAAAATTCCGAAGAACCACACCCAACCGATGGCCTTCATCCGCGAAGAGTTTCAACAGGCATCCGGGAGTATTTTTTCAATGAATACCATCCTTAAGGAAGCACATCTGTTTAGTTTTCACGGTCTTGCTTCTGCCCATAAGCCTTTGATCACAAAGTCCAACCGCGCTGCTCGGTTAATGTGGTGCAAAGCACATAGAAATTGAACCGTAGATCAGTGGAAACGGGTTCTTTGGAGTGACGAATCAAGGTTTACCCTTTATCGTTCGGATGGCAGGGTCTGGGTCTGGGGTCTTTCTGGAGAACGTCTTCTGCCAGAATGCATTGTGCCAACAGTCTAGTTCGGCGGAGGTGGAATTATGGTCTAGGAGTGTTTCTCCTGGTATGGGCTGGGACCCTTAGTCACCATTCATGGTAAGCTCAACTCCGATGCCCTACTGCACTATTTTGGATGACAATGTACTTCCTACTTTGTGGCAGTTTTACGGGTTGGACCCCTGTTACTTTCAGGACGACAATGCCAGTTGTCATGTTTCGACGTTAACCAAGGCTTGGTATTGTGCCAATGGAGTTCATCGAATGGACTGGCCTGCCCAGGGTCCAAACCTGAACCCTATCGAGAACCTCTGGGACGAGTTGCATCGCAGAATTCAGGGGTGCAACCCGTGCAAAATCGGTGAAGGAATTTCTATGTCTTCTCCAAGCCGAGTGGAAGAAAATACCCCTAACTGTCATACAAAGACTGGTGGAAAGTATGCCCGGAGGGTCCACGCTGTAATTACCTCTCGTTGAGGCTCTACCAACTATTGATTTTGAATAAAGTTAGTTTTGCTTTTCTATCAAAGGTGTCCAAATACATATTGGTAGTCAGTGTATAGAGTTTACTTGAATGATCGTTCTTAGTGTATGAGCCATATCTTTTAATCATGTTATGAAAAATTTCCTATCGGAGATTTTTTCTTGAATTTGGGAGATTTTATAGTAAGTGTTAACCATTAGGTTACACTGTTAAAAAAGTAAAGAATGATGATGTGTTTAAACGTAAAATGCAGCTGAAAGGTATCAATGTTTATCATACACATACATTACTATGTGTCTATTTTTGATTTCCATCGAGACTGACTGATAAATAAAACAATTTCAGCACTACATGAGAGTAAGAATGCTCTACATTCGGTCAAAACGTGTTGTAACATGTATTTGTCATTACTGCTGTAATGAAATAGTAATTAAATAAATAGTATATATAATATGGTTTGCAATAATACAACTTTTGAAGAGGTGCCTCCTGGTTATTGCAAGTTCAGGGACCATGGAACTGTTGTTTCTTTTGGAACTGTGATTCCAAAAGAAATCACAATAACAATAGCGAGCTTTACTTTTAAGACTGCAAGTATATAATGCTAGATATTCTTACATAAATAAAGTATTTTACATGTTTACAAGTATTTCACACGCAGTAAAAAAAAGAAAGATCGTGATTTTATTTGAAAAATCATAAACATGTTATTAATTTGAAAAGCATGACATACGGATGTTTCGATATACAGATCTAGGCAATAAAATAAATCTACAAAAGGTGAAAACCAAATATATCTCCACTTATAGAACATGTTATTAAAGTGATTATTTAAAAATTTACTGTCAAAAACCACACATTTATAAAGCGAAATGCATTATTTAATATTTCACAAGTTCAATATATGGCATTTAATGCAAAAGATGTGCTTGAATACGAGTTACAAAATTACAAAAAGTTAAACAATAAATTTCAAGAACAAAGTTCGAATTAGAAAATAAATTGAAGTAAATTTAGAATGCTTATCATTCATGATAAATTAACATGATATGCACAACGTAATTACAGCATCACCTACTTTACGCAAAATTAAATTTGAATTATCCAGTACACATCTGAATAGACTTTCAAGATATTCTTCCAGCCATAATAATTTCTATACAGACTTTTATTCTGTGTGAGAGACAATTAGTGTTTCATCAGCTGATGTCACTAAAGAACGTTTCATAATAACGTAAGTTGAATAAATTGAATAAAATATACTCACCTGTAAAATTAAGAGACTTTGCAAATTATGTCTATTTTTATGAAAAGTATTGAACCAAAGGTGCTAATTATGTCGTCAATGAATTATGCAAATATTCAGATTTAAGTAAGCTTACACGCGCGTTTCTGCGGAACTTTGATTATGGAGACCGTATAAGGGCAAGAGAGATTTTCGGCAATTTGTGTGCTCGTACTTCACGACATCCACTATGTTTGTGTCGAGACCTGGATAAATTTTATGAGCTGTCATGTAAAATGAGTAGCCCCGAATTCTTGGATGACGGAACATCGAAAGACTGAAGGCAAACCAGTATCAAACACAAATGGTTTCAGAGCCCATCGTAACTCCCAGTGCCGTGTTTAATTTGTGGGAACAGCTTCAGGATACTGAATCCATATCCAGAAGACGTGGACAAGGTTCATTAAAATCCACAATGGCGAACGAAATTTTTTATTTGACACTTACGAAACTTACTTCGAAACAAGATTTCTACAGTTTCGAAGCTCTCAAGTAAGCTACATACTGCCATTGCAACTCCAATTCCACGGTGTACAAATGCCCGGTGAACAAAAATCACTGGGGAACCGCGTCTTTTATAGAAGTCAAAATTCAGTCTGGACACGGATTCTCAGCGTTCCTATATCTGGAGAGCGCCACGAACAAGATGCCATACCTCTCTCATCAGGAAAAAATCAACATGGTGGTGTGGGTATAATGGTTTGAGCAGTATGCTGGACTGTATACCACTGCATGTGCTTGACAAAAATTTCCAGCCTTATGTCCAGTTTCAGGCATGTAGTTGGTCTTGGGCTACTTTTAATGAATAACAATTCTCGTCTACGTAGGGTTGGTTAAGTTATGATTAAAGTTTCGCATAAAGAAACATGAATCTTACGTCCGAAAAGGCGAAATAAACAAATCTTCAATAGCTAATCATAGTTGGAATTTCAATCACAAGTTTGATTTGGGTGCTGCTAAAATTATCCAGAAAGCTGGTTTTATTAGGGAATTGGATTTTCTTGAAGATTTTCACATTCACAAAAATTTATCCTGTTTAGTCAAAGACTTTAATTCCAATCCAGTCTTGCCTAATGCCTTTAAAACTCTACTAACTGAAACCTTCATTTCTCTTACTATTTCTGCCGACAGATGACGCTACCGGCTCCTTGCATTGGTTGCCTGCAGGGTATAAATATGATCAAAATTCGCTTTCTCGATTTGTAGAATTTTTTGCTCCTGATGAAGGGTGATGTAAGTTTTGCCCTCGAAATTGAGTAGGATTTTACAACATTTACGTCGAAGACAAGGTTGTCGATTTGCCTCCTCTATTTTCCACGTCGGCGTGATTCTCTTGAGGGTATGTATAGATTTAACCTACTTTCGACAATATTCCCGAGGTTACCGCTAAGAAGGCGTTTTAGAATGTTCTCGCTCGTCTATCACATATCGTTATCATATAAATATATCATATAAACAATCATATCATATAAATTTTGTTGCCAACGCTATATTTCCCTGGCACTTTCTGGCAAACCTAAGTCCGCCTCTTAGCTAGCTTACCGAGCCTCCGTTGGGCATTTTGCAGTAACATGCTATACTCAGTCATCTTTCTATCTAAGGGATCTTGTTTTTTAAATCAAATAATCGCAAGTGAATATGCATATAGTGATAATGGACCTTCACAAATATTATTCATGATCCAAAATTAAAGTAGTACTGCAGGCATAATGTGGATTTTGTAGCCACTAATACAGAATAATTTAGCAATTGAAGCACAATCAGATAAATAAAAGATGTTTTCCTTACAGTGCAATAACAAGGAAATCTGCTGTTTCCAGTAAAATTTTAAAAGGAAACTTTCAGACTGTTTTAATTTTGATTTTATTTTCTTGGAAGGAAAAGCAGTTAACCATTTCATTATTCATTTGTCTGTTTTTTATTCTTTCCTTGTGTGCTTCTGGATTTCTACGTCATGTTTGTATCTACAGGAAGATTTCGTAAGTAAGTATTTTCATCTCCGAAGTATTCTTCTTATACATGTAAATTATATATATGCTTTATTTCATTTATTGATTAGGACAAAAAGCTTCAGAATTTTGATTGCAAATTTTAACTTTAGCGATATACATGCTTATATGTTTCTTATAATTACAATTAAAAGAGGCAAAACTATGTGTAATTTAATACCGTCAACTAACGTAGACAAATATTTTAAGGAATTAAGTCATTCTTACAAAATCAGAAAAAAGACTATCGTAAATTATCAGCATACTTAGGAAAGAAATTTCTGGGTGCATGTGGGCGTACCGTAATTTTCTTTTATATCTCTTTGTTCCGTGCTATCGATTCATTGTTGAAGGCTTTGGGGAAATATCACCATTGTTTTCGGATATATTTCAGGGCAACGTGCTCGTAAGTCGAGAATCTAAAACCGTAAACCTTTTCCTATGCGCGGTGACCGGAAGTATCTCAGACAGAGCACATTTGTCCAGTGAAAATCAACTTACATAGATTCCTTTCATTTACTTTTCGTCAGTGAGCAATGCACCGTTAGTTCCAAACGTGTTACTTTATTCTTCACAACGTTTGTTCTTCAAAAAGAAGAAAAAAATCGCATACACGTTACTCTTTCGAAATCCAAAATATGTGTAAGATACGGGACATCGAAAGGAATAAAAGTAGAGAGTTTTTGATGTCACACTTCGATTTATATATCAGATGAAAACATTGTTCTGATATATCCGAAGAGATTAATATATTTTCAAATTATATGTATAAAAAGCAATTACCACTACTTACTACCTTGCTGATATACCCTTTAAGTTCTCAATTTATGAAGAAAGGGAGTAAAAGCATTTATAAAAGGACCGTGCATAATTTCTGTCGCAATAATTTATATTGCATGAATGTAAACAAATAAATACGATAACCATTTTAAAGGAAGAATATATAATGGTAACGAAATGCTTTTACGTCATTTGCATAAAAAAATTAAAAACTGATTCTTGAATTCTTAACTGAGCAATTCTTTTTATTGGAAATAAATGTATGGCCGCTTTCTGTGGTACTATAAAAATCACAGCATAATATCGCTAATCAGCATGCTAAATTAAATTCAGGAAACAAGCTCTACGTACGTAATAATATAGCTATTTTAATAATAATGAAAGTAAACATGCCTTGAATTATTTTTCCTCGTAGCAGAAAACTGACATTCAAAGTGAGTGTTGATGAAGTTTAGGAACATAAAGCCTTAGCATTATACTGAAAGTAATAGTTATGAACACTTAATATTTTGAATCATTAAATATGTTTTAAGTTTTTTAACAGCAAAATCCATTTTCCTCACGAATTCATAGCATCGTTAATATTCTCATCATTAATTCAAAGCTTCATCGTTTGCAGACACAAGACTCATTTGCAGACACAAGACGAAATCAAATTTTTCAACTTCAGTAACATTTTTACTTTTCACATGACATGAAAAGAATACATAAATAGTAGAAAACGTTGTTAATTATATAAATTAAGCCAAGATCAATTCTAACCGAAAAGTTGTGAAATAGCATATGTAATCAATATTGTTGATATGAGCTCTCAAATAAATATGAATGGTGTAATTAACTTAGGAAAAAAGAGTCCCATTTGTATATGTTACCTGTATTTGCCTACGTTTCAAAATATTTTTATGCATTTAAATGTATTCGGAGTATATCATTACATTATAGTACATTTAAACACATGTTTCAGGAACATTATGTGAATAGTGACTATTAAATTACACATAATGTGATAATGCAAGCCCTTCTGTAAGATACTACAAGATGTCTAAATCAAGATTTTGAAAAACATACGAAAAGAAAAGTAAATACTTTTGCAAATTATTTCTAGTTTTAGACTTCTTAAACAAACTATGTTCTTTGAATAAATACAGTTCAGGAAATCCGACCTTCTAACACCCTGAAATTGGAATACGAAAAAGCTTTAAGATAACACCAAAATAAAGAAACACGTTGATACGTTGAAAAAGAAGAAAACAATCACAAGTGTTCACGTGTTATTTTGACAGTGTTGAAGGAAAAACTTCAGTATACACTTGTGTAATGTCCACAATTTGATTTTCCAGAAGAAATCTAATCTCCACAAATCCATTATTGTCGAGACTCGTACTTGGACCTCTCGAATACGAGTCGAGTGTGCTACCCTTACTCCACGAAGGCATGCTGGAAGGAAGGAGAAAATATCTTAAATACTCCCCCTTTTAAAGGGCAGCTGGGGATTAGGAACCTAATCGCCAGATCCTAATAGCGACGAATTATTACTTTTAATTCTGGCGCTACTGTAAAGTTGTTAGGGCATTTCTTTGAAGCAGAAGTATATGAAAAATAAGCAATGCTCTCACCGGGGCTAGAACCTGGACCTCTCGAATGCGCGCCGAGTATGCTACCGTTACACCAAGAAGGCATACTGTAAGGAGGGAGGAAATGCCTTGTAAGGTAACGTAATTAAAATTAACTATTGATTAACCATTCCTGAAAACACGCAAAGTCTACCAATTTTGAGAAAAAAAAATTAAATACATACATACACATACACACGCACACACATATATATATAGACAGAGAGAGTATGTATAAACTTAACTCTATTGTCATGTTTTGAAACTTTAATCAGCGATAAATAGTAAGGTCTAAAACTGGTATTATAAATTTTTTATAAAATATCTATTTGTGGTTTTTAATATTTTTCTTCTTAGAAACATTCTCGGTTCTTCACTAGGCTTAGTTTCGGCATAAGGTGAGGCATGAAGTCATGATTTTAAACGTCGATGAAAAGAATTTAAATTTATTATTTGGCAATCAATAACACGGTACCTCATTTCTGTATACTAACATAAACTAACTGACACTGCAGGATACTCATATGTATTTCTGCACACTCATATATTAATCATAAAAGTAACTATGGAAGAGTACATTAGGACTATACCTACATATCAGAAAAACGATTCAAGAGGATTATTGAAATTATATCAATGGCAATTAAAATTTACTAATTAAGAAGCCCCTTAGATAATGAGCTGAAGAAAGTAACAAAAATTATTATTTCGACAATAATAGGTAAAAATATTAAACTTACTACGACAACTCCAGAACGAATTCTGCATTACATGCTAACAGGTTACGAAACATCACATCGGGATCACTCGAAGTTGTTCTGAAAACGTGCCTGCAATACTGATTTGAAATCAGGGAAAATTAAAGGATCAATAAAACAATCCTTTCTGAGAGAAAGTTGTTGCATATTTTTAAATATAAATTCTATTACTGCATCACATGCTATAGTAATGTTCCACATGTACATAAACGTATTGGAAGCCAAAAATCTTCAAAAAATGGTTGATTTGAGAAGTTAGCATTGCACATTCTCTACACATTTAACTTTCTAAACATACCATACTTTAACCTCTATGATAATTAGAACTGTTAAAATCTAGTTTTAATTCATCATCATGGTATTTGATAAATGTTAATTACTACATAAAAACGCGTTTTGTTTCAAACGTGATTTTTTATAGTCGATGTGCCTTTTCCCAGGAGCTACTGATTACAGGTGTTTAAATCTGTTATGGTTTATTTCCTAATATTTACTGAAATGAGCTTTTTGTGATTAAAAAATTTGCAATTTTTTTGTGTGAGAAGCGTGCTTAATTGTGTTACTCTTAATAAAATATTCCAGAAATTACTCTGAAATTCAAAATGTTTCAAACGCTCCTTTCAGTATAGTCAGATAGGCATATTTTAATTACACAAAACGTTTAAATTGTGTATCTACAGTAGAATTTGAGAAACGTTACATCGAAAAAGACCGGTTTAAAATTATCGTTATAGAAGATTCCCACTCCTCTTAAAAAATGTTCCCAGGGGACATTTTTTACCTATAGGAACCGGAGGCCTTTAGGAAATTTATAGATCTTTTTTCTTAAGAACTGTAAAAATTATAAAAAACCGATATTCAGAAATTTTTCTACATTCAAATACTATAATTTGAAAAAAAAATTAATGTAAAAAAACAGTCATATCTTCTATAATAAATGGTAATGCTTACAAAATGACAGATATGATAGCTTATTTTTTTTAAATATTAAACATGATGTTTCAGAAAAGGAATATTGGCATGCAAAAGTTAAAAAAAACGTTCACGAGAGACTCCATTGCGAAAGAAGCAATAGCTTTTCCTTATGCGCCCGTTGATAACAACATAAAGGCAGTCACTTCCAAGAAATTAGTCATGAGCAGCGTGTAAGGAAAACCTAAGAGTAGGATTATGAGGTACCACGTTAACCGCTTATCATCCTGCACCAGTAGAAGTCTTGTTATGTCACATCCCACGTAAAGTATTAAAAACAAGTGGTTTATAATTTCTGTTAATATAGACTCTAAACCTATAATATCTGTTTTGCTCTGCTTAGCAATATACTAATCATACTACAGAGTGTTTATAAAGTCCAGGACCCATTTTGATGTTTAATAACTTATAAAATAATAAAGATAGATTAAGATTAATAGCACAAATGGTTAGATAGACTCAAAAAGTTTCATGACCCTTGTCAATGAACTTCCACGTGTGTCCCCTTCGTCGCACGGAGAATATCAAGTCGATATTCAATTTCACGCCAGGTACCGGCAAGCATGTCGGCATCCACAGAGGCTATTGCAGTTGTAGTTCTGGCTTTTAGGTCATCCATGTTCGACACTCTCCTCCTGTAAACGTTGTCCTTTAAAAATCCTCAAAGGAAAAAGTCCAGCGGCGTTACATCAGGTGATCTGGGTGGCCAAGGAATTGGACCTCCTCACCCAATCCACCTTCCTGTAAAATGGTCATTCAAAGAACTACGAACGATGGTACCCCAATGAGGTGGTGCACCATCAACTTACAAAAAGACATGAGGCTGAAGCTCTTCTAGTTCTGGAAATACGAAATTTTACAACATGTCTAAGTATACGACTGATAAGACCGTCTTTTCTGTAAAAAAAAGGCCCAATGACTCGGTCGTGCATTAGTCCACACCACACATTAACCTTTGGGGAATTCCTTTGTGCTTCACGGTATTCATGGGAGTTTTCAGATTCCAATATGCGAACATTATGGCGATTAACAAAAAAAGAGAAAAAAATGCAATTAATAAGCAGATGATATTTAGAATAGTACAGATATTTAGACTGGAAAATGAAATTATCTGAAATTAACCGCACGCGCAGACGATTTTTACAAAAGTAAAGATATTCAAACCTGAAAAGGAAAATATATAAGTTATTCCATCAATAAATGCCATAAGTTTGTTTATATCCTCATTATTTTATGAGTTATCAAACATCAAAATGAGTCTGGGACTTTACAAACACCTTGTATATTGCATCTTTTTATTTGTATGGAAAGTTTGAAACTTTTTTCTATAAAATTAAAATTTAATTACATTCATTGTTGCTCACAGTTGTTCAAATATTTTTTTATTGAAACACTTATTAAGGTTGCCCAATGGATTGCGAAATAAACAGAAGTCTGTAATATTGTATGCTTTTTACTCGCACAGAATCACTTGGTGAATTCGTAACAAAGTATAAACTACTAAATTAAACTTAACTAACTAGCAAAAATCGAAACTGACATTGAAATATAAGAGCTACCGAATTCAGCATTTATTTGTGATCGTAATTACTAGGTAGTTGCTGCGTTGTGTTTACGTTAATTTTCGGGACTGTGCTCAGTTAAAGATCGGATAAGTCTTTGATACAATATGCAAGTGAAAACTTAATATAAGTTTCAAATTAATTAGAAATTTTATTAAGTCTCAAATGATAATAGCTAATTTCACGCTTTTTTCTTATAAATTACCTATTATTATTATACAAATTCCCTTTTATTATTATATTTAATTTAATTGAAATTTTTGGTAACAAAAGATAAAATAAGACATAACCTATTTTCTATTCAACACAAAAGCTATTAAGGAAATTGAAGAAAGGGATAATGCAAATCTTTTCTTTTCCATTACTTTCAGAATTAGTTTAACAACAGAAATATAATTAGACAAAACATTACACTCTTAAATAGATTGAGCTTTCAGCCTAAATTATTGTTTCCTGACTAAGGATGCAGGAGGAAGACGTAATTTCCAAAAAGGGGACAATTAAAATCTCTTACAGATTTGAATTCCCAAATTGCTATTTATCCTAACTTAATTACAGTCTACTAATTAAATATAATCTCCTTCTATCACTCAAAAGAAATGAAAAAGTGAGTTATCTGATTGCTGGAAATCTTGACGTGGAAAGAATCCATATTTCCTAGGCGCCACCCTGAAAAATCTTGACTAGGGCTAAATTATGCATCACGCAGCCGCTCAGCATCAATAGACGAACATGGGAATTAAGTAGGTCCCTTCCCTCATTGAGGTCGCTATCAATGTCGGACATCCTGAATTAACGGGTAACTCCGCAGAGCAGTCGATTAAATCAGCTATGATATCTGGAGGCTGTTAGCTGCTACGTCTCAAGTCTTGCATGCATGGGAATACAGTCTACACATAAGTCATCGGGGTAATACAGACTCATACCTTTTCCCAGTGCGAGTCTACTCAGGTTTACTGCACGGAAAACTAAACTCCAGTCTTAAACGCTTCTAACGGCTAGACGTTCCAGTGAAAATAGCAATGCATGAAGGAGAAGGACAAAGCTCTGAGGAGGTCTCGAATGGGTCTAAATATCCAGATAAGGACAAGTAGTCTCCCGTTCCCAGTCGGAATAAATCGTTAACTGCTGACGAAGACTTTAACGTAGCCGAGTCGAAACCAGCAAAAGCTACGAAATGTACAGTCAAAAAATCTCCGGATGTTTCATTAACATCCGGAGATAAACAAGCAACTGACCGACAGAGAGCATAATTGCCCCCGTCTTAACAACTGCAAGAGGAAACTATTTCATCCGAAGACAGCACAGAATAAATTGACCCGTACTCAAAATTCTTCTTCACAAACAAAAAAAAAGATTACCACAAAACTAGATTTTCGCCTTTTCATTAGAGACCAACTTTCCACCTTTTTCACCCAAAGGACAAAACAGTCCAACTACGCACGCTCAACTACTTAAAACCCGGAGCAAAATTGGAAACTTAGATCACCAAAGCAATGACCTTTCCTCGTAGGTGAAACGTTAACCCCTCTAAATTCATCACGTATTCACTTTATTCAAGGCAACCGGAACAGAGCAGTTTCTTTCTAGAATGTTCTACGGAAGTGAGTCAGACCTTCATAAGGATGACAAGCGAAATTTGCCTCTCTCCTGAATCCTTTCACAAGGAAACGAAGCTTTCTTGCTTAAGTTTAAAATGATATCATTGAAGCATTGGCTTTTCCAAAATATAAGAATTGACCTAACAAAATATTAATATATTAAAATAATAATTCACGGAATTAAATATAAGTATTCTGGTTTTTCATAAAGAATAATTAAACTTTGTTTTTCAACAGAAAGTTCGATCAATTATCAACATAACTAGTCTATAGTCGTGTGTACAGTCATTCTGTTGCTTGTTTTTGTTGACTAATGCTCATTTGTCTAACCTATAGTCAGCCCAAGCTCACGAAATTCCTTGTGGCAAGGAGTTGTTGTTAGCAATGGCCTTGAGTACCTTACAGGTGACAGTGCGATTTAGCTCAAGTCTGCCCCCAGTTTTGATGGAGAGCCCGCCGGGGAAGAACGGGTTCGAGGGTCTCCAACCAGCCTCTCAAGAGAACTTTCGGCTCGCCACATATTTAGAGTTCCCCCCATGCAACCCGGACAGTACATATTCACCAACACCCATGCCTCCTCCGGGATCCTAATCCGGTGCTTCGGCACAGCAGTCAGCGACGATTCTCACTGTACCGCTGGGCGGCGTTTAGCCATACTTCTGTTAATCCTTAATAGCAAGTATTATCTTCGTTTACTAAGCACTATTATTATTACATGCCAGTAAAATATCATGCTCATTAGTCTAAATCAATTTAATAGTTAGTTAATAGTGCAGATTATATTGCTACATATTTACTTAATTCAATCGAAAAGCTCTGAAAAGGAAGGTCATGTGATAATTTAAAAACAAGCTTAAATTTGTATGACCGTAATAGAAGAATGATCAGTTTGAAAAGCATTGAATTCAGTGCAATTGTTTTCTGAATAACGGCAATTTTCCGTACTTCGATTCTGACATGCTGCTCCAGAGGATGAAATCGAAACAATTAGTATTCTTACAATTAGTATCATAAAGAAGAACATTGTAGGTTTCTAAAAACTTTTAAAAATTCTGAAATGTCATTCTAAGATTTTTTGTCATTGATATGGAGGGATTCATGAGGTCTCAGATAGTTTGAGCGGCACTTTTCCCAAGCCAATTTAACATACATTAATTTTCCAACGCTGTCATTCTTTCAACAAATTGTATGCTTGGTGTACTGCAAATACCTTGGCTATGAGCCAGACCGCTTATCGTGAACGCATGTAGTTAACTAAATCACAATTACGTTGTCCTGGGAACAGATGTTAGTTTACGAGCTAAGAGATTAGATCCCGTTTGTCAGCTGTCACATTTTTATAAAGGGACCATTTGTTAAAAATTGTCTTTTGAAGCAAAAAGCTGCAATTTTTCTTTAAATTCTATTTATTGCAGAAAGCATTTAGAGACATGTTGAGACGGTTTGCAAATAAGCATAAAGTTTCAACATTTGTTGGGAAAATAACAGCATCTGATTTCCTCCTCTCCCCCGTGGCTTAGAAAGAGCATTGCTTATAAAGCTGTAAAGCTGAATTCCTTTTCTTCGAGATTTAGCATATGTCACGGTTTCGAGGAAGAGAATAGAGGATATACAATTATGTGTTGGCATCACTTCTTTAAATATTCCCAAATATTAAAACATAATGAAAGCAATAGACTTACTGAAAACAAATGCAGTTCTGTTTTAATCTGTTGTCAAGGTATAGGTGGCATCGGAGATTCCCAGTGGATATCAGTAACGGAAAGCAGGAAATAAAGAAGATTTTATAAAATGTTACATAAAACATAAATTATGTTACGTGCGTTAAACTATTTAGGATGAATATACACACCTTTAACCCCAGAGGACGCAAAGAGTAGTCGAATGAAAATCGACATGGGAAAAAGTATTATGAAATATGAATGTTCATAGATTAATATTTGAAAACATCTGCATTGCATCAGTTTTATTTTATATGAGGATCCATGCAATTTTTCTTCATGTTTTTCCAAATTATTTCGAGTGTAATACTTTGTTTTCAAATAAATGACCCTGATTTTGAAAACCTTAATCAACTCAGAATATTCCCTCATCAGTACATCCATCTACACTGCCCTCCAAACGTTAAGGAACAGCAAGATTTTCGTGTCGAATTTGAGAATGAAACAACATAGAAACAAGATATTTACTGGACATGCTCACTAAACAGATCCTTAATAAAAAGAACGTAGAATGTTTCTAAAGTTCAACACAGACAAGCATTACAACAAACAATTCAATACATGGCAGAGAAATCCAGTCTTCGAGAAATAGTATATCACAGTTTCATGAGGAAAAACGCGGTGGTAACATTAGAAAAATAGGTTCTAATAAGGAATGTGTCCACCCCTAGCTGGAATACATTGGCAGCAACAACATTCCATACTGTCAATTAAGTTGTCGGGCAGTGAATTTGGAAGCAACGACCAGACACGGAATAATCGTTCAATCTCATCTAGAAGTCCATGGAGGAGGATTTAAAGCAGCGACCTGTCTCCTAAGTTAGTCCCAAAGATAGCCTATCAGTTTCAGGTCTCAGGATTGAGATGGCCATTCCATCTGCTCCACACCAGACCCTGAAAATATTCTTCAGCAACCCGAGTTCGGTGCGGTGGCGCATTGTCAACCAGAAGAAATCCAGGACCAATAGCAGCAGCATGTGGGCGGACATATTGATCAAGGATATCTTCTCGATATCTCACATCGGTCAATGTTCTTTCATGGAACACATGCAGGTCAGTATGACCACTGAGAGAAATCCCAGGCCAAACGATTATTCCACCACATCTGTAACAGTGTCTTTCCACAATCTGGGGTTTGTTGTATTCGGTGCGTTGTTCTCTCCAGATCAGCTGACGAGCTGAATCACTTTCCACTGAACCTGGACTCGTCTATGAAGAGAACAGACTCTCATTGTCGAATGGTCTAGGTCTTGCCCAACATAAACAGGCACCTCTGTATCGTCGGCTCAAGGGAAGAAAAATAATTGGTCGTTTTGTATACAGACCTGTATTTTGCAGAGATATGCGCGCTGTAGTAGCTGAGATTCTTGTTCCTATTGCTACTAAATCATCTGCCATGAGCTGAGGTACAGTATGCTACTCCTTCGTCTTGTCGAAAGAGCTAAATAACGGTCTCCTACAGATGTTGTAACTCTATGTCTGCCAGTTAACATGTCTTCTAGACACATATTTCTCAGTTTAAACGTTACTTACATTTGGTAATGGTGAGTTTAAAAAAACATGCTGCAAACATGCTACTCCTTAACTTTTGGAGGGCAGTGTACTTCTGGGTGACGTGATTGGTGATAAGTATAAGGGTTATTTGGAGATGGTAATGTTTTAAAATCTTTTTTCTCACTTTCCTTTAATGTTTTATTCTTCATTAGCATGTCTTACAAAAATTCCGTTATTTTAAATATTTCGTTTGCCGTTTCTCATTACTGACGACACTTAACGTCTCCATAATATAATAAATTGCATCATATTCTTTTTTAATATTATATAAATAACCTTTTTGTTCTTCATTTTTTAGTGAAAAACTTTCTAAAGTCTCCATTTGTTAAACTTACAAAATATTTTCATTTCAGTTATAAAAATTCATTATCAATTTTTACAGATCATATTTATTCAGAATTTTATTTTTAAAAACATAAGACATTGTTCTTCAAAATTCCTTAACAATTACCTGCTTATGAACGGCTTTAATTTCATAAGAGCCAAAACCTAAATTTTTAGCTGTTTTAAAGAGAAGAATGCCGATGGTACAATTCACAATTAATTTTTCGTGAAAAGCAACAAAACGTATTTGTAGTTCTGCGAAAAATTTGTGCGAAAAAAAAGTTTTACTTGTACAAATACCATATATTGGCTGAAATTCATCTAGGTTCGAATTTATTTTTACACATATCGAAAACTTTGCTTTCATCAAACAAATGAGAAGGAAGCATTACTTTCTGTTATATATCAACTTATTTCCTACTATTCTTCTACAAACTACTTAAAGTTGGCTGAAATATTAAATTCTATGGTTATCAGAAGCATATATAGTAGTAGATATATGTATATTAAATTTTAATGTAGTGCTACCTTCTATTCCATTCCGATTATTCGACAGAGCATCATTTCCTGATAATAACTAAAAATTTAAATTTAATTTAATTTAGATTTCTTTTGAGTACACATAAATTTCATATACTGGAAATATTCAGTTATTTCTCTGCAGTCGTCTTTTTGCCATTTCATTCAATGGTCATTCATTACTCTTAAATATACGAAGTATACTTTTATAGCAAGACAGGAAATCTGAGAATAATCAGTTGACATAAAATGCACAGTTCTGTATCTCCCGTTCTACCGATTGACGAAATTCAACTTGCGTTTTTACATGCCTCGAAAGCAAGATTTAGGATATGTATTAGATTTATATATAGCATTGTTCTAATATAGATATTTTGACACAAAATGGGACTTTTTCTGAAATGACATTCTATATTCTATTCTTACTCAAATTTTGCCAAACTGCCAATTTTTTGTAAAAATCGCACGAGTAGTTTTTAAAAAATTAGCTCTCAAAATTTTAGCTCCTCAATGTTAATTGAATTTTATTTGATTTTTCCTTTTATATTTCTAAATTTAGGTTCATTCCATATAAAATTCGCCATTTTCTATGGTCTATTTTTTAAATTTGTGTTTTTAAACATTTTTTATAAATTTTTCAAAAAAAAACTGTATTATAAACTATAATTCACTCTTTTTTTCATTTTTTGTGCCATCTTCTTAAAGTAAATGTCTTTCTAGGCATGCCTGCAAAAAATTTGAGTTTTCATTCAAAAGTTCGTAATATAGATGTGAAGTTACATATTGGCGGGTTTTGAAATTTGGAGTTTTCATTATAAGCAATAATAATGAAATTGTGGTTTACGCACTCTGTTAAAATTATTTGATAGTATGAACGGTGACTTTTCTTTCGTTTGTCTGCAATGAGAAAAAGGAAAGAAAAATAGGTTGCTATAAAGTTCGCCAAGTGAATTATTCTTGGCGCATATTGAAAAAAATGCGCCAAGACAAATTTTTAATTTTCTCCACACATTTTTCACCAAAAATTACAAAATTTAATATCTAGGCATAGTTTGGTTAGATTATTCAATTATGGCAAAGCACACGAGGGCTATCTGCATAAAGTGAGGGATGCCTTCGTGGAGGACTTTCTAAGAGAAACTGGGTCGTATACACGTTACACATGGGGAAAACCACGAAAACGCCCATGCAGCCAGCCCGTTCGCGGGATTCGAACCTCGGACTGAGCTACTACCAATGTTCAGCGTCTTTACCGCTCGGCCGCTGGTGGGCAAGCATAGTTTGAGTCGTAGAAACGAAATGTGGAAGAAATAAATATATGTTATTTCAGAAAAATTCCGATTTTATGTCAAAATACCTATGTTAGGACAATGCTATACATAAATCTAATATATGTCGAAGTCTGGCTTTAAAGACATGAAAAGCGCAATTTGAATTTCATCAATAGGCGCAGTCGAACGGAAGATACAGAACTGCTCCCCTTTTTATTTTTTGTCGCAGTGTACATCGTTTTGTTCAGAAACTGGAAACACTCATGCATCTGTCAAAACGTGCATTTTTCTCTTGTAAATTGCATTACGTAAACGAAAAATGCAAAGTAAGCTGCCATATCGCAACACTTTATCAGAAAAACAGATATTACCATCTGTCTTACTCCTAGAGCTAATACATTTAAATGACTAACGTCTACAGGAGAAGGATCAGTTTATCTGCTCACGCGTCCTCTATAGATGTAGGTTACTTAAATTTATTAGCTTTAGAATGCTACTGACACGTTTCATTGAAAGACCAACTAATGTAGAAGTTGATGGCGATAACATTTTAGGGCTGGCACTTTAAGATGATTTCTGCTAAGAGCCCTTATATCTCTCGTCACATTTGCATCCTCTTAAAGATACCTTATGTTTTCATATATCTGAAATAGGTTGAGTTGAGAATTACCAGTGGTATACTGAAGCTAAATTCGTCAGTTCTAAAATTAAAACCTTGCATACAAATCTGGTATTTTTATTTTCTATATATAGCTATTCGAATTTTTTATGCACATATCGCACGAAAGAATTTCTGAATTTAAGAGGAATTATAATTCATTCGTATTAATTATTGCCTTAGAAACTAAATTGAGAGAATTCAATTTTGATAAATATATTGTTAAATTAGGAAGCTATTAACTAAAACGATTTTAGAAAGACGTAATCAAATTTTATTTCAATGCTGCGAATTTTCTATTCCTAACACTTTTGCAGAAGCAAATTGGATATTGTTTTCAGCCTGCTAATTAGGTTACGATGGAAGCTTTTGAAACCCAAAACAAAGTGCCAAAAAAAGAAAAAAAGAAGAAACAAAAGGAAGAAGGGTAGAAGGAAGATAAATGAGCTTAAGAGTTTTCATTAAATGTTTTCACATGGGACTCGAAAAACTGATGGGTAATCGCTTAGCGCTAAGTGAGCAAATAGCAAACAATTTGTTTAGTGCCGAATCTTCAATTTTATTTTAATTACATTTCCATAGCTTATTCAAAAGGCCAAAACATCAGTTAGTTTATTTTCTACTGTTAGAAATACATTTCAAGAACTTCCGTTTGCAACACAAATGCTTGAAAATACACTCACGTTTGTGAAAATTGCAACACCAAGAAGGAATCGTCATAATTGAATGCAATTTAATACACAGTTGAGTGGTAGTGGTACAAATAAATGATTAAATGTTCAAAGCAAACAAACAAGAACAAGAGATCAGAATCAGTATTTTGTGTGGCCACCACGCGCCGCAATAAGTGCTGCTACACGACGTGGCATGGAGTCAAACAAAGTTTGAATGTCTGACTGAGGAAGAGCATTCCATATCGTTTGTACGCGTACCCAAAGTTCGTCTGCAGACGCAACAGGACGAGGATCACGAGCAAGACGCCGACCAATGACATCCCACACATGTTCAATTGGCGACATATCCGGGGAACACGCAGGCCAAGGAAGAAGCTGTACCTGCTGCGCTGCAAAGAAGGATTTAACAATCCGAGCAGTATGAGGGCGGGCATTGTCCTGTTGAAATACAGCGCCTGGCAAGCTTTGAAGGAAGGGAACAGCTTCGGGCTGTAGAACTTCACGGATATACCGGTTGCTGTTCAGATTGCCCACAATTCGTAGCAATTGAGATCGTCTATGATATGCTATGGCGCCCCAGACCATAACTCCGGGTGTTCGTCCACTGTGGCGTTCGATAATGCACTCCGGAAGGTGGCGTTCACCGGCATAGCGTCTGACACGAATGCGGCCATCATGGTACCACAAATTAAAGCGGGATTCGTCAGAAAACACGACATGCTGCCAATCAGCACGCCAGTCTCTATGCTGATTGGCCCATTGTAGCCGCAGGCGGCGATGGTCGTGCGTTAGGGGGATCCTGTATAAAGGAGTCCGTGCGCGCAGTCCACACTGCAGCAGACGTCTACGAATTGATGAAGCACACAATGAAACACCTGTAGCTATTGACCACAGTGCTGCCAATTGTCTAGAGGAAGCTGTACGGTCCGTCCGCGCCATGCGGACCAGGTGTCTATCATCGCGAGCTGACGTCACATTTCGGGGTCCACTCCCGGATTTCCGAGTTGTCCGACACTCGTCCGTCCACTGCTTCCAAACGCGCATCACTGTGCTGCTGTTACGCTGCACACGAGAGGCTACTGCACGATACGACAATCCAGCTTCACGAAGGCCGATGATTCTCCCTCGTTCAAACTCTGTAAGTTGTTCAAATCTCGCTCTCTTTCGTCGACGAGGCATAAGTACAGATTGAGTTAACGTTTACCACTAGCAGATAACCACCGATAACCATACACGCCTCGCTACAGCCGTCTATTTATTCGGATCCATCAGCCGTTCAGAGAGCGCTGCTCAGCATACGCATGCGCTACGGATTTGCAATTCTAATCATTTGCATATCATGCGCTACTTTGCATTTCCTGAAAATTTCAGCTCACTCGCGTAAGTCCTTCATGGTGTCGCAATTTTCACAAACGTGAGTGTATGAAATAATAACTTTTTATTAAAATAGGTTTGATTCAGAGATAAAACTAAAAAGAGAGCCTTTATTTATTTTTTTTTGTCTACGAAAAAATCCAGGCTTATTTTAAATGTGTCATACTTTTATGCGTTTCCAAAATACATTTGTTTATACGTATAATGGAAGCAAATTAGAAGAAAGATAAGAATCTAAGAAAAATTAGTTACCTTATGGAGAGCTAGTAAAAAGAATTTTTTTGGGTAGAAAACACATACTTGTTACTTGTTTAAGAATTAAATTCTGAGACAGAAAGGAAATTAATGCTGCATCTGTCATGTAACAACCGTTTGAGTGCAAACATTACCCAAATTGTTAGGGCAAGAAAGATACAGGAACAGTTGCTGTAGATGAAGTTCCTATAAATTAAATAACTACTTGAATGAAAATAATCTTTGAAGTACCTACAAAAGGTCGGATTTGTTACCAGCACTTTGAACCTCGTCACCTGTAATCATTTTAATCAGATTTAAGCCGGTATTCCTACAATGGAAGTGACTGCTTCGATACTTAAGGAATAAATCAAGATCTACAGTTGGGAAAAAATGATTTAATTAGGAAGAGCAAAAACATTTTTTTGAGATTTTAGAGTCCTTTTTAAAAAAAGAAATTGTCTCCAAGAATAAGTCCTTGTTTCTTCCATTCTGATTTATCTAACTGTCAGAATCTAACTGTCTTAGGTTATATCTAACTCATTCTTGTAGTCTAGTTCCAAAATGGGTGACAAAGGTACAGCTACTTTGTTTTATAAAATTTCAAATTATATCAATTAAATTCATGGTATAATCCACTACTAATCATTCTTACGTAGGTGGAATGGGAGAAAACACTTTAAGCATAGTCCAACGTTACGTGTTTTACAGATAGTTGTTGGTTTTGCTGTGCAAGTTTTTAACTGGCATCTTCTTTGTCTATTTTAATGGTTTTTCACAATAAGATGTTCATTTTAAAGCTTTAGAAAACTTTACTAACCTGAACACTCAGTTTTCTGCAATATGTTTTTCTCGGAATAGAAAGTCCTAAATAGGCTACTGTTATGTGTCTTTGAAAATTAAGACGGCTCAGACTATCATCACAAAATAACTGATTGTGCTTCCATGAAGCAACAAATGTTGTTTCAAACGCATTAACAAAAGAAGGCCAGTACCCTTTCTTTCCTTGAAATGAAGTAACATTAGCTACTGCAGGATTATCAAATAGGCTAACTCGGTTTTTATTGTAGAATACAATGCACATTGGTATCTTTACCCGTTTTCTGCCATCTTTTACTGTTCTTTCTATGGTTGATATACTTTTTGCTTCTTCGAAATTGGACATTACTGAAACAGCACAACAGTCATTCTATCGAACTGCTGCAACTTCGTTTTTATTTGTTACCCGAAGAGCCGCGTTCCATTTTTGATATTGTTCTAGAGATTATAAAGGGTCATTTAGACATTCTGTGTTTTCTAACTGTATCTGTAGCGGAGAAGGTTTTATTTCGAAGAACGAATAATAATTCTTGGGAAATAAAGAGATTATAAATCTGATGTATCTCAGGGTTTGTAATTTTTGACAGCAAATTGTGGACACTTGTATGAGATAAATTTATGGCTTATTTGCGAGTTTCTTAGTTGGTTTCTTCTTTTGTGCCTTTGTAATTTTATTCTTCTCTGCTAGACTAAAGTGCCTGAGTTAGTTGTATAATAGCAATGTTTGGAATATAACAGAGAAAGAACGGATTATCTTCATTACAAACTGATGGTAATAGTGGATCTTAACGTCGTTCTATTTTTAAGACAGTTAAAAACGTAAGGAAAATTTATCTTTTAGGTAAACGTTTTTGATAATGTTGTTTACTGGTGTAAAAGTATGGAATATTATCTCAGTATATTTCTACGTATGTTTTTGTTGCAGCTCAAAATTTTAATAAACTTGTTCGTTGACAACATAAGCAAAATATCTGCAAATATGCCCATTGTAAAAAATTAATAAAAAATATCTAAATTAATTCCAACTTACGATAAAGACAAATATATAGTTAAATGATTCTTAAATAATAAATCATCTTTAATTTGAATTAAATTATTTCAAAGATTTTATACAAAGGCCATTTATGTGTGCTGTCCTATTTTTAGGACGATAAGGAAATATGGGTTAAGCATTATGTTACTTTGTAAGGATCTGAAGTTAATTAACCTTTATTTTATTTTAAAACTATACTATCATCTCTTACGTTCCACTTCTGCCCAGAATTAACGCGTGAATATGTTTATGCAATTTGTACTTCTTAACGCTTAAGTATTTAAGTTCTGGCTTTTTGCCAAGACTAGAAGGAAGAAGAGAGAGCCCTCTTGCTACAAGTCTTCACGCGAGCTTGCCATCAGTTATTGTCCGCTTTTAAGGCCAGATGTTTTAATCCTCTTGAAAGTTAAAGACGTACTGTAGTTTTCCGCAGTTTGTGTACTACAGACGAAGTAATTCAAAAGACCAGTCTTAGTGATAGTCATCTGTTTAATATATTAAAAGTTAGCTCTTGTTTAAATTTTAGTTAGTTAGTAGTCTTATATTCTTTTACGCTCAGACCACAAGTAGTTGGTCTTTGTATCCCGAAGTGCGGGAACGTCTGTAAAATCGATAAGCAAATAAAGGGTAATTTTAACCCTTCTGATCTTTGTTGTATCTTCTACACACACAAGAACATAGCGTTTAGTAAGCTCTCTGTTCCTACTCAGGACTCCAGTTATGTTTGCAAAATCAACTAGAAGAAACAGTAGCCCTGATAACTTCAGCTTAAGATATGACGATGCCCACTTCATCTATATACGTATGTTAGAGGGAAGATGTCACATTATTTGAATGATTGCAACCACACGTTATAAAATCACTTAGCAATGCCAGTATTATATAAAGCTATGAATGTAATTAAATATGTAAATTTTAATTCGAACAGAATTAAAGGTATAATATTCCAGCAATAAACTCTGACGCTGTTATTTAATTTTCAAGTGCAGCTCGAAGCCTCATAGACTCGGAGTTGTCAGCATTAATGAAACATAAAGAAAATGGAGGCTTAAGTACGGATATCTAATACCAGAATTTTAGAATGGAACGCTAATAAAAGTAAAGCTTTTCGTGGCGTATGACAACACCTATGCACGGTCTTCCATATAGACTTTGCATATAAACTGGAACACTGTAATCAAATATAAGATAAGGATTGTAAAATCAGCCAGTTGACTAGCATTCCAACAGATACTGTAACTACTAAAAACTGCCAGGTTTTCTGAAGAGAATGAAATCTTAGAATACAGTCCATTCGAAGTCCATGAACTTTCAAATACCCTCTTCTTTCAGGTAATTAAATTTATGCCGTAGATCTGTGTATTCAAACTATGGATCGAGACTCCAAATGGAATGGATAAAATTTCTAGCTGTATTGCAAAGCAGAAAATATCCTCAAAAAATCTGAATTGATTGTGACGCTGTGATTGGTGTGGTAAAATTCTTTTTTTAAAATTTAAAATACATATATATATATATATATATATATATATAACAATAAGAAAAAGAAAGAAAA
>KK121240.1:266015-315902 GCA_000611955.2 Stegodyphus mimosarum
ATATAACAATAAGAAAAAGGAAGAAAAAATTAATGTGTTAAAGAAAATGAAATTGTAGACTAATTGGTCTAGACGAAATTAGTAAAATTCAAGGGCAAATTGATGTTATTCAGAAGAATTTATAGAATCTGTATAATTAGAAACTTGTCAAACAAAAAAAAAAGATCATTAATGCAGAGTTGTGTTTAACAGTGAAAATGTATGAAATGTAAAAATAGGTATTAGCTTACAATTTCCATTTACAAAGAGAAAATTGTAATTTAACTACAGATTATAATGAAAGTGTATGCTGTAACTATATGAGTAACTTGTATGATATGTATTAGTTATTAATTTTTGATTGTACTTCATATGTGTAGCACTTATCCCAGACAGTGAAATTATGATAATAATTTTGACTATTTTTTCATTTGATTTAACTATTATACCAGATCATACTTGTAACGAGTGTTGTGCGTCAGTAAAATTTATCGTGCAATGAACTGTCTTTCGGTGAAATTTATCATGCAGTGTTCAGCGTCATTGAAGATCATGCGGTGATCTGTGCTTTTTCTTCGGCCGGAGGGAATGTGCTAGCAAGCCGGCATCTATCATCAAACAATCGCTTCAAGAATCGTCATCGTTTCGTCCAAGCACTTGGTGGCAGTTGTTGGACCGGTTTCTGTCCTCTTCGCTGCTCGGAGTTCAAAGGTGAAGGACGGGCTTCGGCCTGTCTCTTCACCTACCACCTCGTTTCATGATGCACGTTTAACTCTCCTGAAAAGTCCGATGATATGGTTCCTGATTTATAGAAAGCCAACTGCAGTTTTTTATTGAACATATTCAGTCTATATGCAGTTTCTGAAAATTCATCCAGGATTGACTGACGCACAACACTCATTTTTAAGCAAGAATCATGAACGAACTCATTGTGCAATATAAGACTCATCCGTTGTCTATCGCCACGTGGTGCACAGCTCCAAACTAATTCACTGGTAGAAGCTTCAAAATCATAAGAAATTTCAAGATAAGTATATTGCTGGTCTACATATATTTTCGATTCCAGGTTTTTCGTGATTTACAGAAAGCGATGCAAATAGATTGTGCTCTCAAGTGTATCGTTAAACGAGTGGACGTTCTGCATTTATAGTAGGACTATAGTTATGATCTGATTATTTAATTTTCTTGTTTTGTTTGTGTGAGCTCAGCAGTAAATTTTTTTATTGGAAAAATAAATAGAGTGAATTGTAGATGGCTAACTTGTATTTTCTTCTCCAACTATCACAACGTCTGGGGTAAGTACATTATTTTGTTATCCTCTGTAGGTCACATATTTTATCCCTATCATTCGGGTTATTGCGGAAACAACGTGATGTACTCTTAATTACATGTTATAATCCTATACTGGGTAATTGCATTTCTTCATTCTTATTCGCGGTTCATCGCTGATAAAATTAATAACCAAAATTTTGGTTATCACTTATACAGCAGAATAATTATAATTAATATTTTTCATAACATACAGAAATTAATATAAATTTTACTACACAAAAAATTAAAATATATATAAGTATTTTTACTACATATAATTATTTTTACAACATTTATCGATTCGCATTGCCATGAAGTTTGATTACCACTGTTCTCAGTCATGGAATATTATCAAATTTAGAAACCAAAATTATACCTAATTATTTAAATAATTTATATGATAAATTAACTTATCACTCAGAAACGTTAAATCATTATTAGAATACTCCAGAAATATAAATGAAGGATTTAATTCAAAAGGTGAAATTTATATCATTCCTTCTTTAACTGTTGTAATTTAACTCAAAGGCAGTTTACTGATTACTTTGCAAAACAGTACCATCTAATTTGAATGTAGAGAGTGTTGAGAAATATTTGATAAGCAGAAAGACTGTAATTCTCCTACCTCGTTTTCAAAAAGGAATCTTGCATGGAGGAATAGAGTTTATTAAGTACGGTTTTGAGAATTGCATTGCATGTTAGCAACTTTTAAGCATAATTTAATTTTGCTCTTTTTAGAATTTCACCGCGTAGTGTAACTTATTTGGAATCCAAATTAATACTATTGCAATTCAGATCTATTATAAAATCCTTAATTGAAGCCTGAGAAATTATCAGCCTCAACATAAATGTATTTCCTTTTACTATGGAAACGAATCATTTCTTTCGCCGCCCAGACAGTTGAGGAGCCTGCAGTGGTACTGATTGACAAAGGTTTGAATCCTGGAGAAGGCATGGATGTTTGTAAGTGTGTAGCGTCCGTGCGGCATGAGGCACACTAAATATGAGGCGAGCCGAGAAGCCTCTGGAGAGGTTGATGGTTGGGGAAGAGGGAAGGGGAGACCCTAGACCAGTCCTTTTGGAATGTTCTCCAACTGAGGGCGGAACTGAGCGAAGTTGTACTGTCACCTGTAAGGTGTTCAAGGGCTCTTGGCAACGACAGGCAAAACTGATAGTAACAGTTATTTCTTAATATGCAGTTTGAGCAATTTCTTTGCATTTTGTATTTTTATCCTTCTTAAAGAAGTAATAAACAATTATGATTTCAAAATCCCAGATATTGTCAGTTTTAAATTTCCTTATGAATGATAAATTACAAAGAAATTAGGCTAGTGTATACAGTTCTCTCGAACAATTAAAAAAAATAATGAAACAAGCATAACCCATACTGAAATCGCATAGTATGAAACAGGTTGATACAATTTTTTGTTTCGTAGGCAGACTCTTCTTTACTTCCATATTATTTCATGTCTCCATATTGTTTTCTTTCAAGTGATAGGCTGCGTTTACACTGTTGTAGTTGATGCAGAAATCTTAAATATTCATCTAAGATGAGTTCAAATTCGTTTAAAAGTATTTTTTTTATTTTGTTATTAAATAGATTTATTTACTATTATGCTAATGTTGCGTAGTAAGTTTAACTGGTATTTCAGATAAATTAATTTAACCTTAGCTGTTTAAAATTTTGAAATAGGGAATGTATTAAGTGTCTTGATCAAATAATCTAACTCTGTAATCCCTCATGATATACTATAAACTATGGCAGAGCCATTCTAGCAACGAGAGTAGGGTGCAATCTGGTGAGCAGCCAGAGAAAAACTTCAGTAAAGGCCAGGTGATGAACCTGTTAGGTTGTATCAAACCCCTGCTCTGTAAACTCTTAAAATTTTATATTTCGTCCGGATGTAACTTAAACTTCGTAATATATTATTGTTACAGAATAAGGCATGTTACAGAAAAAAGGACACTTTTAGAGAAGAATCCTTTTAGGAAATGCGCATGACAACTGGCATTCAAAACTCCTAGTTATTCGTTTCGCTATAAATACGGCAGTCTCTGACACTACAGGTCAAACACTATAGCGTGGCGGTCCAACCTTGGTAATGACACAGAAATCACCTACTTCTTCTGTCTTTTCAAGCCTTTATAAACCATCAGACTACTTAGGGACGTAATATGCATCCGCACTAACACCTTTCAAAGACACATGCACTTTTCCCATTTTTCCGATTAGGAACATAGGTCGACCGCCAAAGGTTACTTTGCATTTCAGAACTAATGAAGAGCTTGATGTTTTGGACTGTACTTCAAAGAGAGGTTCCCTTGCCCCGGAAACGAAAATGCCTTATACTAGAGATAGGATTATAAAGTATTTCTTTCGCCTTCTTAGCATGCCTTCGGGGTGTAATAGTAAGTACACTCGACGCGTATTCTAGAGGTCCGAGGTTCGAATCCCGGTAGGGGTATTGCTCATTTTGCATATTTTCTGCTTCCAAAAATTCTTAATGACTGTACAGCATTACAGTAGCAGTAATCGTTTTTATGATCTTGCATTTCATCGTCGTAGGTAAAATGGCGAGATATTTTTGCACCTGCCCGATCTCTTTCACAGTTCTAAATCACAATGCAAGCGCGCTCTTTGGACCTGGGATTTGGGCATAAGTTATTAGAAAAAAGGGATCGATAAATTCTGGAAAGGCCTGTAGATGACATGACCTTGAATGTAGCTACTGAGAATTTCGTAAAATTTCACCAAAGGAAAGAATTTCTGTATTATGTTTTTCTGACGACACGGCCTGGCAGGCCCGATGTGCATGCTCGCGGATTAGCAAAAGTACAACCTTCATTTCATCAGCGGAAAAACTTCAGTGATGTTCTGTGTCATCCCCGGTAGAGATTACGTAATTTACTTAACATTTTCCAGGGTACTTATATTAACATCCGATGTTCTAAAAAAGTGCATATCGCATTAAATTGCCTTCAGTGGTAATTGGAAGATCTGTCCTGAATAATATGTTGATATCGCCTTGTAATGTTATTAACCGGCTGTCAATTATGTTGAAATGAAGAAATTTTCCTTAGTTTTACTAATAACATCATTAGCTACTTCTATACTGCTTTGATCCAAAACATACAAACTACAAAATTTTGAATAATTTCAAACGTATTCTGTTTACATGTCGGTTGTGCTGATACTAACTCTTGAGTACTAAATTTGTCATTTGGTCATAAATGAGATCACATGAATAGGCATATCTTCGATTCGTTTTTCTCTCCAAATTATTGCTGACTTGATATTATTATTTAATATAAATTATAACATTAACATTTTAATGAAGTAGAAGACTGCTGAAGTGTAAAAATTGTTATTTTCTAATTTGCTACGTTGTCTGTGATAAAATCAAGCTTTCTTTTTAATTTCTGCTTTGCTCCTTTTCTAAACGTATTCATTTTTTAAAATGTGCCAACGGAAAGAAAAGAAAAACAACTTACGTTTGCTTGTTATTTCTTAAAACCCTTCTATCACTGGGTATTTTCATTGTCTTTCTTTTCAGCCTTTTCACGTCGTTGTCGTTCTCCCCTTTTATCGTTTTATTTATGTTTCCCGAATCTAGTGCTACTTATGATGTCCTTATCTAGATTTTATACGTGCTTTTTGTTTTAACAGAAAACTTCGTTTTCTTTCTGTCAATCACATCAAAAATTTCTGTCAATCACTGCTGAATTTTTGCTTTTTACCTTGTACCACTCACTTAAGTAAACTCTAGATTTGCGTACCTCGTTCAAAATATTTGTTGCGCTTACTTGAATTGAGAATGAGAAAAAGCGCTCACAAAATTTGTATCTTGAGAATATTTGTATGTTTTATAGGATTGATGATATATTAATTGGGAAATTGGCAGATAAAAAAAACGGATCTAGAAAGTGGACAGAAAAACACAATTGAAACGTACCTTATTTTTGACAAGTTCAATACTTCTTCATACATCTCTCAAGGAGTAAGGTATACAAGCCATTCACACTATTAATTTAATGATCATTTATTTCCTTCAATTCAACATTTCCTTTCTAACATTCTCTTCAGTTTTAAAGCCATAATTATTAATATTTCTGAAACAAGACTAATGATTGTTGTTTGTGTCAGATATTAATTTCTCAGTAACATGCCATTATGCAACTTGAATACGAGACGTGCAACATATACTAGAACTATTTTATAGAAATATTTGTAGCACTCACCTCCTAAAAAATTACATTAAAATGGTAAATAATACGAAAGTGATGAGAATGATGAGTGAACACACTATATAAAACAAGATATGCAAGTACACTGCTGGCCACCGTAAATGCAACACCCTGAAGGAAGCATGCAAATAACATGAAATTTACAACATGCATTAGCGGAGGTGAGATATGCAAATGATTAGAATTTCAGCGCAGACCCACATCACGCGCGCCTGTGGCGCCACTCCGAAGAGCAATTTAAGGCTTGTAGTTTTCGACGATTTCAAGTTTGGCAATTGCCTTTTTCTTGTGGTTTTTTTTTTAAAAAGCGATCAATTATGCCTCGTAAAAAACAGCGATTATCTTTTAGGGAAATCGGTAGTCGCGTTGGACGAAACCAAACAACTGTAATGCAGACATGTGACCGTTGGATGCAGGAGGGTACGACGGACCGACGTGTTCGATCGCATCCATCTGAGTGCACCACTTCACGTGATGACAGGAACATTGTGCGCATGGCAGTGACGGATCGTTCAGTCACATCACAAACCATAGCACAGCACATTCAGTCTGTAGCGCATCATCCAATGTCTGCGCGTACCATTCGAAGCTGTTTACAGCAGAGTGGTCTGTGTGCAAGACGTCCATTGCTTCGTCTACCCTTGACGCAGAACCACACACGTGTCCGCCGCCAATGGTGCGATGACAGAAGGACGTGGACGGCAGAATGGAATGAAATTGTCTTTACTGACGAATCACGCTTCTGTTTGCAAAACCACTATGATCGGATACGAGTCTGGAGACACCGTGGAGAGAGGATGCTGAACTGCTGCGTTATGCACCACCACACTTGTCCTGCACCGGGTATTATGGTCATGGAGCGGTATTGGATATCACTCTCGCACTCCTCTACCACCATTGCCGGTACTTTAAACAGTTAGCGCTACATCTCTGAGGTGTTGGAGCCAGTTGTCCTTCCTTACCTTCAGGGCTTGCCCACAGCCATATTTCAACAGAATAATGCGCGACCACACATGGCACACATTGTCCAAGGGTTCTTCGTCAATTGCCAGATTGAACTGCTTCCCTGGCCAGCTCGCTCTCCGGATCTTCGCCGATAGAAAACATGTGGTCCATGGTTGCTCAACGATTGACCCAGATTATATCCCAAGCTGCCACACCAGATCAACTTTGGCAACGTGTGGAAGCTGCTTGGTCTGCTGTACCCCAAGAACACATCCAAAGTCTCTTTGAATCAATGCCGAGGCGTGTGGCAGCGGTGATCTCCAACAGTGGCGGCTACTCTGGCTACTGATTCTGGAAGGAACCACACTTCGCAGAAGTCTATAAATTTAAACATTTGATACTTGGTTAACATGTCATCTACTAAATAAATTTTGTTGTGATATCTCTTGTCTTTCTCGATGCTGCAATTTGGGTGGCCAGCAGTCTATATTCATAAAATGTATGAAATGTATATGAACCTGTAAGTTCAAAAAAGACTTCGTATTTTGGATTCATAATTTTCTTTAAAGTAATTTCCAGACAATTTCAGGGAACGGGTTAAATGGATTGTATTATGCATGCTTTATTGATCACGTACATGTCATAGGTTTTGAATATGAATAAATTTCCTTTGCACGATCATTAGGTTATATCGGTGTAGCAGACGTGAAAAATGTGCAATGTTTCAATGTCCTCGCAGGGATTCGAACTCCGAAAGTCCCATGTGAAGACACTATCCAGTTACACAACAAAGGCACGTGGAAAAAGAGAAAGAAAATATCTTATTACTCTTATAGTTTTATTTTTTGTTTGATAAAATTATTTTTAAATATTCATTGTTATATTGAATTAACATACTGTATAGGATTTGAATGTGTGGGATATTTTGAATACAAGATTAAAAAGAGAAAAGCAAGGTGAAAAATGACTTAAAACTTTACTTAAAAAATCTTCTGCCATAAAGGCCCATTCCTGTATTTGTCTTCGCTATGTTCACTTTAGCAAGTACGTTTAGTGTTTCGCTGTGTTTAGAGTATAAGGAATTTTCGCTTTCCTTACTGCTTGCGCCTGCTTTGAAATTTTAAGCTCGTCCTGTTAATAATCGGGAAAATTGGAAATAAAAAAATCAGCGAGGATACTGTTCATTTTTCATATTTCTTGCACCAAAATAAACATGATGATTCTGAAAGCGTAGTTTTTAATACAAAAAATGTTTGGACTATTAAACACCACCATCTGCATTTATCTCTGCCTTCCCAGTCGCCCTTGAAGTGGGGCAGAATTTAAGCGATTTTTTCCTGCTCTTTCCGGATCCAAGGAATATATAATTGCTCTACAACATTAAATAAATACTAATTAAATGCTGAGTGCTTACTAGCACTCAGCATTAATGTGAGGTCTGATTTGAAACTGAACACGTGAAGCATTTAGATGAGAAGAACATATAAAAAAGTAAAGGTCATTCCTTTTCTAGTAGAGACCAAAAAAGAACTGAAGATTCGTAATTTTTTCCAAAGCAATGTGAAAAGAGAAGTTAAATTTAAAAAAAAAAAAAAGAAATTAAATTTCGTTATTCATTAAATGTTTTTTACTCTCATATACAGTTTCGAGTGATAAAAGAGCTAGATATAGGATTGTACGGAAGTATTTTAGAATTTTTTCCACGTTTAATTTTGTATATAATGAATATCCCTTAAATACAGACGTTCATTTTCTGTTACGTAAACACAAAGGAGGCGTCTCTCAGCCCACCCTCTAGTTTATGTATTTTAGAAATAAAAAATTTCAAAATAATGTACTCTTATTATTATATAAGCATTAATACACTTTGCTTGATATATTAAAGTATTTCATTCTTTTTAGAACTCTAAAATTAATGCATTAAAAATTTATTTTTAAATCACATATGAAGAAGTCCGGAACGCTTAATAATCAAATAAATAAAATAAAAACCACGTATTTGCAAATGCGTCCAAACTAAACTATTTAATAAATTTTCCACCTGCAGAACCTGGATTATATAAAACAATGTGAAAAGGATAATATATAAAGAATATTAAAAAACTGCAGCACATTATTTTAAGCATTTTCAACACAATTTTTGCAATTTCCTTGGCACATTCGTTATCGAACTTGCAGCTGAAATGCAGCTGATAGGCAGTTTTTCTTCTCAGAGTAGGGGGACAAAGAGAGTATATTTTGCACCTTTCAAGGGTATCAGTTACATCTGGGTTAGAATAGATTCCGCTGGAAATGCCTAGCACTCCCTGAATGCACATTTTTATTTCTCGGTTTACTGTTGGCTTTTGAAGTCTTCATTCCATATGCGGTTTCGCTAATGCCGACAATAACTCCATCAAAAAATCTGTTTTTTTTTTTTCAATTTGGCACTATGCCTTATTATGCCAGCTGCTGAAATGACCCAAGTAAAGCCATCCCCCCTCATGCGAGAAAAAAGTAACGTAAACGCAGAGGTGAGGTCTATATGACCGCGACCCATATTTAAACATTATTTAAAAAACTAATGCATAGATTTTAATAAAAATTTAGGAATAATTTTATCTTACGTCAGCTTTAAAGTACTGAAAAGGAGAAGAATAACTACATAACTTATAAGCAATTTCGCATTTCTGGAATATTTGCGCGGTCATACAGACCCCACTTGTGTGTTTAAGGGGTGTAATAGCTCATCCAAACTCGGAGCGTTTTACAAAGTATGAACAATAATATTTTAAAGAAATGTGAGTTCTGTCGCAGACATGAAAAGCTAGTGTGTAAAAGGCAAACAATTATTCTAAAAATTACTCTTAATACATTTCATTCTATCTTTAGAAAATTTCAGAGTTAATTTGTTGAAATCATTTGATATACGTAAGATATGAAAAAAAATATCGAAATACAGAAAACGGCAGTAAAAGCTTATTTCCTATAGGAAAGGTACTGTTGTAAATTTCTCCCTAGACTGCTCCTCAAATTAATTTCTTAAAATTCTACCTTAATTTCATAGAAGCACAAACAAAACAATAATTCAGTCACTTGAAATGAGGAGTTGTTTGATAGGAGTTACATACGACTTAGATAAGAGTCAGAAGATTTGTCGCAAGTAAATGCATTAAAATCATTCAGGAAGGCTTCATGAACACATAGTGGACAGCTGTGATGTTTAATGATTACTTGAGGTAGACTATAGGTACACTACATTTTACGGCCTTGCGCACTTATTTGAAAATCCTTAGATTTCCACAGCTTTGAAATGAGAATTTTTAAAATTTTAAATGATTTACAGGCTCAGATGAAACATGTATAACCTTAGAGCTTTACATGAAATAAATTTAGTTATCTTCTGTTAGACTAAATTTCGTTATTTCAGAAAGCTTGCAAGATTAAGTATTTTTTTAACAGTTGATAGTAAGCCGATAATTTTTCTAATCATTGGGTAAGACTGCGTATAGTATCCTACAGTCAGTGTTATCCAAACTTAAATTTTATGCAGTCGCCATTAAAAAATAACAAAACAGCATCATTGAGAGAATAATTTTTCTTGGCCGAATTAGTCAAAATAACTTTTTATGTAACATAATTGTTTCATATTAATTAACATTTTAGGGGTATAGAAAAATATTGCTAAAGATAATTAATTCATTTTGAATTTTAGAATTTAAGTTTCTAAAAAAGTATTTTACGTATGAAGGACAGCAATTTAAAGCATTGCTTATTACCATTTGTATGATATCCAAAATTCGAAATTTTGTTTTTTACGAAATAAAGTTTAGGATGGTTTTTTAGAATAGACTTGTTTGTTGTAATGGTTCCCGAACTCATGCAGTTTGACTTTTTTATGTTAATGTTTGGGCATTATGCAGTAGTTTTTTGATGAACGATTTGTAACAAGATGAGAAAAAATATGCGCTGGAATATTATTCGTACAGGAATTGCATATAAAAATATAAATTGAATATAATTCACTAAACGTCATCATGCAACTACATTTATTCAATTCTGAAAGCCTAGCTTGGTTTGTGGAAATGCTAAATGGGAACCATTTGTCTAAAACGGATATTTCAGAAAATATTCGCTGTGTAATCTTTACCAGAGAAACCTGTGTAGAACATGTTATGAAATGAAATATTATATAAATAAAGAGTTTTCCCAAAAAAGATATCACATATCATATGTTTCGTGTCAGATTTACTGCAGGCACCCTAAAGAACAATTAACGAAATAACGAAATATTTTGATTGAATAAGTTATTAGCATGCATATTCAACTTTTACTTATGAGTAATTTAAAAATACTAGATGGAAATACATGAAATAAATGTATCCGTACATGCTACTGAAGCATCATTTATGAAGCAAGTTATAATTCATTCCATGCAAAAGGAAAAGAGAACGCATGGGAGGGAAATTAACTCAGTTTTCAAATATCTAAATTTGAAACATATGCGAAGAAAAATATTTGCGGTTTTTTAAAATTTAACCTGATTAATAACTCCGTAGAAGTTATTTTAATTTTTAAACACGCTTTACTGTCTACTCTCATTTCCCACCTAATATTTCCTACTAGAAATTTTCAGTACCACGTTGCATGTAAGTCAGGTAGAAAGAGGATTTAAAAGAGGTTTCACTTACTTCAGCAGAAGAGCTTAGGAGTTCTTAGTAGCGCGTGTTTGCTGTTAGGCCAATTCGTTGCTTAAAGCTAACTACGCTCGGCCGTATTGCATGTGCCTGTTGATAATCGTCTATTAATTTAATTAAGGTCCAAATACGTTACATAATTTTGTACAGTTTCGGCAAAGTTCAGCTTAGTTAAGCCTTATATTACTCTCTTATTTTCTTATCTTGAGTTAAAGCCCAACTCATGGTTTCTGTAAGACCGAGAAAGGGTTAGGCTGTATCTTTAGTTTGAGATAATAAATGATAAGTTGAACACTTCTCTGGACTTTTCATTTACACACTTGGACTCAGCAGTAAGTAGCTACACAGTCCATCAAGGATTCTACTAAGTTAAGCTTAGACAAAGTAGTTAAAAACTGTTAGAGCATCCTGGTCATGGCACCAAAAATGGTAGATCGAACGGGTCACGGTACCGAAATTGTTAAATAACTGAAATAATAGTGCGGTACTATTGAAAACATGAGGGTACCTGAAATCCGTTGGTATATAGGAAAGTATTATCCGGGTTATTTCAAATAAACTACGCAGTATACCTTCAGTTAAACTCTAATTAAAAGACCGAAAAAAGGGAGTGTATTTGCATTGTGTAAGGGTGGAAAAATACTCAAGGATTAAGGTAAAAACATACTGAGATTAACATCTAAACCATTAAGTGAATACACCATTCACAGTCATGAGGATAAATAATAAAAAAGGGACAACTGTCAGACTCACCTCTACTATTACTATTTTTATATATTTTATAAGATTCAATCTTGATTAATCTTACATTACAATCTTACATTACAATCTTACATTAGAAGCAAAACATTAAGAAATCTTATTAATATAAATGTATAATTAATTTCATTTAAACGTAATAGAAAGCAATTAATATCCAAAACACTAATTCGCCTTGGAGAAAATAAAGGTTAATTTCTTTCGATCAAGGTTTTTAGATCCTCAGCCATACCGGCGAAAGAGGCGTTATCATTTTGTCTTATCAAACATTAATTCACATTTGTCCACAGGTAATAATTTAGGAAGCTACATTGAATATTAGAACTTTTAAAAGTTCTATCTTTTCAACAAAAAATTAATCCTTTTTTCAGACTTATCAAGGAAAAAAAGCAAGACAAGAAAAATATCAATACGGTTTGGACTTAATGTGGGAAGGATGTTCTCCAAATGGTGCACTTGAAGCCATAATAATGGTGAGTGTGAATCCCACCTCTTGGACGACGCTATAAAAAAGAAGACAAATCCATTCCTCATCAGATCTCAAGCTCAGGTGTTGGCATTAGAAACACGCGAGACTGCTGCAACAGCTTTTGTAGACGCTGACTCACCGGACAACAGTCAGAGTTTTCTGGCGAACGAAGATCATTTCGGTAGGGAAACGTCATTCCATTGGATTGCAGAAGGACTCTTACGGCATTTAAAGTAACACGACAGGACATCAGGAGCTCTCGAAAAACAAAACCAAGGATAAGTCATAATGCAATTTGATGAAAAAACTCACTCGACACCGCTCCCTGTTCCATTCATCATAACGCAGCAAAAATCTAATCAGGAGCATTCAGACAAAAATCTACGGTCCTTGAACATATTTAGTTCCTCATAGCATAGGGTTTGCATACACAGCATAGGATCTCTTCAGACTTCAACAGCCGAACACTTATCAGGCGGCATTTCTAGGTCACCTTTCATCAAGTAGCAAGCATAAAAAATCATTCAGTTTTTCATGATTTCCAGTGGAAATTCTTCTACAAAGGCATTTTTAGGTCTGTTCTTATCTGGTAGCAAGCCTAAACGTGCGCTCGTTTACCAAGTCTTTTTAATTCCTAACCAGCCCAAATCTACCGCATAAGAGTCTCGTCCAGAATTCCCAACAGAAATTCTTGTCAAGAGGCACTTTTAGGTCGTTAACTCACTGGAAACAAGCACAAAGTAAACGCGTTCACAAAACTCCTTTCCAGGACCACAAGAACAAGCCGGATACTAAAATCTCCCAATTTCGCACACCTTTAAACAGGACTATTACCATTTTTCCTCAAATCATTCAAAAACCAAACCTTGCGCAGGAGCGTACTGTAAACCAGAAGCCAAAATTGGACTCAGTCAACGTAACCTCCGTTAATCTTCTCGCGGAACCTAACAATAACCTCTGATCTTTAGTCAAGGAGAACACGTACTCAACCTCCCTAAAATAAAGATAAGACAATAAGAAATGTTCTTGAACATTCCAAGACCCAGAAAAACCAAACTGACGCAGGAAATTGCTAATCTCTACCGATTCCTTTTTCATGCAAAAACATTTTTTAAATTATTTTTCAATTAGGTATTAACAAAAGAATACAGCATTGAAACACAGGTTATCAAATAAGATTTTATCCAAATAAAACCCCTATTAAATTCAAATAATAAAGAAACAAAATTGCACTAGAAATATTCTTGTTCCCGAATATACTACAATTAAGATATTTAGTTCTTTAGTCAGTAAATTTTCGAATTTCACTACATAACAAAGCATTACAACTGCCTAATAGTAATCATGTTGCTCATCGCGTATCTAGGTCAGTTTTAGTATTTATCTTGAATACTGTTTGTTGAATATTTTAAAGCACGAAAAACATCCTACATCTTATCGACTTAAAGGCATAAAGAATCTGCGATTTGTGAAGAGCATTAATATCGCCTGCACTTCCTGAAACTTCTCTACGAAATTTCTCAATACCATCCAAACCTGCATATCTTCTAAAAGGATTTTATTCAAATAATCTGCGAATGTAGTAACTTCATAAACACACACACACACAAATAAAATAGAAGAATGTAATTCGCTTTTTCAAACAGAAAGAGATTAAAAGTATTTTTAGAAATATAAAATTAATCTCTTAGCAGCCACACAATTAGAAACTGATGATGACATTGAATACTAGCTATTTGTGCAAGTTAAACTAAAAAATACTTTGCTAGAATTTCTTTTTAATGGGAAGGTTCCTAACATTTATGTTGCATTTGCGTTAAGTGCCCATTGATTTTTATTATGCATTGAAACATTATGTCGCTTTTAATTTCTAATCTGAGTACTTTAAATGAATACCATGCAAATGGTAAATTCAGTTAAAATAATATTAAATCATTGCCGTCCAAACAAACAAAAAAAACATGTTTCGTAAGGTTTTTTCTTAACAATAAGTGCACATTGATTTTTACTGTCTTTTGAAACATTACGCCATTTTTAATTTCTGAGTTATGTATTTTAAATGAACGACGTGCAAAAGGAAAATTCACTTCAAACTATCTTAAAACATTGGCCTTGAGACAAAAATATTACGTTTGAAAAATTTTGTTTCTTAGTAATTCTCAGTTTGTTCTCCAGCACGAGTGCATGATTTATGATTTGGAATGACATGTTAAGAAACGTATATTTAAGTAATCGTTTTAACGTTTAATTAAAAAAATAGGTAAAGATGACGAAAAATTAGTTCTTTCAGAAGAAAGACACCTCGAATATAAATCAAGGGATTTTTATTCTTTAAATTTATTGTGACGTTTTTTATTTACCTAAGGAACATACATGTTAATTAATTACTAAGAAATATTCTAAAACTACATAGTAAAAAACTAAGGAGAGATTTAAAAATTTAGAGCAATTAAATAATTCATACTTCAAAAATGCAGTTCGAATTGAGCTTTTTGGTTATGGCGAAGCATTCGAGAGCTATCTGTCTAATAGACTCTTACAAACACTGGCACGTATTTCCACGTTACATGTGGGGAAACCCAAGAAAAATGGGACAGGGATTGAATCAGTTTGTTTACCTATGTATGAACTCGCGATGTGTTAGTAATATTCATGTTTTAACTGCTCGACCACTGGAAATATAGAAAGAAGTGATCTACAGTCACAGAAAGGATGTATTAATATTTTTCTGCCTTTAAAAAATAGCCACCCTTATGCCTATGATGTTTCTCCCCCCCCCCGAGGGGTCGACACAGGTAAAACCTGTAAAGCTACTGCCTAGGATTTGTACTTATGCAGTCTCGACCAGGATATAATCTGTCTTCACAGGACTAGAACAACAGTTCATTCGGGGTAGGTTCACGCTTGACAGGGACTGTACTGGTAATATCCTGTCTGCCTCTTTGGTATTGAGGCCACTTCATCGTTCATAGTTTTGTCTGTATAAAAAGAAACACCCCTTCCGTCGACTCAGGGGATCTGGCAGGCATTGAAGATTTTTTGTGGTGGCCAGCGGTACTTGGTGCGTCGGTATTGTATTGTACATGTCTTTCCTTGCTGCCCTTCGTCTGGTGGTGCTTGAATTCTTACTGACGTCTTTTCGATAGCCGGTTAGGTAGCCCGGTTTGTCTTACTTAAAATAATTCTTGTACTGTGTTCTGCCATTTTGGGAATGGCAGCTCCGAAATGGTGGATTCTTCATTTATCCTTCCAAGGACGGGAAGGAGGAATGTGAGTTACTGTGCGCACGTGTGAACATGGTTCCGTTACGGCCCGTTGGGTCGACCCATTGGTTAGCAGCACTTTGAATCGCTTCCGGAGAGGAGTGTTAATAATGTAAGAGGATAACCCGGGTTTGAGCTCCTTCTCGGGTAGAATGTCTATGATGTTTAGCGGTACTAGTTGCAGCATCGTTGAGCATATGATTAAATCCTGGAAAGGCCATACATGTTTGTATCTGCATTTCCCCTTTTCGCAGGAAAAGCACAAATGTACCTCTTGCGAAGAACCGCAAAGAGTTCTGCTCTCAATGAAGAGATGGTTGAAAACCTGTTATGCTCAATTATACGGGATAAATGCGTAACAAGGCAAATAAATGTCCAGCAGTGGGTCTAAATGAATAAATAAATAAAAAATGTTTTCGGAAATCGAAAAGCATTTGAAGCATCAAATTTTGAGTTGCAATATTTGAAATTTAAGGAATTAAAGCAGCATTCGAAAAAAATCTAGTTATGGTAGTTAATAAATCTATTATGCTACCAGAATTGAATTCAAAATGAAATGTGATCTTCAAACCTTATGTGATTTGCAGCACTCCTCGCCTGAACTGTCTAACTATTTAATACTGATAGATTTCAAAAGTATTTTACATATTTTTAATGTTACTGATTTCATTGGGTTTGCAGTTTGGAATTAGAAAGCTATGTAATTTCTTCAAAAGCATCATGCATTTCCAAATTTCGACTGGATTATCCTTTTCATATAATCTTACATACATCGCTATACTTACTATTTGTATCACATGGGCTTAATTTCTGAGTTATGTATGAATGCCACATTTTGAAATGCATCGCACATACGAAAATTTTCTTTTGTGTCTTATCTTAGACCAGTACGTTATCTTCCTACTAATTGCATTAAACCTGTATATGTTTCCATGTATAGGAATGATGATCGTAGTTTCAGACAGTATAACGCAAATAAATATTTAACAGGGTTTTTATCAGCAAACCTTTATTTTCGTTCTAAAAAATATTCAATGCAATTCATATACGAACACAGGTAAGAAAACTTTTAATTGATTTGAAAAAATAAATCTGACGTTAATAACAGATAAAATTTTTAAAAAAATTAAAGAAAATTGCATATTACAGACTTACTTGACAGGTTTTTAAATTTTACTACGAAATTAAAAAAAAATTACAAGATCCTTTCTGAGATTTTTAATGTATGATAATTCCTTTTTTCGTGAAGTGTTTTGTACGTATATTCCTGTAAATCAAAAAGGGTAAAACTAATCAAATCCATTTTTAAATATGGATCTTCTAATGACTGTTGCTCTTTTTTTTTATTCTGACGAACAGTAAGTGAACACTATTTTATAGAATACTTCTGCGTAGTATTATAAATTACACAATGCATTCTAAATGCAAGCATAAAAAAGTGCACGTTCAAATATCAATACCTGAAATAACCTTTAAATGCTTTCCTTTTACCCATGGAGATTAAGCACTTTCAATAATACGAAAATGACTTCAATTTTTCCAATGTGTATGCATGGATCCTTTAACAAATGTAATTTCTAATGAATGTATAAATGCGGATTCTATAGTAATTTTAGCTGTTATTTCATTCTGACGAAACGTCAGTGAAAATTACTATTATTATAGAATATTTCTATGGGGATTAAACATTTTGAATAATAAGAAAATATAATACTTCAGATGTTTATACTATGGATCTTCTAATAATTTAAGCTGTTCTTTCATTCTGATGAAAAGACAGTGAAAATTATTTTTATACAATATTTGTGCGTAGTATTATAAATAACACAATTCATTCTAAATTCACACATAAGAAAATGTTTATGTTTATCTATCAATAACATAAATAACCTTCAAATGCTTTTCTTTTACATATTTAGATAAAGAACTTTCCGTTATAGCTGCTCATTTTCTTAGGTAGCATACAACATGGACTCTATGTAGAAGATGAAGTAGAGAATTCTCGCTATGTCTTGAAGAGTAAATACTGCAGAAGAAAGGTTTTAAGTAATCTTTTTAAATTCTTACTATTAGCTCACGCTCTCTCTATATATTGTTCAAATTTTCAATCGTTATAAAATACTTTTTATTCATCAACTGTAGTTCAAGTACACTTTTGTGACCTTGTAGTGGGTGACACTTGATGTTAATACAGTTTTTTTACGTATTATTTTTTTTTAATTTTTAATTAATGTTTTGTTGTATTTTTAAAATATTTCATTGTTGACGTAAGTAGGAATTGACTTTAAAATATTTTTATTTAATAAAGTCGTTAATAAAATACTTTTTATTCATCCATTCAAGTTCAAATACATTTTTTGAACTTGTAGTGGATGACACTTGATGTTAATACACTTTTTTCACATGTTAAGTTTTTTTTAAATTTAGTTTTTTTGTATTTTTAAATTTTTGTTTGTGTGTTTTTAAAATTTTTCTTTGTTAACCTAAGTAGGAATGGACTTTAATATTTTTTTTATATTACTTGTTATTTAAATTAAATTAAAACAGATAAACGCACTTCGTGCTCACAAATCACCACCACTTGTGGCTAACTTAAATTTAACAGAAAAAAAATTTTAACAAAACCCTAATAAATTAAGATATCTAAAGACCAGCTCCTTAGCTTAACTTACGCTAAACTGGCTGCACTCAGGGAAGCCGCGCCTAGAAATATCAGTACAAATCTGACGGGTGTCTAATACTGACTAGAGAACTAAATTCAGTGACGTAGCATAAACTCGGAACTAAGTCCGCTATTATCCATTTTGAACTCATGAAGCGCAGATTAAATACTGCTTCTGAAACATGTTTAGATTAACATCTACGTCATAACGAATTTACATTCCAGCAGGAAACTGAAATCAGGAGGGAAAGGATAACTAAAAATAATTAGACTAGAATAAAATAAAGACCTTGCACAGTAATAAGAAAATACGGTTACGAAATTTGCATTTAGTTAAATATTTTTAATAGAATTATAATTGAAACTGTTTTATCTCTCCGTGCAATGCAACGCGTGACATATGTTAAGAGAAAGCTATGCCGGAAAAGTAAAAATACAAAAGCACGTGCATTTAACATTGAATAAAAGTTTATCTCTGTAATTGTTATTTAATTTGAATAAATGTAATTGACTAGTATGTTACCCGTAACCGTAATTCTACTCTTTTTGCTTTCGAGAAATTGCTAGAATTACCTTGCATGTCCAATTAAAAATCTATAAAAGCCGGAGAAAAACAGCTCAGCTTGGTTGTTGCTGTTTTAGTGAGCTATTGTTGTCGACTGTGGCGAATTCGGGGTGACATCGGATTAGCCTTCTCTGCCCTGCGGATTGCATTCTATTTAACGTGTTAGTAGTTTAAAATATAGCTACTGTTTAGTTTGCGTGATATTGTGATATTGTACGAATATCTTTGAGGAAAATTAGAGACTTTTGTTACATTTCTTGTGCTTGTGCATTCAGTTTATTACGAACCGGTACGCACGTAATAATATTTTAATATAATTAAAGCGTGTATATGGATCTTTTAATAAATGTTATCTCTAATAAAGGTGTACAACATGGATCCTCTAATAATTTCAGCAGTTCTTTCATTACGGCGAACAGTCGGTGAAAATTATTCTTATAGAGTATTTCTATGTAGCATTATAAATAACAAAATTCATTCTAAATGCACACATAAAAAAATTGCATGTTCTAATAACAATACCTAAAATAACCTTCCAAGGCTTTCCTTTTACCTATGGAGATTAAGCACTTTCAATAATAAGAAAATGTCGTGTAATGCTTGAAATGTGTGCATAAAGGTCCCTTTCTAACATTTCATCAATTTCACAATCACTGAAGAGGTATGGTAGAGTAAATCCTGAGCTTTAATTTAGAATATACAATACCATTGCAGTGAAGAGAAAAGCGAAAATCGTTTTAGTGAGAAGAAAATCAGTTTTCCTTTCCTTTGCTAATTCTTCCAGTAAGAGCTTTACGTTCCAAATGTAACTTTCAAAAGAAATCCTTGATAAAAATCCATAAAACGGATCGCATTAAAACCTTCGATGATGAAAGGGCGATAGATATCTCCAGAAGTATACTCTTTCAAAATATTTATGAAGCCTTTTCGTTACCCTATATTAAATCCCAGAACTGAGTGGGAAGAGAAAATATAGTTGTATAGCTGAGATTAGGTTCCTCTTATTTCTAGTAATATTTAATTTGCATGCATATATGATATGCTAGTTTCTAGTAATAAAATGTTATACTCTATTTAAGTGAATTTAAGGTTTCTGGACATCGACTACATGATACTCTTGTTAATTTATCTATGCGTAAGTTTGTCACCTTCCTTTTTAATATAAAAAAGCATACATTTTTAAGAAGGTATGTATTACATTATTTAATATTATTAGTTCAATAAAAATTATGTTTATTTTGAGTTTGCATTGAATGCAAGTAGATTAAAAATGAATACTTTCTTTAACTTAAAAAATATAGCCGAGATTATCTGCTTAATTTGAAGGGTTATATTTAAGAAAATTTAATATTATTATTTCACTAGCAGAAGTACCCGATGCCAGTTAAGTTAGATTGGGAGTAATGCATCTAACAACAAAGGGAACGATACCGCTGTAATCTATCTCTAACAACGATGCAAAAAATACGATTCATAGTCATACAGTTTTCAGTCTGATGCGATATGGAACCCACATAAAAAATTTCGATAGATAAATAACCTAATTCTCTCTCATTATATCAGCAACAATGGCACGCAGTTTTTAATGATTTTCGTCTTTCTAATCAAATGGTCCTGAAAGCTCAAGTTCCATCCAATATTTCACCTAAATTCAATTTTAGTCGATTAAATGTGGCAAAAAATTTATCATAGTTGATCATAAATCAATAACGTGAACAAACAAACACACACGATTTGAAAGCGAGCAATAGCAACACTTTTAGAAATAAAGCATTTTTATCTCCAACGCTCGAGACTGTTCTCACTCGGATAAATGAGTGTGAAAATTAGCGCTTTTAGAGTTTTTAATTAACATTTAAGCTGGTTAAAGTCATATGAAGATGGGAATAGTCGAAATGACTTCCCCCGAATTTTTGGAATCGGGAATAATATATTTGAAGTCTGGCACTGCAATTTTTATTCCATCGTAAAACTTAGATATTTATTATTAAGGAACTCTAGGATTTGAAAGCGAGGAGTAGCAACAACGTTCGAAATAAAGCAGATTTTCATCTCCAGCTGGCGAGACTGTTCTCACTCGAAAAAATGAGGGTGAAAATTATCGTTTTTCTCAGTTTTTAATTAATATTTCTGATTTTAGCTACTCCATTTTGGAACGCGTTAGGCGTCGACCTTTTCCAGGACCCAGAAAAGAATCGTAGAAAGTTTGATGACGATAGATATAGCAGTGATTGAGTTATTAGCGAAAAAATAAGCAGACGTTCCTCTTTATGTTCATAGATGAGGCACATAGGTGAGATGTACGTAGATGAGAATAACAGCATTCCTATAGCTTCATTTTTTAAATGCAGTACAGTATTTTAGTTTAAGTTTTAAGATATATATATTTTTTAATTTTTTTAACTATGTAAGGCTAGTTTACATAAAACAGTCAAAAATAAATAAATAAATAAATAGAAAATTAAGCTAAATTCACTTTCTCTGCATTACACAAAATATGCATAGGATTAGAAATGGCAGTTATTATTATTAGGATTAGAAATAATAGTTAACATTTACATTTTTTTAATATTGATGGCTGTGATTATTCTCATGGGGGCATGAAAAGCCCCCTAAAATATGAGCTTAACTGGTCATTTGATACGTGTACCGCCAACACTCAATGCTTAGGGCACGATACGGACAGAAACCTCTCAAGATCTCCATACTAGGCAAGAAGTGGGTCACTAAAGAAGTGGGTCACTGTTCCCTAAAGAAAGGAGAAAAAACATTCACTTCTACTGCCCCGGCTCTTACACTACCGAGGCAGCAGACTTTTAAAGAGCTCTCTCGTAACCAACTGCTACCTCCCGGGCGCGCGAGGTCAGGACTCCCGTCTCCCGGGTTTCGCAGAAGGTGGAAACATGTACGCTTGGAGATTTGACTGGTCGTCAGATATACTACCTGCCAGTACAAAGCGGGCTCGGACCCTTATCCCTGTGAACCAAGCAAGATCAAGGAATTTTAATTTACGGAGTTCATCAGGCTAGGCCTTTAGATCCACATCATCAAAAGATAAAACTAAGTTACATCAAAAGAAAAGTTCGTCAAATAAGGTATAAATTTTGAAAGCCAAAAATAAAATATTAGCTTTAAAAGATAATACTTTCCGCATGAGAAAAAAGTAAAACTCAAAGAAGGCCTCTATAATTAAATTTTGTGTCGGAATATAAGGAGCAGAATCAATTTAGAAGGGGGGAAATAATCGTTCAATGATTTTGAAAAAAAATTTAAAAGCCTTAATTTAAATTAAATTTTTAGTCCAAAGGGATTTAGTCCCGAAGGACTATTACTTTCGTTTTGCGATTTTGCGTAGAATCACTCTGAATGCCCGTTTCACTTTTCAAATTGTTGCCACTAAATGTTATCGCTCTGCATTAAATTTTAAAAAATGAAAAATCTGCATAAATGTATGCATGTTTCTCGCATTGTGATAAAACCTAGAGCCATCGAATTTTGAATGACGTAATCCTACTGCGAATATGGGCATCTGGAAGCCCTAATTTTGAATTTGAAATTTGCTTTATTATCGATTTTATGTTTTGTAACATTTCAACGAATTTCTGATTAACAAACTAAATGATTTCAAAGCGAGCAATGGCAACACTGTACGGAAAAAGAAAAACATTTTTATCTCCAGCGCACGAGACTTACGGAAATTCTAAAGATATGTTCATTTTAAAATGATTTTGCGATATTGATTTTGAACTGAATTTTATGGTTTGAGTACGTAGTACATGATATTTAATAAAAAAAGGTAGCACACGAAACGTTAAAAAAACGCGCCTTTGGACGTAATTTAAAATCTGAAATCTTTCAGATTTTTTTTTATTAAATTTTGTTAATTTATTTAAATTTTATTATTACTATGCTAGCATAGAAATAATAAAAATTTAAAGTCACAAACAACGCGGAAAGGGAGCAGTCGCGAGTTCGTACCTCTTTCCTCATCGGAGAGACACCATCTCCTCAGGTGGGCCAACCGCCTGGCGGAGCACAGAGTTTATTACCTCTCTCCTCACAGGGCAGTAGTTACACCAGTCTACCCTCCTCAGTCCAGCCATATGAACGATCTTCTTTTAGTGTTCTGGAACCGCCAAGGTCATGAATTTTACACCCCGCGGCCGAGACTGCCTATGTACAGATCCTAGCCAGTAGCTTCACAGAGTTCTCTGCGTCGAGCCCAGATGGGGGAGAAGTATGAGTTTAAGACAGTTCACTGAGATATTAATTCGGATAGAACTCAACGTCTTGCCCACGTTCTTAATGTCGCATACAGGGGATGCGCAGCGCAGGCCCTAGTAGTTCAGCCCACTTTCAAACCCTGGTAAGTGGATTGACTGTATGGTACTTTTCGTGGTTATTTTCTATGTATAACATTTCTCTCTTAAAAAAACCCTCCTCAAAAGCAATCATTTTCCTTATTTAGCAGCCTTCGTGTTGTTTGCCGCAATCCAAATAATGCAGCACAATCCCTGAGTGTCATATAACATATTTTAAAAATATATTTTTAATGCGTTTCAAAATGTACTAAAACCACAGAATTGTAACACTTGAGTACAGAATTTTGTGAAATGATTTTAAAAAAGTGTGTGCTGGAGACAAGCGCCTGGCCCCAGCCACCACCCGAATCTCTTATTGGACATTACTTGTGATGTCATAGAGTGACGAAATGAATTCCCCTCGGCATTTTTGCGCGCTAAAAGCTTGCTTTAATTGCAAATACTCTGTTGCATTCCACAAATTCACATTTATACAAAACATAAGCAAGACCAAAAAAGTATAAGTTCACCTAACTTACACGAAACCGATAATAAAATCTCTTCAACCTGACGTCATAAACGGCAACCAATAAGAACAGGGGGGGTGGCTGGGGCCAGGCGCTTGTGTGCTGGAGACTCTTTATACTGGAGTAAATTATACGCCAGACATAACACGTAAACATAACTTTTACATCCAGAAAATATCAATCTCATTAGGGGAAGAAAGACAAAAGCTGTTTGAATTTTAGGTTAGTATGACATGTGTTAATGAATTTTCGGTTAATGAAACATTAATTATATGAGACGAGTTAAAACAGTGAGAATATTATCATTATTTACTAAAATAAGATCCATGACAGATTCTTTCAAAACAGAAGGAAATTTTCTTTGAAGGTCATGCAAAACTATTTGAAATATATTTAAAAAATATATTAAGGGTTGAATTTTCCAAATTTAATTCATTTTAAAATAAACTAATAAAGAATATATCACAAATAATTTATGTAAATGTTTGAATTCAATGCCAGATATAAAATGAGTTTGTAATTCTTATTTCGAGATATGCATTCGAGATACACTTTCAGCGAGATGTTAACAGCATAAGCGAGGGATATAAGTCATGTCCTACGTTTATGCTGCATTTGCTTATCTATAGCACATGCCTTCAGATCAATAATACAACGAAACGAAAAATATTCAGATCGTTTTACAGCCACTGAAATGTGGCAGCATGATCTGTGATTCCCATTTACGAGAAGACATCATACTTACTAAAACTCATTAAAACGACAATGAGTATTAATTTTTTTTTTAAAATTTCGTTTTAAACCTACAAGTATTCGTGTGAAGAAAAAGGAATACATTAAACAAAATTACAAAATGCATGATGAATATTCAACAATGCTCCCAGCAGAATTCTTGAAGAGCATAAATATGTATAAATAGAAGCCCATTTTGACGAAATAATGAATAAGGCAAACGCCAAAAAAGTTCATCAGAACAAAACAGAAATTTACCTGATTTGAATAACAAAAGAATGATTTTAGGTAAACTGAATATTTAAAGCAAAATGGAACATTCCCTAAAAACACACTCAAGAAAATCTACAGTACAAGAAGATGATAATGCTTCTTAGCAAATAAATGGAAATACTTTCGGGAACAAATTATTATTCTTTCTTATTATGCTATTTATTTTAATATAAGACGACGTTTTTTCCTTCAAATAAACTTCTCAAAACCAAGTATGTGAAGCATAATATTTAGAAAAATATAAAATTACGATTTATCTCTTACAAATTTAGTTTTCCTATGAACACAACGTGTTTTTTCCCTTTTACTTCGAGGTATCATGATTTGGCCATTTAATTATCTTTTTGACGATATATATGTAATAAATTCAGCTCTTGCAGTTTGTATTTCATGCATAATCATTCTCTTTTTAAAATCATGTGCTAAGGTTTATAGACTTCTTTATATGTGAAGTCTTGTATATTCAGTCCAACAAGGTAACTCCTTATTTTTTAAAGATTTAATCCTAATTCCTTTTTATAATATTATCTAATAAACAGAGAAACGTTTCACTTCCTTAAGTTTTTCAGTTTTAAATATGTGTTCTTTTTTCTTGTAATTGTTTTCTAATACTCCAAGACAGTGGCATGTATTTCAAATTATCGAAATTAATGTCTAAGACAGGGTTTCTTAAACTTTTTTCCCTGTGCATCCCTTTCACCACTGCTAGGATTTCATTACCTCTTCTCCTTCCCAAAACTTGAAAAATACGTATCCATTTATTTAGAATTTCTTAAAATTTTTATTAATTAAACAACAAAAAGTATAGACAATGTTTATAAATACCTAGAAACGTAAATAAAAGTATTTTGTTTCATATTCATATAGTAAAACTAAATACTGAACAGCTAAATAAAAAGCTGCCCCCTCTTCTCTCCCAAAAACAATGAAATTCTCCTTCCGCAAGGGAAGTATTAAGCCTTAGCTGAGAAACTCATGTCTAATTATTAGCTGAATTAAGGCTAAGTATGAAAAATCAACAACTAAGGAATTATAATGAATAATTATCTAAAATTATTAAATAATACCATATTAAAATGAAGAAATGGTTTTAAACACTCGTTTTCTTCTGCTATGTAACATTTTGTGGAGAGGTGAAAGTAGGATGTGTTCGACTAAAAGAGGAAGCTGGTTAAACATAAAATGTTTCTCTGCATTTCTGGCCAAATGTTTCAAATGACTCAAGTAGCCATTATATTCAACTTGTTCTTATAGCACAGGGACAAGTTTGGTTGTTCTCGTCAGACCTAGTCGAGAGTTTCGGAGCTTTCTCATGCGTTAGTCCGATGGCAAAATTCTTCAAACTGAATTAGTCACGCCTCCTTAATTTTTCAGTAGTATTTTACATCCTCTGATTAATTATGTCTTGAGCGATATCAGAGGAAAAATCAGATCATTAGTTCGTCTCCCCTCCTGAAAACGAGAAGCTTTGACGACAGGTGCAGACACTGTGCAGAGCGTTAAAATCTCCTGACACTAGTCTCGAAGTTATGTCTCTTGCACTGTCAACTGGAACGAATTATTGCTTGTGCGATGTCAGAAACATGTCGTGTGACACATTGTAAAAGCTTGGAAGCGGTGACTTGCGGATACGATTTACTTATTTTTGTGTGGTCCGTCGCACTGCCAAAATGTTGGCTGCAAGAGCAGTTTTGTAGCTTTCGCCATGTGAAAGTAAGTATGAAAAAGCCTTCCATAAAACCATGCCTTCTTTTATACAGACATCCTTCACTTGTTTAAATGGACATGGAAACAGTAGTTTAATTTTGCCTTTAAGACAGCAGATGTTAAATTTTCAAACTGAAGGCATATCTTATAGAATATTAAAATAATAAAAAAGTGATGAACTGCATTTATTACAGTTACATTTGCCCAACTTTCCAGATCGTATCCTCGTAGTCTCCATCTTCCCCATTTCCGTTTGCAGTTAGCGCTTCTGCACTTATCCTCTGCATACATTAATTGCTTGAATATGCAGCACTTTCTTTGTCTTTCGACGCGATATTTCAGTTAGTTTGACTGCAGTGTCTTTTCTGAATCGTTTCACTTTTTGTTCCCTCTATTAGTGTCACTGATATTGTTTTCTGGATTACTGTTTTTTAGTCTAAAGGGGCTTTGTTCCTGACGGACTATCTTTTTTGTTTGGCGATTTTGCATCGGTTCACTCTGAATGCCCGTTTCACTTTTAAAATTGTTGCTACTAAATATTATCGCACTTTATTATACTTAAAGAAATTAAATAATGAAGAATCTGCATAAATGTATGTGTTTCTTTTGTATGTGTAAATGTTGTTTAAAGTTAATCAGTGGTCTAAGATGAGGTAGACAATAAACTAAACTATACAGTGATTAAACTATTTTTTCCAGCGCCTGTTTAAACAAATCGCCTAGCAAAAAATGCCAAAGCCCGAATAATTAATTTCACATAGAGGTGGCAAAATTCTAACTAAAGTAACAAAAACTCACACTCTGTAAGATTTCAAAGCCCTCAGTTTATACACACCAGAAAATAATTTGCATTCTGGTGAGGAAGCCACAGTGAAGATCAGGGTCATAAAAACTGATTACTTGACATAAAGTACGTAGGAGGTTAATAGAGTCACTATGTGTTTTAAAACCAGAGACGTAAAAAATTAGCAGTACACTTGCCGGGACTCGAACCTGGACCTTCCGAAATACGCGCCGAGTGTGCTTACATTACACCACGAAAGCATAATGGAAGGTGGTAAAACTAACTGATATACTCCGACATTTAATGGCGCCTGGGCATTAGATAACCCAGTCGCCAAATCCGATTGGGAACGAATTATTTTCCACCACCTTTTTGTTCGGTAGCCGCAGTTGAGTCATTAAGTATTGTTAAAACCAAACACGTAAAAAATGAGCAAATTCCTTCCCGGAATTTGAGCCTGAACCTTTCGAAAGACACGCCGAGTATGGTACCGTTACATCACGAAGATACGCTGAAAGAAGGGAGAAAATACCTTATAGCTCCCAAGTTTGGACTTCTGTTAGATGCTTCCTGTTCAAACTCAGTGCAAAATTGTGCATGTTGCTGAATGTATGTGCAAAATTGTGCATGTTGCTAAAACTATTTTGCTAGAAATATGCCTTTTGTAATATTGGCTTGGCCAGTTAGTTCCTAGAGACAAAATAACACTCAGAGGCGCAAGACGCAATACGATGAAGTTCAGCATCATCTTGCCACAATACATACATCTCTCTCTCTCTCTCTATATATATATATATAAACTTAAAGTATTTAAAATTAAAAGTAAATAGAAGTCAAAACAAGGCGATTGCGATTCCTCAACGATATTAATAACTGTATCCTTGTAAATGGGTTAAACATAAAAACAAAACATTTCAAAATAAAAATGATCATAGTAGTGCAAACTTGAAAAAATGCAAAAAGGGAAAATTAAGATATGTGTATGAAAATTAAGATGCATATTTATAATATTATATTAAATCCCATTATATATATATATATATATATATATATAATGGGATTTAATACTTTTATTCATCTGATTATTTCAGTCTCTTTTATTCATTCAGAAAACAGGAAAATAACTGTCAAAATAAGCTGTTGCTGCAAAAGAAGTTATTTATATTCTTGGAAATGCTCACTAGAATATATAATGAAGCCTTAGAATTCATCAAAATGTTAGCACTTTTTGAATACAATTGACACGCATTCAACGTTTTTCAACGATGAAATAATTAGTTTTTTAAGAGAATTTCACTTGCAATTTTGGTAAAATTAGAATTGCATTTGGTACTAAATCAAAACAAATAAAACTTATTTCTAATAGGTACTGAAAATGCCATTTTAAAACAAATCCATAAATTCTATCTAAAATGACAGTACATATCGCAAATTACTACCTGATAATTAAGTTATGGCGTGACTTAGGAATTAGAATTATAATATGATTTAAGGAAACAAGACTAATTATCTATCGCGATGTATTTAAAACTAAATTTAATATGAATTCTATTGTCTATTTTGTCACTAAATTCGTTCTCACCCAACTCAGCGTCCCATTTAATTAATATCAAAAGACCCTTATGTTATATAAAGATACTATTTTTCAAATGCACTTCTTTTATTAATTTAGTATGTTACATATCAAAATATCAGAGGTGTTTAATATTTACCAGATTTTAATTAGTTCTTAAAGTTCTGCTATCAGTTCACAGATTTCTGCACCGTTATATGTCTTCTCTCAACCTCCAGACTTCACAAATGCTTCCGTCAGATTTGATGACTTTTTAATTATAACATGCTAATTGGGAAAACTTTAGTTATTGCCTTTCATTTCTGAGCAGCTGAATGATTATTCCTTTGTTCCGTTTTCAGATGGAATCATTTCCTTTGAGGATGTGACAACAAATTTTTGTTGCTAAAAATACACTTACGTTAAATTTTTAAAGCTAGGAATTGGAATGCCTTTTACTTGGCAGGTAAAAATAAGAAATCATAAGCAGAAAACACTAATTAGATGCGTATGTTCAAATTCTAAAATATGTGCATTGCGATGCGATTAAATTAATATTTTGGTGTGGCCCGGTTTAATACTTAGGAATGACACATTAATCTTTCAGTTTTGTATCTGACGTTAGATTTTTTCAGTTTAGTTTTATGTAAAATCAATGAATAATAACAAAAAAGTCTGAAAGTTTTCAGATTTTATGTCACGCCCAAACGGACTGCTTTTTTTTAATTTAATGAAATATTTTCGAGAGCATTTAGGGTAACGCCCCATTGGCATAAACATATTTAAAAAACATCTTACCTTTAAAATTTCCAATAGACAATCTTCCCCACTGGTGATTAAAATGTTTTATTTCTTACAATGTTATCACTCCTCGCTTTGAAATTGTTCAGTTTTTTAATCAAAAATTCGTTAAAGTTTTACAAACTATGAAATAAACAGTAAACAATTTCGAAATTCCAAATTTGGGCTTCGGCCAAATGGGTTCGGATGGAGGACTATGTTAGTAAAAATTTGATAATTCTAGGTACCGTTATAATTTCAGAGTGTTAGAAACATACATATGTTCATGCAGATTCTTAGTTTTTTAATTTAATTACATATAATACAGGGGATAATATTTGGTTAAACAATCTGAAAAGTGACACAGCCGTTTGCAGTGATTCTACACAAAGCATCGTTTCTAAACTGATAGCCCTTATGGGCTAACGTCCATTTGGTCTAAAATGTGTGCTTAAAACCTGGTATATGTTGTAAATGATAAATCCAGTTTTAACAACAAATGTACGAGCATTCAGTTGATCTAATTCTCCTGAAGCTCATCATATTTTTATAGACAGATGATAGAACGGATGCAGTCTATAAACTAAAAGAATTAAAAAATATACTAATGCACACTTCAAGAATTCCAGAACGCCAATTCTAACTTTCCAAATTAATCAAACTCTCCTCTTTAATTTAAAATGATTTCCTGGAATGGAAAACTCTCCATTTGACACTAACTCCAAAAAAATAAACAGGTACGTCTAAAATGTTTGCACTCATTTTGAGTTTCCTTTTGTGTTCCTGTATACCTGGTTTGATTTGTAGCTTTAATGAATTGAATACACACTTTAAGAAAGCCTGCTATATGAATGATTTTATAACCTTTACGTTTACCATTCATAAAGTTTTAATTTTAGAAATCGCTACCTTAGGCTTTTACACAGACTTGACTTAACCTTACCTTTAACAGATATGATAGACGGTCCAGGCACAAAACGTTGAATTTCACTTAATAACTTAAAATATGCATGTTTATCTAAAAATTGATCAAAAATGCATTTTTAAGGAATAAACCATTAAAATGAACTAGGAACCATTTCTTTCAATTTTTGTTTATTGGAAAATGATCAAAAAAGTAAAATTTTATAAAGATCTGTAAGATTCAATGAAAGCATTAATATAATGTTCACCATAGCAGGTAAATGGATCCTCTGAATCAGGCAAAAGACTTGATGACACTATCAAATTTCGGTAAAATTTTGTGATAATTTAAAGTTGCTCACCTTTCTGGGACACTTCAAGGAAATGTTTATCTCTTTACCACATGCCTTCGAGATCAAATTGGAAGCAAGTCCTGCTAGCAATCGAAAGGTAAGAAGTTTGAATCCTGGAGAGCGTATAGCTGATTCTTCATTTTCCCAACTTCAAAATTCTAAGTAGAGTTTATTAGTGACACCCGAAATAGAATCTGGCGGATAAAAAGTTTTCACTAGAGCATTTGGCGAATGAGCTCTCTTTTGTCCAGCCGCTCTTTAAGTAGAGGAGACGGCTTGGAATTTTTTCCTTCCTTTCAATGTTCCTTTGTGGTGTACTGGAACTAAGTTCCGTCGGCAATATGGTGGTCTGAAGTTCGTATCCCGGTGAAGGCACTGCATATTTTTCCAGGTTCCTGTTTCGAAATTAATCCAATAATTCTCCAAAATATTCTTTGTATAATATATGACAAAATCCCAAATCCACGAAATCACTATTTCGAGAAAACGAAATTTAATAATTTGTACGACCTTGGTTTCCAAAAAAATAGATTTATGACATCTAGAAAACAATTTATCACATATTCACCTCATCTAAGGTAGCATAGTAATCAGTTCAGGAAATTAATTACATTAGACTAAGAATCAAAATGAATGGAAAAAATATCAGCTTTATAATTGTAACATGTTGGGGATCCTTTAAATATGTGCTTAACCGGCAAACCTAGTTGCAGTAGAATTTAAGAAGTACACTTTCTGAATTCTTGAATATCTAAATTAGCACCAAACTTCAGGACAAACAAAACGGTACAAGTTGAATACGGTATTCAATGAATTGGCTGACCGCTTATAGAGACCAAATTTATGTAATGATAAAATATATAATAGTAAATAAAGAAAGGAAAAAGTAGTAAGTAAGTACCAAATTTATGTAATGATAAAATATACAATAGTAAATAAAGCAAGGAAAAAGTAGGAGTAATTTTTATTTGCTCCATTTTCTATGAAATGCTAATTTAAATCTTGCTTGTGACACAAACAAATTACCTTGCACACAGTCACTGACAAGGAAGGTCTTAATCTTAATTCTCAATTTTTCTGAACAAAATGTATGAATCTTCTCGTCTAGAAATTCATTATAGTAAAAGAATAAGCTGCTAAAGTTATATAGGGAAAATTAAAAATATTTTAAAACGTATTAAGACGTATTAACGTAAAACAAGATTTGGCGATACAGCGCTATTTTGTGACATATAAAATATTCAAAATTTCATTATGGAAACCAGCTAAAAGTAATCGAGTCTTCCAACAAATCTATAAAATGATGAATGGTGAGATAACGAACCAAATATATATATTTCAAATATATACCTCAAACCTGTCAGCATTTTATAGGTAACTTAAAATTGAAGTTCAACAGACCAAATATATATATGAAACATTCGAAAAATTAGACTAGAATACGAGAAATTCTAGAAATCATTTTGCTGCAGAAAGATTTCTCGCACTCTAGTTATTTTAGCGCATTACAGATAGTAATACTTTACCTAATAGTAAATACACTGTCCGCGGATTAAACATATAGTACACATTAAGTGCACTGAATAATGACAAAGCACTAAAATATACACTCGAGTGAAAAATTAATTGCCCTGTATTACATTTAAAAAAATTAAATAATGAAGAATCTGCATGAATATATGTATGTTTCTCGAACTGTCAAAACCAACAGTACCTAGATTCATCAGATTTTGAATAACTTAATCCTCCCCACGAACATCGGCCAATGGAAGCCCGAATTCTGAATTTCGAATTCTTTTTATCACATTTTCTTTCTAAAACTTTAACGAATTTTTTATTACAAACTAAACAATTTCGAAATGAGCAATGGTAAAAACACTGTAGAAAAAAAACATTATTATCTCCAACGCGCGGGGTTGTCTACCGGAATTTCTAAAAATATGCTGTTTTTAAATGTTTTGCGGTATTGCTGTTGAATTGAATTTAATGTGGTTTAAGTGCTAAGAACACGATATTTAATAAATAAAGATAACACGCAAAATTTTTGAAAACGTACTTTTGGGCTAAAAATGAAGTATGAAATGTTCCAAGTTTCCTTCAGAAATCAGATCCTGTTTTTATGATAATTCTAAAATTTTACTTATTATTTTTTTTTTATTATTTTTACTTTATTTTATTTTGTTGCAAAACACTTATTTGTAAGGATAATAACTCGTTTTAGACAAAAATGTGTAATTTATTAGACACGAAAATTTTATTCCGTTTCCGAAATTAAAAAAATAATAATTCCTTATAACCATTCGAATTTGTTCAGTATAGTATTCACTTATAACTATAATGTGTTAAATGGCCTTTGAACATGGTATTTGAGCACACGGACATGAAAACTATTAAATTTTTAAAATACACACTTCAGTTTGTCAAATTTAATTTCATTTTAACACATTGTTTGCAATCAAAATGGCAATTCATAAACTTAAATTATTTAATATTTAAAACCTGACAAATCATTTGCAGATTCCTAGCACGACATTTAGTGGTGGTTTAAGCTGAGAGAACATAGTACTTACATGTAATGTTTATCACTGCATTTGTGAACAAGTGTTTAGAATATGAGACTAATAAGTTCTAATATTCGGACTTCTCGGAGTAAAAGGATGAAATTCTATGCGAATTGAACCAACTTGTTTAATGGACTGACTACTGACATAATTTAATGTGATTCCTATAGCATGGCTACTATATTTGTACAATCAAGTAAATATTTCACAATTCGTTTTCAACGTTAGTTAAATTAAAAGGTAATTAAAATAATTTTAAAGTAACAAAGATTGTTAATAATAATTGTCACATTTATTTTTTTTTTCGCATTGGAACCTTATGCTTCTAATATGAAAAAAACTGCTAAGAATCTGTTCGGACTGCTAAGAGAATTTATTTCAAGAGAAGACAGATCAGCAGTTAAATATATAATTCTTATTTCAAAGTTAAAATTTATTTCTTTCATGTAATTTAACTGATGAATATTATTCCAGTTTAATCATCCACATATATTAGAACGCGAAAAGAATTTTCCATTATTCCCGTTATGTTATCACTTAATCCTTTCTTTAATTCAATACTCATAATTTATTGGCTGTAAGTAAATCCTCTAATGCTTCTTAATGTGAGCGCAATGAAATACAATAAATAAGCGCGACATATATCCACAAAATTCGTACATCCTAGTTGCATGAGCTTATAGAAGGCTCTCCAAGTACCTAAGTGCCTTTTAATCCGATGTAGTACTTTCGCCTTGCGGTTGAAATTGACTTTAACGGCAAAGGATTGTGAATTCTATGATCCTGATAATGCTTTATGTTGACGACAAAAATGCAACGCAACTCCAACGAGTTAAGCCTTTTATACACGAAATTCCATCCGCTTGATAACTACTACTGCTAACTTCTTCAAGGCTTGTAATGTCTCTCTTCCGGCTTAATAAATCGATTGAAACTTGTTATGAAACTACAATTTTCCTAACATTTCTTGTGTTGATAATACGTGACCATCAACAGACATCTAAAAGAAACAGAACTTTTCTAAGTCGTCGAAGAGTGTGTTATCGTTTTCAGAATGCAAAATTAGTGCCCTGAATTTTTTTTTAATATTGCTTTCTCATTTCCTTCAAATATTTGTCTTCTGTGTTGAAGAGATTAAATGAAGATCGCACAAAGCTACATCATGAATAATTCATTATTACTTTATTAAATAAATGAAAAAGTATTTTCCCGAGAGGTTAATTTCTGATTAAATGCTATGCAGACAATTTCCCCTCTTTATCGATTTGGCAATGTTGTTTTGAACAGATCTTTGTAAACGTGCAATTTTATATCCTGCATTGTGAAATTCTAGTGTTTAAAGTTAAAATTTGACTACTTATTGTTACTACTTATTTTTTATGTTTGTTTGAAGCAGTAAACTGGAATGTGAATACGAAGGATGAATTGCCAATTTTATTCAAATGTTTGTAAAACATTGTACATTAAATTAACATTTTTTAATAATGATTAAATCTTCGAATATTAGATTATAGTATAAATTTTAAAGATCGATTTTTTTAAACGTTTATACAAACAAATAAATGTAATTCCTATGCTAAATTATAATTATGTAGCAAAAGTAATGACTTTTTAGTCCCAAAAGTGCTTTGCATTGTTAACTTTTCACACGATGTTTTTGCCATTTGGAAAAAAATAACATATTTAGACACACTGTGTCATCACTGTAATGTGTCATCCAAGTTAGAAACAGGCGGAAACATAAACAGTGAGACAGCGGTAATATGTATCTTAACACAAAGCATTTCAAACTACTTTCGACATCTGCATTACTCAAAACCTATTAGACCTACAAAAGTGCAATTTTTTACGTCTAATAGGTGTCCCTTAAACACCTATAACCTCAAATTGCATTAATATAACTCTTATAGTTATGGAATTAATAAGGTCTGAAAAGCATCATTTTTATCACTGACTGACTGACTGACAATGACTTAGATGTTTGAAATTTGGCAACAATACAAATACCGGATTTCTCAATGAATATTTCTAGATATCGGATTTATAACTTGGCAAGTTAATTTCTAACTGTTGAAGTCAAATTTTTTGAACGTAATTTATTGAAAATTAAAACTAACCAATTTGAAGGCCAATTTTTTAACACTAATTATTGACAATTAAAATTTGCCAAGTTAGAAATCCGATATCAACGAAAGTAATAAATTGTTTCTATATGAATTGAAGTATGTTGTACACTGCGAAAAAAATGGCACAGTTCTGTATCTCCCGTTCTACTGGGCCGAATGACGAAATTCAAATTGCGTTTTACATGTCTCGAAAGCGCGACTTAGGATATATATTAGATTTATATATAGCTTTGTTCTTATAGAGGTATTTTGACACAAAATCGAACTTTTTCTGAAATAACATACTGATAATAACTCATATTTTTCCATATTTCGATTCTACAACTCAAATTATGCCTAAATATTAAATTTTAAAACTTGGTGCCAAATTTACGGAGGAATTCTTAAATTGCGGAATTTGTTTTCAGTTTGAGCCAAGAATAATTCACTTGGCGAACTTCTTAATATGTGACAACCTATTTTCCTTCCCTTCCATTATGCAAAGGAAGAATAAAAGTCACATCGTTCCTGCCTATTTACATTGCGGATGAGAGGGAAAAAAGTCACCATCATTCTAATTTCATTTCGTTACTATCGCTTTCAACAAATATGCCAAATTTCAAAACGCTCCAATATATAAATTCCCGTATATTTTTGGAAATTTTGAATAAAAAGCTGTAATTTTTTGCAGGTATGCTTAGTAATACACCTACTTAAGATGATTGTAAAAATTTTATAGGTTATAATCAAAAATGTTTTTCGAAAAATTTGTAAATATTATTTAAAAATACAAATTTTAAAAATAAGTCATAAAAATGGACGAATTTTATTTGGAAGGAACCTAAACTTCGAACTGTGTAAGAATGACTCAAATAAGTGTCATAAAAAAGAGATGTTAGTAAATATATACCAAATTGAATTAACATTGAGGAGCTAAAATTTTGAGAAACATAATTTCTTGAAAATTACTCCCGCGATTTTTACAAAACTTGGAAGTTTGGCATAATTTAAGATGTAGAATCGAAATATAGAAAAAATTGCATTCCATTTCAGAAAAAGTCCAATTTTGTGTCAAAATACCCATATTTGAACAATGCTATATATAAATCTAATACTTACCCTAAGTCGCGCTTTCGACACATGAAAAGCGCAGTTTGAATTTCATCAATCGGCCCAGTAGAAAGAGAGATATAGATCTGCCCCCCTTTTTTTTTCGCAGTGTACATTCCTACATCTATGATTAAAGGAACTGCTATGGGACTTGCCATCCGTTTGATCTCAACTCTTTTGACGGTGACACCGGCTACATCGAACGTCGTTTCTCCCGAACGTGGCGTCTTTTTCACATTTATGTTGTTCTTATGATTATTATTTCATACTAAACCGTTATTTCTTAAAAAATAGATTATTTAAGAGTAATAGTTGCAGTTCTTTCGAATACCGCTGTCTTTATTTTTTAATCTGACTGCTTGCCGCTCAGTTGGCGCAGTAATTAGAGGAGCCTATTGCAGGGCTGCCAATCCGCGTTCGAATCCAGGAGTATTCTGCATACAAATTTTATACTAGTTATATATGTCATATTTTTTTGTTATTTGTAATGTGATATTTTTTTTCTTTCATATAGTTAAAGTTTACGCTTTAATATAAATTTAATTATCAACTTTATACTGTTTTACACAACCTATGGTATAATTGATTTTTTCTTTTTCATGTAAATGAATTATTAAATAGATATACTTAATTATTATTTTTTCCTTCATAAATTAATTGACTCCTGCTGCATTTTATCGCCATGTATGAAGTAATATATGCATATACATTACGTTTCACAATTAAATGTCTTCCTCTCAAGCTTCATTACTCATTTTTAATGTACAACTTTTATTTACTTCTCATTTTTTGAATTTTTACTGTCCTATTTTGCCACTCTTATGTTATATCAGCTTCTAAGCCTCTTATATATTATTACTATTTTCTTTATTACAACTTTTTTTAAACACAGTCATCTGACTTTGATAAAATTTTCTTCCGTGGTAGAGAGAAAGTTAATTGGACAAAAGTCTCCAGGAATATTGTGATCCTTCTTCGACTTGAGAATGATAGCATTTTCCTTTTTATATCCATTTAGAAATAAATATAAACATGCACTGCAGAGAGATATGAACATGCACTGTAGACAGAGGAAAGGTTTGTAATGTATTCTCTGGCAAATTCGGCGTATTAAACAGTTCAACACTAAGCCAGTTGAGACAATTGACTATTTTAATTTCTGAATCCCAGCATTTATAATACCGCTTTGGTACGTAATTTTATCATCTGATCTTGTAGAGAATATTCCTGGAAACACAGAAAGATAAGGTCCATGAAAAAACAGTCCTCATTTTTTGGTGATAGTAGTTCCAGCATAATGACTGTTACTGATACTGGGCTAAGATTGTTGATTACTTAATTCATATCCTTAGGAGATTTAAGAGGACCAACAGGATTGTTATTCGTCTAGTTGATATCATACAGCACAAATCCAAGTAAGCGTATTTGATAACACTTTCGGAAACAGCACCGAAAAAACTTATTCTAGTGTTACAGGAACATTGTCAGACGAGAAGCCGCTAAAGACTTCCTGAGCTGGCATTACCGATGGAATTATCTAGAGTCTCAGACGGTGACTGAGATGAGATTAAAATGCAGGCTAGTCTGGAATGTAGAGTTCATAGAAATATTTGAGAAAACAATCCTAAACTGCGGCTGCACTGAAATCTGTAGATTTAGATAGCATTTTTCTCTTTTACATTGCCCCCGACAAGTTTGAACAAAGGATGTTCTCAAACTCAAATCTCTCAAACTTAACAATGGTCTCAAACTCAAATTGCTTTTCGGGCAGAAGCACGATCTAAAAACAACCGAGGGGCATATTTTTCTTTTCCTTATAGCAAAATGAACATTTTTTGTCAACAAAATAAGAAATATTTTACTTATTGTTCGCTTACTAAATATTTATCAAAGTATGCATAACCTATAATAATAATAAAAAATTAAAGATTAAAAAGTAAATTTATATTTGTTTTATATTTGAATTCTCATGTTTGCTACCTGCAACTATTTGTGTTGTTTACAAAATGTAATTCAAATATAGTATTGAGACATAAATATTAAATTTTCAGACTGGTATTTATTTTAAATAATTTTAACATATTTAATTAATCCCGAAATAAATTACTATAATTTAGATTAAAATAAACTAATTACAAAACCTTTTTGAGTTCCCAGAAAAAAACTTTCCAGGTGTGACAAAATTTAAGAATACATAAGAACAGTCTCATTTCTTATTTATTAAATTTTTCTTCGACACATAAATTAAAATCTACATATTTGTATGTAAATAATGGACAATAAATTTAATATAATAAATTTTTATACAAAATTCGTTTGTATAATATTGGTGCGCTGAAAGAAAATTAATAGTAATAATCTTCATGAGGGGTTATAGACGCTTATTGATCAATCGGGCAATTTTCTTAATAATTTTCTGCTGTACAAAACGCGGTTAACCGTACTGCATATGATGATACCAGATCCATGGTACTGGGCATGACTGTATCCTGTTGACAAGGATGTTCTTCTTCTTAATCCATTAAAACTGCTGTGTTTTTCCATTTTTTTTAGGATTTCATCATGCGTTTTTCACATCTGACACTGTTTTGTAAATTATTTCTAGAATTATTGTTCATCATGCGTTTGATCCTTTTTTATGAGCTTTGTGTTCCCTATGTTTGCGGCATTTACAATCTGCATCTTACTTTAATTACTATATATTTTTTATTGTTGCCTTAAATTCTATTTAAATTATTACTGCAGATTTATGTATCTTTGCATATAGAATTTCCTTATTTTATATATATATACATACATACGATAACATTCACCTAAAACTTATTATATAGATCAGTGTATGACAACACTCATCTTTAACTCATATACATCTGCATATGTGTGTGAACCACATATATACCCACCGGTTATTAAAATAGCTTCCGTTCTAAACAATATTTTAATGTGCTATGCGCCTAAGTTTAATACATAACGATTTCAATATTGCAAATTGTATCAAATTTGAGCTTATTTAGAAGACTGTAATTAACAATTGATCTAATAATTAATATCGAAATTATTAGTTATAAATAATGCTAAAATTGAAATATTTGTGAAATTTGAAAATGGTAAATTTTCTAATATAGAGTTTGTAGTCCTTTTCTTAATGTAGCCTCGATTGACATGTAATAACTTTCTTCCGTGTCAATTTCATTTTCAGTTTCTGCAGCTATTTCCGCACTTTCTGTAATAAGGATGGGAAAAGTGTATAGGTATTTAATAGTTATTTACACATGCATAAGTTTACATTAGTTGAGCTACTAGTTAAAAAAAGACTTTATTCCTTTCTTAAAACATTCCTCCTTCAGTTACAGGAACGTAACAAAAAATTTAATTTTAAAGCTTTCAGATGGCTAAAATATATTACACTTTAGGCTTGGATGATTAAATCTAAGAAATAAAAGTTTCTCTTTCAGAGACAAATTTAATGAAAACGCGAGAGGAGGAAAAATTATATTTATGACAGAATTCTTTTTTCATTGAAGAGACACACAACAAATTGCAGTTTTTTTTTCAATAGAGGAAATATACAGATACTGTGTATATTTATATTCATTTAAGCAACTCTGTACAATAAAACTGATTTTTCATAAGGTATTTTTGTATAATAACTGCTTTCATTGATCTTGAAGATTTTGCTTGCTTTCAATCTGCAAGCACCATAAATTTCCATCATTACTTTAAAATATATATTTTTGAAAATTATAAGAGCGTAAAGAAATTTCTACTTCTTTTGAAAGTCATGATTTTCTATTCCTCCAAATGTTTGTGAATTGAAGGATAAATATTTAATATATAGCAATTTCGCTGAAACAAGAAAACTATTGCTTCTTTCCTTAGTCCTTAAAAATATAACTCAGCTTTGTGCCAAATTATATTTACATTACACAAAAGTAACTTAAATTTATGAGTAATATTTGAAAACATAAAATTTTGTCTAGGAAAAAATTGATACATCATAACAAAATCAGAAAAACTTGTATAATTTTGTTATAAAGCAGTTTAGCAGCTTGTAATAAAGAAGCAAAACTTCCAACAGTTATTTTCAGTTGCTAGGATAATTGTAGACTATAGAAGTATTGTGGGTGAAGCCAAAAGCAGAGAAGTGGCTGTGCGGTAAAGATTGCTGAACACTCATCCATCAGCTCGGTTCGTATTTGTGTGAACGGACTATCTGCATGACCACTTAATTGATTGGCATTCTTCTGTTATCGGGACCAGATTCAGAAATGCATGAATGTGTTCATGTAGGGTTCCTCACTTTTATTCTGTCAAATTAAGTGACAAAGAACCTAATGAAGTACTAAGCGAAAAATCGTATAAGTCGTAGAACCGAAACGTAAACTCAAGAAGGGTTAATTACCCTATATTTGCTCAAAATAAGATTAACTGTCGGCCCCCTTTATTTGGGCGTATAACAAAGCCTACACTTGGGCTTAAACTCAAAAGGTAAGAAATAAGAACTAACTAATAAAGAGATTTTGCCGAAGGGCCAATGGCCTGTAATATTAAGTTAGCCAGCGAACTATCAAAAGGCACGTAATACGGTCCAGCGTAGTAACAGCTTAGAGAGACATAGCCCAAAGGCAAACGCGCGCTACTCAGGAATCCTCATTCTTTCTGTCGAAGTCAGTTACCCCCCGGGGGTTGACTCAGGGTAATTCCTGGGAAGTACTGGCTAGGATCTGTAATTAGACAGTCTCAACGACGGGGGTATATAAGTTGACTTCACAGGACTAGAAACCGAGTTTATTCTCAGGATGGTTCAGGCTTGGCAGGGACCGTACTGGTACTGTCGTGTCCGTTCCTCTGGCTGTGGTGGAGCTATATATTAGATTTACTTGGTCGCCCGAGGGGAGATGGCCCTATTGGTGGAGTCGGGTGATGCCGCACGACGTAGCATCCCGACCTAGTGGGACTCGTCGGCCCCACTAGGTCGTTGATTTTTAAACCAAACCTACAAAGAAAAAGGAAACGATTAGAAGGGGGAAAACGTAGTTTTTCAAGGATCAGACAATAAAAACCAGTTCTTGTTGAAGGAAGTCGAGCATTGCAGAAAAGTTTCTGTAAGTGAAGAAAAGAAAGGATTGTACTGCTCAGAGCTGATTAATGTGATACATTTTTTGCCTGTTGTATAACCTGCTAAGCTTAATGTCTAGTTTTAATCTTATTTTAAGATTGCGGTTTCTGGTTTTCCTAATAAAATCAATACTGAAAAATCGTATTTTTTTTTCTACCTTTACAAAATTGGTCAAAGTGTGCAAACTCTAAATGTTATCTAGTCTTCTTGAAATTTGGCATATATATCTTTTATATCACTGGCATCTGGACAGTAAGCAAAATCTGAAAAAAAATAACATTTCATGTTTTACCTTGTAGAGTCTCACCTTCTTTGGTAGCATAAACTGGTGAACTCTGGAAAGACTGCAGAGGAATAATCATCTTGTCTTAAACTGCAGACAGACAGTCAGAAGAAGCGTGAAATAGCCCTTTTATTGGAAAACAAAGAATTAACAATGTCCAAACTTGGGTTTACACAAGCCAAGCACCTCTGGCTTAACAGAAATACGTAACGTTGAACTAATTCAAAATGTGGTAGATTACCCTAACGACTTACGGAATAATCTAACGTGCAGAGAGGCTCTGGTTTGTAGAAAACCGGCGAGACAAGACAATGGCTAGAAACACTCAACGGCGCAGAATCTAACCGCTATAAAATGACGGTACAATGTGGCCTGGAATAGGAAGACACGTTCTAAAAGTAACTTGCGTACGCTTCGCTTAAATAGCACGTCTTTCCTCTTAAATTTCAGTAAACGTTCGCTATTTCATTCATATTCTGGTATGAAGAGCGTGGGTGAAAGGAGAGTGATAGGAAAGTCATCGAACTTAAAATTAAATATTAGTTAAAACCAAACGGATAAACCTCACAACCTTACGAAATGAAACACCCTAATGTAGAGTAGTGAGGTAAATAACAGTAAAGAGATTCAACATGGCGCATTTTTTGTATGCCGGATCGGACATTTTAAGAACATAAAAGTATTGCTTATTATAACAGCATTTCCTAATTCCCGAGAGATGGGAAATGCTATAATGTACTCTAATTAACTAAATTTTCTATTTTCCCAGAACGACGCATTTCAAAATCGAGTTTGCAATTACTGGATAGTGACTGTTAATATTGTTAACTACAAATAAATATTATTAACTGTAACAATATTAGTATTTCCATTACATTACCAAACATACGACGATGATATATTGGAAACTTAAAACGCTATGTTTGGTAATTTGAAAACTTCCCTAGAGAACAGGCACAGCGTAACATAATTTATATTAAATTTTCCTACTTCATTAAAAGTTCTTCAAGCACTTCATATATCTAGTGGTTAGTGTTCAAGTTGAGAAACTTCACGCTTCATTACCGAATGCAATTAAGATATTCAGATTAAACCAGAAATAATGAGAAATTTCGAGCAAAATGTGATGCTGTCTTTATCTGATGATTTATGAATACTTGCAAGAAGGTCCTCAAGTAGTATACCTAAGGAAAATGGTATCAGTTGTTATAATAAAGCGTTACTAATGTAATTTGGGTTACATTTAAGTATTAGTCAATGTACGAAGCTGATCAACTGTAATTCTAATTTTGAGAAACTCTTCTCCGTTTAATGATAGTTCACGTTACGCTTCTTTGCGGTTATGAAAACCTGAATTTATAACCCTCCTAATGAAGACTTTATGAGTCCCCTCCCTAATGAAAAAAAATCTGAAGGAGATTTTAATAATTAATAAATTAATATAACTGTAATAGCTATGTTAATCGAATAAATATAATTGGTCATTATATTAGCTGTAACCGTATCTGGCCCTCAAATGTCTTCCAATAATTTCGAGAAGAAGAAAATTTTAGAAATACCCTGGCGGCCAGGTGAAAACTATAAAAGATCGGACACAGTATCAGTTCTCAGTTGTTATTCTTGTGCGTTGTTAGTTCAGAACGCTTTCGAAGTATTAAAAGCTTCGCCTTTTAGACGCGCTTTGCATTGCATTGTGTTTAACGTTCTTGGCAATTTCCAAGCGCAACTACTGATTGTATTCTGTGATACTGTTAACATCTGTATGAGTATTTCTGCGGAAAGTTTCAGAACTTTAATGTGTTGGTTTTGATAAGATAAATTTTATCAACCTATCATCAGACCTGTGTGCATTAAATCTATTACGAACCGCTACGCATGCAACAGTACAAAAGGCTTTTTTTTTTGTTTCGAATGCAGAATGAATGCACATAGCCAAATGAACTTATTCTCTTAATTAACTTACGCCATGTATATAATTACTATTTAAACTACACTATAGCAAATGTTGTATTATATTCTATAATTTATTATTTATAATACGATATCTTTACTTGATAAAAAAGGAACTAGAGAATAAATGTTGTGACAGGTAATGTGTGGGAGAGAAGCTTCGAAGAAAATAGCTGTCGTAAGGAAAATATCTTTCGTAATTTAAATGTCAAAAGTCAACAGCGTTAAAGCTCATGCATTTTCTAACAGGCGAATGGCTTAAAAACGTGAATCTGCATGACTATTTGGAAGCAGACAGATCGTTTTAAATATTAGTGATCATTATTTAAAAGCGTTTTGTTTATACGTTTTTCTGGTTCTAGCTTTAGAAAAGAGAATAATAAAGGGAATTAATAATGAATGTTAAAAATTTAGTGTCACTCTCACACCTGGCTGATCTCTCAGTTGATAATGTAGAAAATGTTATGTTATATTATATTTGCAGATATTTTCCGCCTTTGCATAGAGATATACGAATGCTTGCAGCATAAAAAAAACTCAAAATTCGTCTCGCCAGACTATCGTTTTTTATTTTTGTTTGAAATTTTCAGTAGAAATTTTGGTTTTCACCATTAATGATTTTACATAAATTTAACTTATACTTGCCTTGTATAAAAATATGCTGCGCTAATTTCATTTGTATTTGCAGAATATTCGCATAATATGTTTTATACCTAATGCGAAGATGATTATGGTATTTTCATATTCCAGTCTCTTTTATTATGGAGATTATTTGCATAAACTGTAATATTGATGATTAAATATTCCATATTGATATACGTTTTGTTCTTATGAAAAGGGCATCCAGTTAAAATATTCTTTCTCTTAGTATTTGAAAAATAGAAGAAAACATTATTTCATTTCCAAATCGAATATATTAGTTGATTTCAGAGGCAAAATCAGCTTCATTCCTTTAAAGCTCATGCATATTGAAATAACTGAGGTAATATTTCATACCAATGAAAGATATAATTTTGTTCTCTCTGAAAAGGCAAAACGTCTAACTTTTTAACCTGAAGGAGCGTTAACCCACAAGGGCTAGTAGTCCCAAAACAGGATTTGAATTACTATAAAAATCTGAATCACTTTTCAACTGTTGCCTCCAAATATTATTGCACTGTATTATATTTAAAGACATTAAATAATGAAGAATTTGCGTGAATATATGCATGTTCTTCACACTGTGAAAAAACAACAATACTTAGACGCATCAAATTCTGAATAACGTAGTCCTTCACCCGAATGTGGACACCTGGAAGCCCGAATTTGGAATATGGAATTTGTAAAGAAATGCAGTTTTTAAATATTTTTGACCCACAGGAAAATTAGCCCAAGTGATGCTCTCGAAACATGCATGTGTACGTAAATGAAATAAACGCCCCTTTGAGAGTAATATAAAATCTGAAAGCTTTCAGTATTTTTTTTAAGGTTATCAGCAATTTTTTACACTTTTCTGTAATTGCAAAAAGATGTAGGCGTACCTTCGAAATTCTTGATTTTTCATCAAGTTGAAAGAGATTAAATGATATTCAGCTTACCTATCCATGCCAGTAAAGGCATATTTCTGAAAATCCATTGAAGCTCTTTCGCTTATGGTGAGTTGCCCAATAGGTTTTTGTGACGTTGTTTAGTGACGTTGACTGCCATATCGAAAGACTCGGATTCGAATGCCGGAAAAGGTTTGTAAATTTATGGTGTCTTTGCGGCGTGGATTCTCGTTAAGTACTTGGAGAACTTTCTTGAATACTCCCGAGTGGTTGGTAGTAGCGGGAGAGGGGTGGGAGACCCTCGGAACCATCCCCACAGAGTGCCCTCTTTCAAAGTTGAGGGCGTAACTACGTTAAAGTCGGGCTATCACCTACATGGTACTCAAGGCTTTTGCTAACGACTGACGCATTTGTCTCCTTTCCATGAAGAATCCGTATTCACTAAGCATCTAACTATAGCACCAATTTTTATGCCATTACCTAAAACTTCATTTGCATTGTATATATTATCCTTTACATCACCAACCATATGCTGTCCGACAGGTATTAGACAACAATAACTTGACTCTGAGTGCAGCGCCGAAGGAAATGGGTTTGAATCCCGGAGACGCATTAATGTTTGTAAATATATAGTGTGCGTGCGGCATGGGGGCACTCTTAATATGCGGCGTGCCAAAAGTTCTCTCGAGAGGTTGGTGGTAATGGAAGAGGAGTGAGAGACAATCCCCACACTGCTCAATATGACAATTTGGGACGGAACTGAGCAAAGTCGTACTTTCAACTGCATGTTGCTCAAGTGTCTTGCAAACTCCAGGTGCAGTCTTGCACTGATTGCCAAGATGAATTTCGTGGGTTTGTTCTGATGTTATGTAAGGCAAGTGAGATAAGTCACAAGAGCAACACAACTTACGGTTTTGACATCTGACACTACAAACGAAATCATATTAACAACAGTCTCTACATGCCCTTGAATTTTGAAAATAACTGCTTCATTCATGGCTTACCGTATAACACCAAAACTATGAAATACCGAAGAGAACATCAGCTATAGTTCAGACCTTAGCCTGTAATATCGAGAGTTCAAAGTATTGAGCACTGTGTGTGCTCACGTATTTGAGGTGTATTGCCCAAGTATTCAACGTTCTTCATAGTTTGAAATGAAAATTACTCATTGCGCTTTGTTATACGGAGAAGAGCTGTAAGAGTACTTTTGTGTGAAAACTTCACGAACTGTAAAATGTTTTTCGAAAAGTATACTTCATCAAACCATCATGGGTTCTATGTGCATTAATCCTCTAGTAACCCGTACGCAAGTAAAAACATAGTCACTCATTTTAGTAAGGATTTATTATATTGTTACGAAAAGTCCAGCTGCAGTAAGACAGGTTCCCCCCAAAGCGGGTTTAGGGTTGCCAGAAAATGAGAAGAAAGGACAGTGTTGCAATATTTGGGGCGAAATCGCTTATTTGGCGACGTTTGGAGACAAAGTTGGCGAGATGCCATAGACACGCTAGAATGATTTCGTACTTGTTTGGCCTAGAATGTTGGAGGCCAAAAGCTATAAAAGTCAAGCTTGCTGTACGCGGAGTAGCAGTCTAGCGCTGAGTTGGTCGTCGAGTGTATCGTCGAAAGTACGTTGAGTTCTGAGAACGACCGAACTGAGTCGGGAGATATACTCTAGTGCTTTGCCGTAAAGCTGCCTTCACAGTTATAGTCTGATAGCCTCAAGGCTGTGTTGCTGATTGTTTTGGTGTGTTTGTCATAGCTTTTCGACTACTGTAAACGTGTTTTTTAATAATAATACTGAGTAGTACTGGCTAATAAATTGTATTTTCCTACTCATGATTGCTTTAAGAAGCTGTAGATATTTTCGGCGCCACAATAGTGAGTCCAAGACAAAATGTTTAAAAAAAATGGAGCTACTTACTGCGTTTTGTTGAAATGCAATTGTACTTTCCTTACTATAACTGCTTTATATCGAAACGGCTTAGATTTGAAGAATATTTAGTACTTATATAACGCTCTAATCCTTCATTGAAATCATTATATTGTTAAGGTTTCCAGTAGATCATTATAGCATTATGAGAGTCACAAAGTGGTATGTTCCTTTTTCTGGACTTCTCGAATTTATTGATGCACTCACTAGTTTACCAGGTATACAAAACTCTAATCCTAATCGAAGAGTTTTAGATTCCTAATTATATATGCAAACGATTTAATATGATTTCTAAGAGCTGATAAACAAAAATAAGATTTTATAGGGAAAATTCAAATGATTAAAAATGAGAATGAAAATAAATAATCAGTAATGTTCAAATGATATTTCATGGGAGAGAGGGAGCACAGATTCGATTTCAATTCGATTGCAGTGTTAGATGTTATGTTCTAGAGCTCTGTAGAAAGCTGCCGAGCTAAATGACGAAACACTGAAACGAAGGATAATTAGACAAAAAGGAAGTATGAACGTTTGGTGCATCAGAGGTAATGCACAATCGTTTAAAGAAACACATGAAGTAGAAAATCTACTTGCAGGGACTGTGAATGAAGGGACTGTGGGGTTTCACCTTCTTATTTCATAGTTCAATCGTCGAAACCCCTAACACTAATAAGCAAATAATCGCTTAAGTGTGTGAACAGAGACGTAAGACTCAAGAAGGGTTAACTACCCTTTATTTTTCAATATAAATATGACAAAATCAGCTCCTAAGTGGAAGCGTACAGCAAAGCCTCCACTCGGGCTTGAACTCAAATTAATATGAATTAAACTTAACTAAGCTTAACTAAAGCTAAATGAAAGATATAGCCGAAGCTATCAAGATTCTAAGTAGTTGGTCTCTGAATTAAGTCGGCGGAGCCAATCAAGGGCCTAAAGTACGGCCAAGCGTAGGAATAGCTTAGAGAGAGACGTAACCAAAAGTAAACGCGCACTAGTCAGGAACTCAGTCTCTCTAACGAAGTCAATGAAACATCGACTTAAATACTATTCTTACTTATTTGCATAAACCGCTTTTCTGAAACTATATTCTGGTAGGAAATTGTAAGCTGAAGCTAAAAGTGATAAGAAAGATGCATAAAATAACTGTTATAAAATTAGGATAAACCTTAAAGCACAAAGCATGCAATTATATAACCTTAATGAAATAGAGCATTATAAGAAACCAATGACTATAAAACAATGTATAGGATTCCACAGAATTGATCAAATGCAAGCGGGGGAATCGTCACCCTTGAGAATAAGTATACATGTCCTAATTACATATGGTTAATACCACTGCTGAAACTAAAAATTTTTACAAATAATGAAAATAGTATAAGCAGTTTATCAGCGGAAAATTAGGTAGCCTGTATCTCAGCCATTTGAACCGAAATTTTCTTAAGAATACTACTAAATGAAATACCTTTGAACTAATTGCAAAAGTCTAAAAATTTAACAACACCGAGAAAGCATCTCGGCCACGATTATTTTGCTGTTTACTGCTGGTTACATGCTTGTTTTGAACAACAATAGCACACGATAGACCAGCTGTTATGTTATTTTTTTTTACAATTCTATTACCAGAAATTTTACAGAATATGCAGCAGTGGACTGAACATTAACACTTTTAGGCAATTTAGCTGCAGGGAATTTGGAGCACCGATGACTGTTCCCAGTGCGTTTTTCTTGAAGCCAGTCACATCATTAACAGACTCAAGACTCTTAGTAGTACAATATCCAGTTTTAAGTCCCCCAGAGCATTTAATACATCTAGATTTAAGCCTGCACATATCAGAAGAATGGTTTTAATGCTCGCAGTTACTTTCTGATAATACGAATTTATCATAATTATTAATCGCTTGAATATTTGGAGGTCTCATTTCATCAGTTGTTAAAATGATTTTTACATTGATTGATTAAATAATAAGCTTTTATAAAGCTTTCAGTTTTATTAAACTAATTTTCCAAGAAATATATCTATAAATTATGGAATGAGAAATTTTTGAGAGAATGAGAAATATTGTCCATCCTTCTATACAAATCCGGCGTTTTTACCCCATTTAAGCATAAAACAAACTCTAAACTAGGCTTTGTTACCGCTCTATAGAATATTTCTTGAATCCAAGTTAAGTTTGCCCAAAACTGACTGGCAAAGGCTTAAACTGTACAAAAAAGAATTGTCGTCTAAACTCGTATTGTATTCATAATTAAGGTAAGTTGTAAAAATATTGCAACGAATGGCATTAAATATTTTCATATACAGTGATGATAGCAATAATAACTGGAGCGTTAACCTATGTCATATAGATGATAAACAAATTTGTTACGATTATATGCATTGTATATTTTCAAACAAAAACATTTCTATTCTTAGGATATAGAAAAAATAAATATTAAATTCAATGCAATATTTAGTTTATATATTTATTTTATATTTTCAAATATATTTATTGAAAAGTTCAGTTAATATAC
>KK121240.1:315936-365817 GCA_000611955.2 Stegodyphus mimosarum
ATAGGTTAATATATTTATTTATAATTAGTTTTATAAATTTATTTCTAAATTTAGTAATATGAGATTTTAAAGAAAATTTTGATAATTATCAATTAATATATTATTTTAACATAATGTCAAAAAGAATGGAACTTTTATGTACAAATTTGACAATAATAATTTGTAACCTAAAACGCTTCATTGAGTTTCCTTTGCTAATCGTAACATTTTGCCTTAAAGTAGACTGTCGTATACCTTTAAAATGGCATATAAAGTTTAATATTACTTTCAAAACATTAAACATTCCAGTGATGCCTTCGTTCAAAGAGTTATACTAGTGGAACATTCAAGAAGTGTTCCAACTTCAACTCTCATGCAGTAAAATCAGTAACGACTCATATATCGAATTAATTTCCTTTACTATCCTGTGCAATTAAAGATTTATGCACTCTAAAATCGATATATTAACATGGCTGAGGCGAAGTCATGAAATGCATTGAAACCTTTGATGAGATCACGTGAAAGATGTTATTCGAAACGCAATCATCTTTTATATTACTGCAATTTGAAATAGCTAACCGAACATAAACGTTTTCCGTAAAATATTATGCTACTTTAATTTATTTGATTTATCGTCTGTGAGAAGTATTATAGCAATAAAGCCTCTTTGATATCATAAAATGGGGAATGAGTGCTTCGAATGGGCTGAATATTGTAAATATAATATTTTATACTGAGGAATTAATGTCATTTACCTAATTTTATAAAATGAATTTACTCTAATTGATTTTTCCCGGAATTACATTTGATCCATTATTTTAATTGAATTGATATTAAATCGCTACAATATGATACACAAACTAAATACAATTTTACGAGATTTACGATCTCCATTTACATTGTGAACAATAAACTGTTATGTAAAATGGTATATGCAGAAATGCAAAATATGTAAAACTCATTGAAATCATCAGGATTCCATTCACCTATGTAAGAACTAGTCCCTTTTACAGGCTGGTGTTTCTCTTTGATCTGGTAAAGGTTAAATAGAGGAAAGCGACTACCGTTATGTCTGAAAGTAACTAAAAAGACTTGGGAAGATTTAAATAAATCTTTTTACTTAAACGTAACTTAACGTTAACGTAATTTCTTGAGCTAACATGTCAACCACAGCTCGTTGTGATGCAACTAAAATAACAGGGAAATTTAATTTAAATCGTAGAATAGTACTCAAAGACGACACAATTAAATTTTAATCTAAGCTGGCTTAGAAATTCTAATCGGAGTATTAAATTTGAATTTCGACAGCGAAAACGCAAAGCCGAAGAATTACAGCTTATCAGAGCTGGCGGGAACTAATACAGCGTGCACGCAAAGACCAGAATCATGGTCTTACAATGCAAAACCCTCAGTTTAAATATATTGGACATCAAAATTAAAGGATAAGACAGAATACGTTAACGATACTCAGTGAAAATTTATGAACAGAAATTAGTACACAAATTATTAGTTAACATAAATTGCAATGCTTGGTAGTTGATCAATACAAAATATTAAAATTAAAACGAGTTTTATGGAACTTGAAAAATAATCGAAAAATTAATTCACGTCTCGTGGAAAAGGTGTTTCTTTCATACGGTGTATGGTCACCTTGGTCTGATATGCATACCTCACATATTGATTAGCACAGTGTTTGTCAAATCTTATTGAACTGAATGTCACTCTTCTAAAAGTGCACTTTTCAGGCCTTGAAGGGTTCGGAGAGGAACTTGGTGAGCTGAAATTCAGCTCCCTATGGCATTCCACAGATACTCAATCGAGTTGAAATCTGGTGAGTAAGATGGCTAGTCCATCGGAATAATATCTTTCGCTTGCAAGTATTCTGGCACCATATATCCTCAAAGAGGCCTTGTCATCCAATATCAAAACATCAATGCCATAAGCACTCCTAAGCAATTTAACTTGGGGTTCCAGTACCTCGTTCACATATCTGCGAGAGTTTTACAACCTCCTTGAAAGATATGCAACTCCGGTGCGGCCGTTTGTCATGATTGGTTGTTGCTTGGAACTGATTTCATTCATATTGAAATGTTTTTGTATCTTTTCAGATATATATAGAACTTATAAATTTTGCTTTGGTTTCAGCCCGCTGGTATTAATTAAATTTTGTATAGATTTATTAATATATTTCTTTTTATTATACATACTTGATTTCTTAATTCACATTACGAAATTTAGGTTCAATACAAATAAAATTATAAGCTATTTCTGATTTTTTTTATCTTTGCATCTTTTAGTAATTTTTATTTTTTCGAAATTTTTTAATTATACGTTTTACCATCAGCTTTAAGTAGATGCATTTCTAGACATATCTGCAAAAAATTAAGAGTTTTTTATTCAAAATTCCTTAAGATATACGTGAGTATATACATATTAGTGCGTTCCCAGATTTGGTGTATTTTTTATAAGCGATAATAACGCTTTATGTGATTTACGTATTTTATCAAAGTATCAAAGTTATTTGAAGAACGTGGACGTTGTATCTTTTGTTTCGATAGCGCATAGTGAAAAGAAAAGTAAAATAGGACACCATAAATTAGAATTCCTCCAAGTGAAATAATTCTTGGTGCAAACTGAAAAATTACGCCAAGATAAATTTTAAAATTTATCTGTACGTTTCTCACCAAATTTTTCATATATTAATATATTCAGGCATAATTTAATCCATAGAATTGAAATATGGAAAAACAATTGGTATGGTATTGCAGAAAACGTCCGATTTCGTATCAAAATACCTATATTAGAGATGAGGAACGTTTAAATTGAACGAACAAGTTTAAATTGCAGTTCAGATTAATGTCTAAAGGTTTTTTAAGTTCATTTTGATAGGCAGGGAGTCTTATAAAGTTCAAATAAAGAAGCATCACAAAGTTCTATCTGTTAAGGACCATTTCACCACAAGGAAAATGTCACAAGTTCATGAGGATAAGCACTACGGGAAATCAGATCTGCCGGATTATTTGCTGATGATACGGGCTTCCAGTGACGAGGAGCTACTAGTCTTTGGATTTTGGAGACTCTATTTGCAACAAAGGTCTTCAAACGATGAGGAGAAGTCTTCAACCATGACAGTGCTATCGTTGAATCACTGCACAGAATGAGGTCATCTAAATGCATCTTCAATGAGTTGCTAACTTTCGAAATCAGACGAGCCAATAACAAACATGCACAAAGTTCTAGTCTTGGAATAGATAAGGGTTTCAATGGAGCCACACGAGATTTGCAGGCTAGTGGATGAGATGACGAGCTGTGATCTTCAGCGACACAATTCAAGTAGACAACTGCACCATAAGCGACTTCCGAAGCATCTGCATATCCAATGACTGAAATCTTGATTCGATGATTGGAGAGGATGCAACGATTAATTTTTTTTGTTTCCCATAGTCTATAAATTTGAAACTATTTTTGCCGTTCGTGAGCAGTAATTGCAAAAAGTGGTTCATCCTAACTCAGTTTTTGAACCCATACTTTTTGTAGAATTATCTTGACTTTAGTAATTACTGGACCAATTACTTCTAAAGGATCATAAAATCTGGCAATTGTCGATAAAACGTCTCGTTTGGTATATGATGATTTCTCCTTGATTGAGACTTTGAATTTAAATTCATCACTCTGAGAATTCCATGTAATAGCGAAAGCTTTAACCGTATTATCACTTTTGGAGGAGAATGAAATCTCAGAGGTTGTAGAAGGGCTATCCAACAGTTCAGGAGAATTAGAGTTCCGCTTATGCAAGCTCATTTTACAACTATGGAAAAGCTGTATAAGCTGATTTTTCAATTCCCGTGCTGAGTGTAAGTTTGATGAACCAGAGATGACATCATCAACATAACAGTCTGACAAGGCAGCTTCAGGGTATTTATGCATTTCGTCATATGCAACTTGCTTTATGCATTTAACGGCTAAAAATGGAGCACTTTTAATCACCGTTTCGAGTCTATACGTCACAGGCGTGTCACTAATGTTTCTCTTTCATAAGATTCGAGATAAGTCTGTTTGGGATTCATCGACCATAATTTGCCGGTACATTTTTTGTATATCGACAATAACTGTAGCTTGATGTTTTCTAAATCACACAAGAATATCAAAAGTATATTCTTAGACTGTTCCCGCTAAAAGTAAATCATTCAAACTTAAGCCATTTGAGCTTGGGGCACTAGCATTAAAGACACCTCTTAATTTTGATCTTTATTTCTCTGATCTATATACTCCATGATGGGGAAGGTAATATTCAAATTCCGGTTTTGAATTATCCTCGACATTTTCCATATGACCTAAATTTTCATATTCTGTTATGAAATCTTGATATAGATGTTGCAATGTAGCGTTTTTGTGAAGACGTTAAACTAATTTATAGAGTCTAATATTGGCCAAATGCTTTGAATTTCCTAATTGTTTGAGTCGCATAGGCATTTTTACGATAAATCTACCATCTCCATTTCGTCTGTGAGTGTCTTTAAAATGTTGTTCACAGAACTCTTCTTCTTGACTAAGAACTGGCTTTTCTTCATTAATATTTTGCACTAACCAAATTGTTTTTTACCATTCTATCAATATTATCAAAATTACCGAGAATTCCACAATAATTCTGACAATTTTCAGAGAAAGTTTTTAAAGAACCAGTAGCTATATAACCAAACACAGAATTTCTAAAAACGAGCGATTTCGTAGAAATTTTAAATTGTCTATTACTAAAAATGCCATAATTTTGTAAAAATATTTAAATTTTTAATAAAATATTTCTGCTCGTAAGAGCATATATATGCTTGAACAAATTCTGGATCTGCCAAACTTAATAAGGCTTCGAAAAGGCTTTTTCTCTAGATTCATTGCTATTCACAACAACTTCGGTTTTGCGGTTTTCAGGACATGGCTTCCCTTTGCTTTCCCTCACTTGTTGAAGACGACATGGAATATCTATATTTTCAATATTTAATTTTGTAGAAAGTACTAAATCTGAGATTTTATTTACAACTAAAAGTTTTAGTGAAGCAGAGAATGAATTATTTCCATTAAAAATAGAAGCAAAAGTACGAGATTTAATGTTTGAAATTTGCCCATCTAACCTAGAAACAGGAATATTTATTCTTTCCTTTTTTAAATTTGCACTTTCACAGAATTCATTAGTAGCAAAATTTGCCTGTGAACCCGAATCGAGAAGAGCTCTTGCTTTAACGAATTGGCCATACATTTTTCTAACCCAAACAACCGCAGTTCAAAGGAGAACATTTTTATTTATCGAAAAAAGATAGTCCTATAAGGTTTTTTCTGTAGATTCATTGCTATTCAAAACAACTTCTGTTTTGCGGTTTTCTGCGGAGGGCGTGACTTCCCTATGCTTTCCCCCACTTTTTGAAGACGACATGGAAGCTTTATTCCGATGAAGAAGTGAATTATGTTTCGATTTGCAAACCGAGCAAAAGTGTCTAGACTGACAGGAAGCTACTTTATGATTTGACTGTAAACAATTAATGCACAAAGAAAGCTTTTTAATCATTTTGTATGGTTCCATTGGATTCAATGGTAGAAATGTTTCACATTTAAAAATTAGATGATTTTCTTTGCAAACCAGACACATAAATTTATTACTATTCTTTTTTTCACCAGCGATCGAAATTTATTCTGAGAAATGTTTTGTTTTGGTTTTGCAAATGCAATTTTATTTTGCACATTTTCTAACATCTGACATCGCTTTTGAAGAGAGGTCACGAGAGATTCCCATTCACATAAACCTTACTATTTAATGGCATTTCAAATTGCTTACGTGATTCTGTATCTATTTTATTGAGAATAATATTATTTAGCAAATCTTCGCTTAATTTATCCATATTTAATTCTATAAGTTTTAATGCTCTTAAATGTTTCTGAAATTTGTCAATTAATGAGCGTAAATCTTTAGGATTTTCATAAACTATTTTTTCAATAGAAAGTAATTCATTGATATGAGAATTTACAACCAGTCTCTTATTATCATATCTTTCTTCAGGTCCCTTAAATAAGGAAGAAAATGAATTATCTATCGTCTACATCTGCTTTGCATTACCATTTGAACAAGACTGTGAATAAAACAGTTTCTGAGAATCATTTAATTGTTTAATTAATAAATTCCAGTCTTCGAAATTACCAGAAAATGTAGGCAATATTGTTTCAGGCAATTTATAATTCAATGAATTACTTCTTGTTTCTAGGACACATTATTTGCATATTCACTATTATTTTTACTACATAATGAATTATAAAGTCATTTTAAGCTCGATGTCTTCAAAAATAGCTTTGATGTCTGATATTTCTTCATCTTTGCACATTTTGTAATAATCCAAGCTAAGTTCATCAATTTGTTTATTTAACTTGTGCACTTTTTCCTGAAATACTTCTGTGTATTCAAAACCAAAATCATCACCTTTTTCCCTGATAGATAATTTTAATTTAGTTATTTCTGCTTTAATAACGCCACGCTTTCTGTTCAACGTAGTAATGTCTTCATTAGCCATTTTTTATGCTAATTAACTGCGGCCGAAATGCTTTGAGGTGCGCTGGTTCGACTATATGCTAAAGACAACTTTACAACAACAGCAACAACGACCAGTTTTATTCTTTGAACTGTAACATAACCAAAAATCGAAATCGAAATAAACTCCCTACCATATGGGATCAAAACATGTACACGTCTCTATGAGTCCGAATTAAAACTGATGCAGAGCAGGAGGCAACAATAATGTTTTTCATTTTTCAATTTTTGAACTTCAATCAAACGTCTAGTCTACATTAAATGTTCTGTTTCCTTCATTTAATTTTATTCTCTTACAATTTGATATGATGGAGGAAAAACGAATATCAAATATGTAGTATCTTTAAGAAAGGTCTGTTACTAAAAATACAATAAAACCGTACTTATATTATATAACCGCTGTATATAAATGTGATGTTTATACTATGTACCGCTTTCGAGATATGAAAATGCAAATTATATTTCGCCAATCGTCCTAGTAGAACGAGGCATACAGAACTGTCTAATTTTTAATTGTGCAGAGCATACATGAGAATTTATGATATTTCCAGTTTTTTTTCTGGACAATCTAATACAAACAATTTATTTGGATTCTCAGATTCAGGGTCTAATAAGTAACGTAGATTCTACGGAGAGAAATATATCACATCTTGTTAAGCGGTGATAAGTGGTTTATATTCACAATATACAATTTATTAATGTCTTAACGAAAACAAAAGTTTTCATTTAGAAAGTTATATTGTCAGTTTGAGTTAATTATATACTTCCAAATCTGCAATATATTCTTTATTACAAATTCTCTCTGTTTCATAAAGAATAAAATATTTGAATACATGACATTCTATTAGCATTTTGTAGAAATGGAATGGGAATGCTGCAATGGACTAGAATTTACAAAACAAAAAGAATGTTCCGTAAGTTTTACTTCATCGATTTAATCACGGCATTGTAAAAAAAGAAAATATAATAATAATTTGAAATGTTATTCAATTTACGAATTAGGAGTGGAATGAAACTTGCTTAAAAGTTTTAGACAGGGATTGAACTAGACATTAATTTATGTATTAAAATTGTGACCATTTAGCCTTCAATTTAAAAATTCTAGCTAATGAATTTATAGACAGTATAGAAACTCTCGTCATCAGTTTTTCTTCTTTCGGATGAAATGTGCATCAACTTTTATAAAATTTCATGAAACTTAAATTTATTTTATTTGCACGTAAACTCCTTCCTTTTGTTACATGTGAGCGGCTATTTGTGCTGAATAGAATTCAGTTTTTTGTATTTGTATTACTACTTCGATTTTTGTCCAGACTGGTCTCATTAATGTTTTTATTCAAAACATATTAATAAATTACAATAGATAAATATTTTTAAATACCTTATACTAAGGTAAAACAGTTTATACGAGGATTGGTCAGCTTGCTCGCCCGTGAAATTAACGTTTAACATAATTAGTTCCCAGCGAGCTATCAGATTCGTGAAATTTAATACTGTTGGGCCAAGTAATTAATGATACTAATCGATGATAGGCTGGGAATGAAATTAAAAATGATATTAAACCTATCGCGAAAGATAATTTAGCTCTTCACAGTCTGAGTAGTCAGTTAATCACTATGCTTTTCTAACACGCAATTGCAAAAAGTCATATATTAATATTGTTACGAATTTCGTACAGGGATAGGTAATTTTAGTGCAATTATATGTGAAATTGCTATATTTTGCTGTGAGATGTAACATGAAAACTCGAGAGAGAGAGAGCTATGCCGGAAATGTAAGAATGCAGAGGTAGGTCTGTTTAACATTAATTAAACGGGTATCTCGCGCTAATTTGTGACATATTATCAAGTTGGCAACGGTTTTGATGAGTAATTTTCGTCGACAAATTTGGCGAAAAATTGCCAAAAGTAGTCAAACTTGGAGATCATTTGGCAACATTTTTCTCCGGTCCTCAATCACCGTGATAAGTGTTGCAATTGAACACTGTATTAGCTGTAACCGTAATTCGACCCTCATATTGCCTTCCAGTAATTTCAAAAAGCAGAAAGTATGAGAAATATCTCGGCGGTCGGATGAAAACTATACAAGGCCGGTAAGAAAATATGTTCTTAATTGTTGTTAGTTGTTAGCTCAGCCTGAGTTTCGAGAACTATCTCCGGTTTAGCTTCCTTCTTTAGCTGCGCTTTGCATTGCCTTGTGATTAACGTTCATTTTAGTTTAGAGTGTAAGTATTTATTGTGATATTGTGAAGAACTGCGAAATTGTGAAGATACGGCTGTGTTTGTGGAAAAAGTTCCAGATCTCTGAATTGTTTCTACTGCGAAAATAAATTTTATCATCCTATCATTCAAGCTTTGAGCATTCAATCTCTTACAAACCCATACGGACGTAACAGTATTTATCATAGTTTACAATTTCTTATGCGTTAGCTACTTTATGAATGAAAGAATGATTAGAAATGGCTTTCAAATAAACCTCTTTAGTTTCTGCTTTCAAAAAATGTGAGGATATCGTAACTTATATGGGATTATAAATTCAGATTTGAATTGCGCCAAAATTTGTAGTCCCTTCTGGTCAAACTGTTAAGGAAATCTCTTATTTTTAATTTTATTTCTTTGTTTTTTGACCTCCAGGAATTTTGTTTAGAAAAGTTTATTCACTTGTTTCATAGTTGAAAGACCAGTTACTTAACTACTATCACAAAAGCAGGAAACAGTTTTAGTGATAAGCAACATTATTGAAACTCTGCCTTTTAGAATTTAAATGAATTCTTCCGAAAACGTGTAAAATATCTCATGTTAAAAAAGATCATAATATGTAATTTTCTCCAGATAACAGAAGGAAAAGAATATGAGTTTTAAAATAGATGAGTGTTACTTTTGATTAACTAACAGGTAGTTTCCAGCGCATTTTTAGAGAGAGAAATACAAGAAAAGTTTCCGGTTTACAGTGCTCCCATTAAAAATAACTAAGTAAATTTTTTGTACCAAAATATTCCTAAGACAGGTAAATCTTTGTAACTACTCTCATTTGATATCACTTGTGCATCCTTAAACGCATTCTAAAATTATTCTGTAAACGGTTTGATAATTTTTTGTAATCCTGGAAATATCATCCCATTAATTCCGTTCAGAATGTTCGATTATTATATAAAATGATCTAGTTTTAGTTAAAGGCCCTTGAGCAATTTTATCTAATTTAAAATGGATTACTAGAAATCACTTAAATATGTAATATTAAATATTGTTGTGTTCTACGGATTCGTGGATTTGGAGTAATTGAAGATAACAATTGATAAACAATCAGAACGTAATTTTATTCGCCATGATTACCCAGAAGAGTTCCAAAGACGCATTTAGCCGTCAAAAAACTACGATCAACATACTGACATACTCAGCAATACAGATTTCAGGCTAATATGGAGAAGACAGCTTTAGGGCAAACCATTAAATTACAGCTCCAGACTTGATTCGATCTCTCTCCAGCTACTCTCTAAATTCAAAACACTACAACTGAACTCTACATAATCCACTTTGACTTACATTCGAGAACATTCTGAGGAAAACCGATGAGAATTCGTTCCAGAATGTCTTCACTCCGTCTGTAGCATATCGCTCATTTCGCCGCCAAATGGGCGATTTCGCGCCAAATCTTGCAACCCTGTCTATCTTTGCCACTTTTCATCACTCCTAAACCCGCCTTGCGGGGAAGCAATCTTACCGCAGCTGGGCATTTCTTAACACTGCCCCCTCCCAAGGACTGTATGTCTCGGGCAGTACAGTCCGTGGTCAGAAGCCAAATTCAAAAGGTAACAAAGTAAACAAATAATGTAAGTAAAAATAAAAGAAACAAATATTTACACTATTTACAAGTAATCACGTGCAAGTTACATACCAAAATTATCCACATAACAATTTAAAGTTCAGAATGAATTTCAGTCTCAGGCTTTTAATTAAGTTATACCCGGGTTAATTACTTTTTCACTGCAAATTTCTATTTTCCATATCACAGTCTGAAGATTCAGGCCTTTCAGATTTCTCATCCACAGAAAGATCTGAAACAGTTTGCTCACCACTCAGTAATTTATTTGCATCACGTTTACAGTTCCCCACGGTGCTTTTAGCATTTGGTATATGCCTTATTTTCCTCTATTTCCTGGGAACCAGTTTCAAATTTTGCATTAGATATTTGAATGGAATCCGATTCTTTACAAAGAGAAAGTATCGTGGTTTAGAATCAAGTTTGTGTCTGTACACACTAAATTATAAGACACACACTTAGTTTGACAAGTGCCTTTATTTTCGTGCAATATTGGAACCGTTTGCTTAAGCTGTATATAAGCTTCTCCCATCCCTCCATGACATGAGTTTTCAGATGGTTCAATACTTTCTAACTACGATTTCGTAACTTAACTATCAGTTTCTAGGCACTTAACAGTCGCATGTTCCCTTTCTTCCAATACTATTTCAAGCACCTGAAAATTGAAAGCTTCATTCCCGTCTTTTGTTTCTTTTATTTAATAGTTCTCATTTTCTTCCTTTTTATTTAATACCTTTAGACGTTTCATCCATCATTTCTTAATCTTCCTCAGACAGTTCACCAGTTACTTCTTTCATTTCTTCAAACTTTGATTTTTCAGATCCCGCTTCTGTCATTTCCAGAACTTCTTTAATGACTTCAGTTTCTTCTGTACGCTCCACTTTCATTTTCTGCATTTGCTCTCGCAGCTTTTCTCGGCCGGCTTTATTTCGCTCATTAACTTTTCTTGTCCAGCCCTGATCGTTTCCTGTCCGGCTTTCATCTCGTCTCTCCCGGCTTATATCTCTTCCAATCCGTCCAGTTTATACCTGCTAACAAGTCTATCAAAGCCTTGATATCCTCCGCCATGGTTTTCTCCTCTAGGCGGATCACTGGCATTCTCGCAAATCCGATTTCGGTCTGTGGTCGCAGATTTGGAGTAATTGACGATAATACTTGATGAAGAATCAAAATACAATTTATTAGCCAATATTACAGAGCTCCAAAGACACGTTTACAGTCTTCGAAAACATATGATAATCCGCAACACAGCTTTCAGGCTGCCATAGTGAAAACAACGTCACGTCAAAGCACTAAAGTACAGTTCCCGACTCAGTTCGGTGGCATTAAGCTAATCTCTGAACTGAAAACATTACTGAACTCAAGATACTCTACTACCATTCAATATAGTCTTATTCCTCGTAAAGGCAGATTTTATATAACTTTTGACCTGACTTCGAGAACATTCCGGGTCAAAACCGGTAAGAATTCATTCTAGAATGTTCTCGCTCAGCCTATGGTATATAGCCATTTTCGTCACCAAAGGGGCGATTTCGCTGTAAATCTGGCAACCCTAAACACACTTAGCGGGGAAGCTGTCTTACCGCAGTTGGGCATTGCGTAACAGTAGTTTTTGATGTAAAGTACATTAGCAGCTCAAAAGCAAATTAGCGCAAGGTGGAAGGGTTCTGAATTTCAGGAGCTGCATGCACCTATATTGATCTCATTTTGATCCAGCAAAATGTAAAACAAGTTCATTTCACAGAGGTACAAATGATACAATTTTTAATTATTCCGCAAAAACATACGTTTCTTTTTTTTCATGACATGAATTTTTTAAAATTCTGTACTGATTTAATGTGTGCGAATAACGACTGGGGATACTTTATGGAAGTGACAAGAGTATGACTTGAAACTGAGCCATAAATATCGATCCAGACACCAATTAGGGGAATGTGTAACATGCATAAATTATCCCATGGGTAATACGAGTTGTAATTATCCAATATTACCGGTTTCTCAGTTATTCTGCATTCACCCTGTTATGTGCAGTGCGATTTAGTTATGCTCACTAATTATAGAATGAATTTATCGTGCATTTAATTATATAATAAGGTACTAGCAAAATAATAGCACAAACATTATCAGTAACATGATACTTTTAGTCAAATATTAATCCTTTGAACAGCATCAATTGAATGCTAAGCATCGATCGTTGAAACGGAGCTACATTAAAGTTATAATGGAATTCAAACAGTATGCCAAAGTTATTTTAATAAATAAAGTCGCGAAGATTGAATTACTATCTTACTTAATTGAGTGATATGTTTCTTTACTTAAATAGAATTAACTTCAATTACGTATTTCAACCTTCGTCAGTGTGTATTCATTTTACCAAATGAATAGGTAATTGTTGCCTGCTGAGTTAATTAGTGATTTTCGAGGATACTGGAAAGTGAAATTATACCCTACTCTTAACAAAGATATTCTAATAGGAGAAAGAATAGACTACATTTGTCTATCAGACGCACAGAAAAGGTCATCAAAATAAGTGTTTTAAAGTGTTTATGAAGAACAAACCACGTTTTCCCTTGAAAATCTGAAGGCAGAGGGCCCCGAGGAAACAGTATACTGAAGATTGATAAAAATACATGACAATAAAAAAACACGGCAAAATTAGGTATGCTGTTTCAGGTAAAACGCCGACACAAGAACATTTAACAACACAAGTAAACATTTAAATGAAATTGATACAAAAACATATGATGAAGATTTCATCCCTGGTAATTAAAACAGTAGAGATACTGATACAAAAACCTCCGTTTAGGATTTGGATCTGTAATCATTATTATATTTTAAGTATTTTCTCCCTCCTTCGTGCCTTCATCCCTTCGTGGTATAACAGTTAGCACACTCCGCGCGTATTCGAGAGGACCAGGGTCGAGTCCAGGCGAGGGCTTTACTCAATTTTCACTTTTCTCGTATCAAAAAAATTAATAATTCTACAGTGCATCCCGAACTAAGAAAATGTAATGACTCTACAGTACCGCCCGAACCATGTGATGATTTTCATTACTAATATTTGGCGACTGGGTCCCCTGATCCCCAGACGCCCTTTAAAAGGAGGTATTTTCTCCCTCCTTCCCGCATGCCTTCGTGGTGTAGAGGGTTAGCACACTCGGCGCGTATTCGAGAAGTCCAGGTTCGAGTCGCGGCGAGGGCATTGCTCGATTTCACTTTTCGCGTATCTAAAAAACCTACTGATTCTACAAATATACAATGAATTTGAAATAACACTGATTCATTATCAGTCCCAAAATGGTAAGACGTAAAATAATCACAAGTTATTAGAATACATGGTAAATATTTTAGGTTAGTGTTAAGCTTAGTATTATAAGTTGTCAAATATCCCAAAGTCTTTTGAGGCCTTGTCAGCAATCATATGCACACAGACATAAGAAAGCTAAATGCATAGACATAAAAAAGTTCTAAACTTAATTGTTTCAAAATTCGCTATCGTTAATATCTACGAGCAGATCTTCGTGGTTCTCGTCGAGGGATCGGGCAAAGTAACTGGTAGTCACCCCTTCTCCTCATCTTCATCAGAACTGGGCTAGCACTTCCATGGATTTCGTTCACTCACACGAGATATGACTGAGAAATAATAATCTCCATCCTTCTTTTCTAGTTGTGTTATTCTGTAAGTATCACAGGGTAATACTTCCGTTATTATAAAGGGTCCTTGATACTTCAGCTATGTTTTGGTAGGCTAAACTCTAGCTTTAGAAGCAATCTCATCAATTTCAATCAATTATTTCTCATTGTTCAAATATTACTGTACGGCATATCTTTCTATCGACTTTCTCTTTCATTTTCGTCTGTTGCTCTTGATTTATTTCTCGATCCTGTTCTTGTATTTCTCGCGGGTTTTTTCGTGTATCTTCAAATTTATCTACTAACTTTATAAGGACACCATTACTAAATCTGAACAAATATCCATATTACGCATCAAATGGTGTCTTATTCGTAGTTCTGTTTACCATGTTCAGATTTTTTTCCATCTCTTTAATTTTGGAATTCCAATCTCTGTGTTATTTATCCGACAGCTCGTCATTATCGTTCCTAAAATTGTTGTTTTGACGTGCTCAACCGTAGCACTGGTTCGAGGTGTTTAACAGAATTCAAAGGTATGATGAATTCCATTGTCTGTACTACACTTCTTAATTAATGAGAACTAACTAACTAATTGTAAGCCCCCGCCTCGTCCAATTAAGGACATAACGGGCTTGGCCTCCACCCTCGAAGGGTGGCCATCAAATTCACTTGGCGGGGAAAGGAGCCCACACCTCCGAACCACCGCCGCAAAAACGACTCCAGACAATAACCCACCGCTGAACTGGCCCCTCAAGACCACCGTCCCAGAGGTCAGAGACCACAGTGGGGTGGGAGATGGAAACTTGGAGCGATGACTGGCCGTTGATTGAGGCTACCTGCCAGCACTACACGGGATGCCCCTCTCCTTAGGCTTCACATGGAATACCAAGGACAGCAGTGACCAGAAATTTGGCTACTACCCTGGTGGAGAGGTCTTACTCCTCCCGGCCCATGAAAGGCAAGTATAAACCTACCCCATGGACCATCGGGAACTGCCAAGTTCATAAATTTTATACCCCCGTGGCCGAGACTGCCTAGTTACAGATAATAGCCAGTAGCTTCGCAGAGTACTCTACGTCGACCCCCGGGGGGTAACTAATGAGAAGTAAAACAAGATTCTCTATCACTTATTACTCTTTCTGACGGTAAAAAATCGTTAACAAAATTTTTCAGACATTAAAACATTTTTCGCACTTGTATTTTTAACTGCATAAATTATTACAAATTTTGTCATATTATCAACTGTCACTATCGGTTCTTGATTATTTCGCGAACTGTTCACTGAACTGAACTGAAAAGATCCAAATGATCCATATAAATAATAACAAACAGTTTTTTACACGTTTGTATGAGGTACAACAATCCTTGTTTTTTACCACCTGTTACCTTATTGTTGAGCCATTTAATGCTGCTAATATGAATTCTTTCATATCGTTTCATGCCTGAAAACTAATAAAATTTCTAAATTTTGTTAAGTGTTCCGTCCGCACAAAATTGACCACATAAATCATGAAATTTCACTACTGCACTTTTCCTGATGCTTTTAGGTATCACAAACAGAAATCTTTCTTCCCTTTCATCACAACTTTCCAAAACTGCCTTTTCCTTTTAAACATGTAATTTCTAATTATTCGTTTTTCCTCTGCAGTTCGTTCATCTTGTTTCTTCTTGAAAATGTTGATAATTATTTTCAGTTCTTGGTCAGCATTTTCTATCATAAGTATTTGATCTTCTTCGTTTAGCGCCTGGCAGACTTCCAAATTTCCAGCTATACTCGTCATCATCTCATCAACTTCCGATACTGAACCTGCACTCAAAGCATCAAAATGACATAACTATTTTCCTGAGCCATGTTTTATCTCAAAATCAAATTTTTGAATTAAAGTATGCCAAAAGGCTTTTTTTTCGCATTCACCGTCAATCTTGTATCATCCTGATTAGTTTATCTGAGCTAATGTACGCTATTTTTCTTTCATTCTGTTGCTTTTATACCGTGTGTTGATTACTGGGACCATCGTTCTACCATCAATAACTTCCAATACTTAATCTGGACTTCCATGTATGTTTTGAAGTATATTATGAAATAATTATTTATATCGGGGAGGGGGGTTACAGCATGCAAACGATATGTCACATTTCTTTTTATTTCTGTTGGATTTTTAACATATAATTTAATGAACTTATACTCCATTTTTTATTTTTCAACTGCGCAAATGGAATTTCATTAACAGAACATATGCTAGACGTGTCAGCTATTTTCTCATAACTCAACATTTTGTCGTTTAAAATATCTTTCCCGGTAGTTAGGATACATGGCTATGCCTCATCTTTTATGACAAGCAAATTCGCTGTTGTTTAGAGTACGTCGATCCGGAGTGAAACACTGGCTTTACCCAATATCACCGCAGGCGCGGGATTTACATTTCAATTTCAAATATATTTTTTTTTCTTTCTTATTTTATAGGCAGTCGAAATCCGAGGTTATTGAAGATTTAATCAGACAAATACTGCTTCCTATATCTATCAAATATTCAATCGCTTTTATTATCCAAAATCCCTGCTTTTTTCAAGATGCCGAAACGTCAGAAAATTCACAATGATTCATTGATAGCCTGTTCTGATTCTTTTTGCCACCGTTCTTCAAATCTTCGATTTTCAGTCTGACGCGGAAGTTATTTGGCGTTTCAAATCAGGATATAATGTTTACGCTGGCATGTCAAGCGACCGTTTTACTTCCTTGTACGAAGTAAAAAGGAAGTATTGCAATCGCGAAAAATTTCAGGTACCATATTTCAACGAAAATATCCATTTTGACCGCTATCGAATGCAATTTAACTGTGTTTTTGCGTGACATCTGTACGTAAGGACACAATAAATGACTCGTTTCCCCAAACAAATAATAAAACTGATTTAAAATATATTCTGAAGAGATTTCTTCGTCGCGTCTGTGCGTATGTACGTATGTATATACGTATCTTGCATAAATCAAAAACGAATAGCCTCAGAACATTGAAATTTTGTATATAGGACTGCCATAACATGTAGAAATGCACCTCTTATTTTGGCCCCACCAAAAGTATATAAATATATGCAAATATATATCCACTCTGTTTCTCGGCCCAGTGAGATCAGTCTCTTTATTCTTGTATGTTTGTAAATTGCACATTTTTTGCTCTAAAAAGGATTGACATACGTTGTTCTTATCTTCCAGTTAATGGTTTATACCTTTAGGTAACCTGCATGTTATATTTGTAGAATTATCAAAAATTTAACACTTGTTTAAGTGCGGCTAAGCCTAATGTTTTGGCAGCCATATTTGTTTACATTTCAAACTTAGCAGAATAGTGGATTTCCAGTCAATTTAGAGAATTAAGCTTCGCAACAACAAAGAAAAGGCCTTCTTTAATTTCTTCTTTAATAATGCGAATTAAATCATGCTTAATCCATTCTGGAATTTATTCGAGGAAATAAATGTTTAAACTTTACTGTGTAATCTATAATATCGATATTTTGAGTTTAATGTATTTTTGCCTTTGTCGCGAAGTGAGAACTGAATTAATTGAATGAGATATAATAAATCGTCTGTGAAAAACTGTTTCTTTCTCTGTTTGTTTGTTTGTTTAATTTCTTTTATACATCGTTTTAGATTTATTATAGTATTTCAATAAAACATGTTGCAAAGATTATATAATTCTTAAGATGATTTACACAATTTTTATACTTTCTGAGTTGCAAATTGAATGAGGTGTAACGCTGTTAAGTGAACCTAGTGCCAGAGTGTCGCTATGGTAAACAAATACAGTGAATTTTAAAGAGTGCATTTATTCTATTTTGGTTTATGCGCTATCAGCGAAGTAAATTTAATTCAATCCAATAAGTTTAAATGAAACGCAAAATGCGTATAATTCAATATTCCGTACAAGGATGTCATGTGGTGTAGACATCAGATTTTTTTTTCTTTACATGATCGAACCATGGGATTTTTTTGCTGGCAAAAGAAATATCTGCCCTTTTTTGTTAAATTTTCGAATTCCTCTCCACGTTGTTTATCACATTTTTCGGAGATATTGAAGAAAATTTGAATTTTCGGAAATATACTTAGCACAGTTTCGTTAAGGATCGAATCTGCTTTTTTTCCTTTAAATTTTTAAGTATGTTTCACATTTCAGAACGTTTATTAATTTACTGTTTATATTCTGAGCTTTCAACTACTTTATAGTCTACGCTTTTAATCTTAAATATCACTGTTTGCCGAAACAAAAATTTTCATTCTCTCGTTTTGATTTCCAGCCTGAGGAATTTAAAAAACTCTTTACGTGCCAAGAATCATCTTTTTCATGGTATGTATAAAACTGTAATGCAATAAGGTTTGGAAGGAGTTTGGTAATTAATGTTGCTGACAATTAACTTCTGTATGAATTAAAGATAGCTCTGGCGAAGTTCTGTTGTACCGTTAACTCCCGTAATTTTTTCAAGTATGAGGCCGATTTTATTGCATTGAAATAAATGGTTAGTATTGTGTCTTACGATCACTTCTTTCTTCACATAACTTTCTTTAAGAAACTCCACTGCTTAAACATAACTACTTTTTGATACCAATGCTCCTTGGATACTAATTAAGGCTGGACCTTTTAAAAAACCTGTTCGATTATTACATATGTTTACTTTAGATAAGCTTTCAGTCATATTTATATACTTTAGATAAGAGTTCAGTTGTATCTGTCTACTTTAGATAAGCGTTCGTTAGTATGAAGCGGATTAACGAACTGTGCCCAAAATTTCTGAAACTTCTCGAAATTACCCTAAAAAAGTTTTATGTAAAGTTTCGGGAAATTTATTTTGCTTTTCTCTGGTTTACTATTCGAAATAAGTGGATAATTACTCTTCAAAGACAAAGCCTTGTTATTCCTAACCGAATTCTGGAGATAATCCTTGACTTTCGCTTCCGTGCAGATAATGCGTTCTGTATCTTCCTGATTATTTTCGACTTCCATTTCGAGATCTTAAACGTCAAGAAATACAACCCCAATTTTTAGATCTAACTTAAATATCTGTTCTGCCTTTCTTGATGATTCATCTCTCATTTTTCTAATAATTTTCTGTCTTCAATATCTCGTGCCAGTAATTCTAATATTCAGTTAATTATTTGTGTTGATAATCTTCTTAACATTTTGGGTTTTGATTTCGCTTTATCTAAACTTTTCTTAGTATTCTCATCTATGACAATAGCTAACAATGTGATTCTATGCTTCCTATTTCTTTACTCTATTAATATCATTATAATTAATTCAATACAAATTTTCTGCAGTTCAAGAAAGCATTAAGTTTAAAATATCCTTTCTTCAGAGGGTAACAGGCATTTATCCTGCTACTGAAAATATGGTAGCTGGGTGATGCAGATTTACTCATCAGAATGGCACACATTATTAAAAAATAGATATATTAAGGTACTTACTCACATACTGAATCATAACACATCGCATTTACTTACGTCCGTGCTCTCTGATTGGCAGAAAACGGGCTCTCTAACGGCGGCTTTCTTACAATGCCATCTGTCGACGGATTACAAGATAATCACATCGTACTGCTGCAAATTGGTGTCCTGTAAGAAAAAATAAAGAAAAAATTCTGAAAAGTTTCAGATTTAAAATTATGTTCAAAGAGGTATTATTTTAACATTTTGTGTGTTACCTTTATTTATTTAATATCATGGTCTCTGCAATTAAACCATACTTTTACGAGCAATCTAAGTTCTAATTAACTTGTTAATTAATTAAACAGTTGGAACAAATAGAATAATCTAAATCTTCTTATCTTGTATCCTCCCTCGTACATAGATGTTGACGCTTGAAAGGCTGTTTTCTAAAATTCAAAAAGCTGCTAAAAGTTCACACTCATCATTTATTAATCATTTTAACACGCAATCAGATTCAATACAGGAAACACTTAACGAAAACTACATAGTAACAAATAAAAAGAAAGTTAGAGTCATCAAAATTTCTGGACATACGCAGGTGCCTCAAGTTTAAATTGGAAGTACTCCACTCTATACTGTGGGAGTTGTAACACATACAATTCAGTTCAAGAGAAAATATCGAAAAATAATTTTAAATTGAGCATATCTTTAGAATATTCGATACGCAGTCTCACGCGCTGGAGATAAAAATGTTTTTTTTTTTTTTCTGTACAACGTTGCCATTGCTCGCTTTGAAATCTTTTAGTTTGTTAATCAAACATTCGTTAAAGTTTTACAAAATATGAAATCGATAATAAAGCAAATTTCAAATTTGGGCTTCAGACAGACAGACAGACAAAGGAGACAGATGGCTTGTTTTGCACCCGCTAAGTCTTTCTGCACCGATGGGCGAAAAATCAAGCTAGGGTGCAAAGGAAAGGTATATAGATAATGGGCAATTTCGTATTTCAGAGGAGAGTAAAAGAGGAACTTCGTATATTTTATACGAGTACTAAAGGCCAGGAGAAAAATATGGGACAAAATAAAATTAAAAATAAATGGCCCAAAAGTAATGGAGAGAAAAAAAGATAAAAAGTGGGAATAGAAAGAAAAGGAAAGGAAGTAAGAAAAATTTTCTAAATACGATGCGTCCAAACAAAAGTATACATTAAGTAAGGTAGTATATAGTATTGCAGTATTCAAACATATTCATACATTTTTTTTTGCAAACGACATCAGACAAGATCATAAAACCATACACAGTGCGAGAGCAAATCAGCAAAATTAAATAAATAAATAAATATCAGAATTTTTTTTTATTTTGGCAAATTATTTCTTGTAAACATTATATTTATTTAATGATTTGATCATCATAGTTTATTATATATTTGTACCAGTCTAACAAGTTGAGGCACACTTTATTGAGGCGAACTGAAAGAAAAAATTGCGATTGAAAACACTAAAACTGCAACCTTTTACATTTATGGATGCCCAAGATCCCCTTTCCCCGTCTCGACAAATTCCTCAAAGGGGCCCAGGCTCAAAGGGGTCTACTGATAAGGATAGCGTCACTACAGGTTACAGGAAAAACAAGCCTATGATATGAAGCAATTCCAAACTATTATTTAATATCAGAGGCCTACAACCATAATAAAAATTTAATTTAAATTCACTTAAGTAATATATATTTGATTTATTTAGAGAAAATAAGGCTACTTATCTGAATGCTCCTGTTTTCCTTCGGATTGCAGAATGAACAGCGAGGAAGATGAGACCCCTTTTGCACAGAAAAACTGTCACATTTGAGGGCGAGACACTTCGAAGAAAATTTAAAAAAATTTTTTTTAACTAATTAAGGCTTTTTTCCGGAAAAAACATATAAAAATTTCGCAGCTGGCCAAGCTGCTGTCTTCATCGTTCGTGATCACAGCCCCGACTCCAAATTTGGGCTTCCAGATGCCCATACTCGCAGTAGGGTTACGGTTACGTCATTCAAAATCGGATGGCTCTAGGTACCGTCGTTTTATCGCAATGCAAGAAACTTACATCATACAGGGCGCTAATTATTTAGTGGCAACAATTTGAAATGTGAAACGGGCATTCTGAGTGAACCGACGCAAAATCGCAAAACGAAAACAATAGTCCTTCAGGGATAAAGCCCCTTTGGACTAACAAATATATCATTGTATTTTTCAAGGTAATTCTTTATTCTGCGGGATTTTAAGAAAATTGATTAATTTTCATTACCTTAAAATTTCTAATAGCTCCTAATTATTTAACGGGTGTTCACCACTGTAACCGGTACAAATAAAAACGGTTAGTGAATGCAATGTGTTCAATATGAACTCCTGCTTCACAATTATTTAGTGGGTATGGTTTAGCTTTATTTTGACTGGTTAATAACATTTTAAAAATTATTATTGGTGGAAGCTTTATGTAAGGCTCTGCTTCAGTCGTTTTATGTAAGACCTATATATGAGTGAATAATTTTAAAAATTTTAAAATGATACATTTCAGAGGGGTTTATTATAAGCAGTTGCATTTTTTAAAGTTAGAAAAGGTAAATAAGCAAATTAAAATATATATTTAAGGTAGTTTACATATGTTTATCGTACTCATATATATATACACTGGTGTGCAGAAATTAAGGACAAAGCGGTTTTTTCAATATAACTTTGTACAAAAGCTTTCCAAATCAACACATTTAATACCGTAAGATCCCCAATACGTAAGGACATGAGTAATGTAAGCAACACTTACTAAAAGAGAAATCAGAGGGATAAAAAGAAGCTTTATTGAAAAAGTAGCATGGAGCGCAATGCAACTGAAGGCCGAAACTTCCCTGTGATGGGTGTCCAGGAAGAAACATCCGGTCTTTAATAGGGGATATGATCTCCCCTGACAGCTAGGCAGGTTTCACATCATTTGTGCATGCTGGATATGTGGCTGTTAATGAGCTGTTGAGACAATGCTGCTCGTTCCTCTTGTAGCACCAATCGCAGTTTCGGAATCGTTACTGGCGATATGTTACGTGCTGCCACGGGTCTCCCTAGTAAGTTCCGTACATGCTTGACGGGATTTAGATCCCGAGACCTTGCCGACCAATCCATGTGTTCAATATCTTCACTCTCCAACAGCTCTTCGACAGTAACTGTGCGATGAGGTGGAGCGTTGTCGTCCATGAAGAGGCACTGAGGACCCATTGCCCTTGTGAAAAGACGCATGTAAGGAAGAAGAACCTCGTTACAATAGCAGTCCCAGATGACGAACCTGCTTGGGAGATATGAAGGTAAGTGCGGCTACCAAGCATTATGTCTGCTCGTACGAGAACTCCGCGACCTCCAAAACAATCCCTTTTGATGATGTTGAAGGGGTTATTGCGTGTTCCCCGCTCTGTCCAGATGTGTATGTGTCTAGAATCGCAACTCAGACTAAATCTGCTCTCATCTGTAAAGAGTACTCGTCCCCTTTCATTGTCTCTCCAATTCCGGTGCTCCCGGCACCACAGAGAACGCCTTCTCCGATGGGCAGGCGTTAGAGGTACACACCGTACAGGGCGTCGTACAAACAGACCACCACCGTGCAGTCTTCTGGCTACGGTAAAACACGATATCGGTCGTCCAGATTCTCCGGCTGTCTGCAGCCTGTTTCTTCTGGCCCGCCTGTTTCTTCTGGCCTGTAAGGCAATATACCGGTCATCTGCGGGTGTGGTTCCTCGTGGACAACCACTACTAAACCCCCGGATAGCTGTTCCTGTAGTTTGAAATTGTCTCCAAAGTCGTGAAACGATGCTGTGAGCATCACTTGTCACACTGCGGCCTTCCTCCAACTTCCCAATAAGGGTAAAAGCATCCAGATGTCGTCTAACAGATTGATTATTCGCCATTTCTCGCTGAGGCAGCAACTCGGTGTGATTTTAACTGCAATACGGCGTGCAATCTCTTTGTCAGAAATACTGATCTTACACCGACAACATGCTTTATACTACTCAGACACACCCCCATTACGTCTACCTGCATATCTGCGCATGTGCTACCGTACATCACCTTACTTAATCTCCTGACTGGTCTTTCTGTCCGCTCTGACTCTTCGTTCAGCTGATATGCTAATTTTTCGACTTCGTCTTTAATTTTTGCACACCAGTGTATATATATATATATATACAGATACACGTATATAATTATTAGTAAATAAATTTAGATGAGATATAAGATGTTAAACCGAATTCCTTAACTCATAGAAAGTAAATGAAAGAAAGCTTTACTTGTCGTCAAAATTAACGAAAGTATCTGAATCCTTAAACGAAATCAAGACGCAAGAGAAATACGCCAAAGTGGAAAATAAAATAGTCAAATCGACAACCTTGAATTTGACGTAGATTTTGTAAAATCCCAATCAATTTCAAAGGCAAAACGGGTCCCCCTTCATCAGGAGCAAAAAAATTCTGCAAAAGCGAGAAAGCGAATGTCGATCATATTTATACCTACAAGCGACCAGTGGTAGAACCGATAGCGCCATCTATTGGCAGAAATAGTAACTAAAATGCAGGTTTAATTGAATAGAATTTTGAAAATTAATTTTTAGTTACTATTTAGCTAGTAGAATTCCTTTTAAATTACTATTTCTGCCAATAGATGGAGCTATCAGCTCTTCCAATGGTCGCTTGTGGGTATAAATATGCTTGACATTCGCTTTCTCGCTTTTGGAGAATTTTTGCTCCTGATAAAAGGGGACCCGTTTTGCCCTCGAAATCGATCGGGATTTTAAAAAGCTACGTTGAATACAAGGTTGTTGATTTGCCTGTTTTATTCTTTGGAAGAAATCAATCAGAAAGTAAACAAGGAAAAAACTATCTTAATATGATTCTGCGTTTTCCAGGAATCATCAGGTATCAAACAGTAGATATTCATAATGAAAGTGGCGTGTGTAATCCCAGCTGCGGATGATTATTTGTTTTTCATTAGAAATGAAGTTAGTACGGTAAAAGAGTTTAATACGAAAGACATCTAGATCTAAAACTGCTCCAGATTTCGATGCGAAATATGTAAAAATATTTTGAAAATTTATGAAATAGTGTACTAATGGTTCAAAGTGTCAGGAAGAAGACAAAATTTAGTTATCAGTACTGAAATGTAACTGAAATGACCAAATTGTATCTTATAGGATCTGCCGTTCTTCAGGAGCCTACAATTAAACCAGACCTCGAAAAGACAGCTAGTGGCTTTTCACTGTGTCTTATAAATACCACAGAGACAGGAAAAAGGATAAAAGACCATTTTGTTAATCCAAATAAAGTTTAACTGACGGCACCATCTCATGCTTACAGATGCCAACACGTTTGGCCTAAATAAAAAATAATACATAAAATTACTGAAGTTTAACGACAGCGTAGCATATTAAAAGTTTAACTAGCGCTCAAGCTGGTTGTGACTGACCTCGGGGTAAATAAGCTTAATAGCAAGAACAAACTTATCCTTGCAGAATTGCTAGAGAACGGGGCTTTCAGGTGGCAGGTTCTGATTCCATATCTTAAAACGATCCTTTAGGTATTTTTTCTTTCTACCCAACATTTTGAATAACCTGAGCGCTGGAAAATTACATTCTGGCAGGGTAATGGAACAAGTCTTGATAGCAGAGAAATTTAACTTAAAACAACAGCAGAAAATTAAAATTAAACTTACAGATTATCCATATCTGGACAAATTTATTAGAATAATTCTACCACACTAAATTAAATTTGAAATAAAAGCAGGTAAAATGATACTTAAAACTCCAATGAAGTGTCTCAAATTCTTTTGTTAAATTTCAAAAATTACAATACTTGGAATTTATTAAATTTCAAAAACCTACATTAGCTCCTAAAATTTCAGTTTACCACACATTACAGAGATTTTAATTTCAGTTTTGTAGTTTTAATTAAACATTCATTAAATTGCTTTTAATATTCGAAAATCAGGTACCATTAACATTTAAATTTAAGTATTTGTTCCAATAAAATATTTTATGGATTAGAAAACATTGTTTCAGTTAGTGAGAAAACTTAATAGTACAAAATTATTCATGTTGAAAAATTGTGAGATGGATAAAATTTCTTGATGTTAAACAATAACTATGTTTATCTAGTTTAATTTTAGAAATATTGTATATATTATAAGCTACATTTTCGAAGTGACTATTCCTTTCCCTAAGTGATAACGCTTTTTCATTTTGTTATCAATAGCATATTATTCACGTATGCTGACTATAATAATTACGTAGCGATAAGAGTAAACAGAGATAATCACATAAAGAAAATACCTAAAAAATTAAGTAATGTCATGGTAAATAAAGCAAATCGCTTACAGATAAATATCAAAGAACCTTATTAGCAAATTAATGCTTGAAAGATTACATAATCGCATGAAAATAAAAGTTTCCTGTTTTACAGATTATAATGATGTCGAGAGAAATAGCAGTAATTGATGGTTTCTTTCAGTATGATGTGTGGTGTTATAACAGAAAATGATAATTGGATGCAACAAAGAAAGTACAGCTGAATCCTGAGAGATAAAAATATACATATTATTAATCTCATTTATATATCATAAACATAATATCTCTCATAAATTCAGTATATTTCAGGGGTATCTGGTGCATAATTTCCAGAAAGGCAAACTGGTAACAGCTTCAAATATAAATAAATAGGTTATAAAAAATAGTTGCCATAAAACCTCCTAATCACAAGGGACTAGCTTTAATGATTATCCGGTACAAAGGAAATCCATTATGGTCCAATGAGAAATAGTTGGAAGTGGCATGTTGAAATAAATAAGTCTGCACTGTCTTCCAACTAGATGAATGTTTCCCAAGAAATTCTTTGGTGAACCAACCTGTCCTTTTCTGCCACTAAGGGAACTGACGTAGTGCAAAGCCTTCCCTCCTCATTTTCCCCTTCAAGTTTTATAACGCTTAGTTAATTCTCTGGAATACAGAGTGAAAGTTTTCAGAAATGTTTATAGAACTGTGATAACTATGTAAGATCCATGTTAATTTTATAACAGTTATTTTTAATTTTGAAACCTTGTAGAGACATTAAATATTTTTTTAAAGCAGGAGAGATGAAAAGTGAGCAGCTGTCCTAAGCGTGACTCGAACCACGTCGAGCATCTCGAATACGTGCCGAACGTGCTGCTCATTACACCACTAAGGCATGCTTAGTGGATTAAGGATTAGGGAACCAATCGCCAAATACTGATGGAGAAGAATCACCATTCATCACCTTTAAGTTCGGGCGCAACTGTAGATACATTAGGTATTTTTTAAATACAGGAGACATAGAAAATGAGCAATGCGTTCGCCGGAACTCGAACCACGCACCTATCGAATAAACCCCGAGCGTGCTGACCATTACACCACGAAGGCATGCTAAAAAGGCGGGAGAAATATGAACAATACAAATAACTTTTCCTTTCAATTCTTGTTTTCACTTACAACTCCCCACCAGAATGAGTTTCTAGAATTGCGTTGAATGCAAATAAGTTAGAAGTACTATAGTTCGACCTTCTCAAACGCAACCCTGGCTGGCATTCTGCCAAAACACATAGACTCGTCCAAAAAAGGCGTTATTAGTTGCTGCGACGTGAAAAGTCACGTGAAAGTCTTCTCTTCTCTGGAAAGAGATATACTGGAGGGAAAGAAAGTTCCCATCCTTCCACCCTATTTTGAGAATAATTCGGTCCGAATGGCGTATGCGTGTTTGCGCTATGAGGATGAGGTGGTCAAACTATATTTAAAGGAAGTTCAGCTTACTTAGAGAGTGCTTAGAAGCTCTTAGTGGAGCGTGTCCCTATATTTAAGGGAAGTTCAGCTTACTTAGAGAGTGCTTAGAAGCCCTTAGTGGAGCGTGTTTGCCTTCTGGCTAATTCATTCTCGAATCTAATACGCTCGGCCGTACTTTACGTGCCCGTTTACGATGGTTGGCTAGTCTAAACTAAGAACCCACTACGTTAGATACTTTTGTTCAGCTTCGGCTAAGTCTATTTTAGTCAGTATTAGATTAGTTTCCTATTTTCTTGTCCTGATTTAAAACCTCGAGTGGAGGCTTTCATGCAGCCCGGGAAGAGGCCATCTGTTAGTCTTTCTTTGAATGAATAAAAGGGTATTTTAACCCTTCTCGAGTCTACGTTGTAAGTACTTGAACTCAGCGATAAGTTGCTACGTTGTTCACTACCTTCCTCGATATTTCATCATAGACAAAGCAGCGAGAGACATTAAAACAATCCTAAGTATTTTTCAAGCTTTGTATCAGTTCACTAAGTCTGCAACATCTTAAATATGAAGAGCATCTTAATAATTAAAAATTGAAATACTTGTTTTAAAGACTGCGAACGCAGTATAGATTTAACTCTGCATTTACCAAGGTGTTAGATTCATTTAATATTTTGAAACTATATTTGTTAACAGAAACTAAATCCTTTTCTTTATAATTTATATTCATAAATTTATCTTAGAGATATCAAGCACCGTTTGTAATATACGGTTCCAGCCAGAGTTACTGCTCATTTCCAATAAACGTAACAATAATATCTCTATTAACGACCTTCTGAGAGGTAGACGTACAATCTGAAAGAAGATTAAAAACGCAACGTCTGGCCATAGAGGGCTCACTCAGTTTGGCACTCTGATAGAGCACTTTTCTGAAAGTTATTCTAGAAATTCGCGAAGTGTTAGAAAGATATTTACACAGCTTTCGATGATATTTTTAAAGTACTGCTTGGGTCTTTACTGATATAATGCAGACCCTTACATAGCCTTTCATATTTGGTGTAGTTAGAAAGAAAAATTAAACATTAGATGGTTAATTTTAAATATATTTCTCTTATTTCTCAAATAAATTTATCTTTAATATAAGTATTGACGTCTATGATTTGTTATATGCTGTCATAGAGTAATAGAATTACGATTCTTATTGCAAACAGTGAAACATACATTGACATGTTGTCTAGCCAATATACGATAAAAGTATATTTTTGGAAGCCGCCATAATAATTTCATAATCCTAATAACTCTAACATATCCTAATGTGGGTAATGTGTCAGCATTTTCCCATCTGGAAACTTTTTAAATTCTTGCATTTGGAAGGTCACCACATTCAAATTTAAGTCACTTTCTAATCGAAAAGCATTAAAAATAAAGAGAAATAAAAATAAAAAAATAACGAAAATAATAATTACCGGCTTTTAAAAAACTTCTGTGTTCCATTAATTCCATCCTAAATTTTCTTCAAATAAATAATCATTAATGAGAATCAGAAAATCTAATACATACACACGCATGAATATTTTATTAAGAAAGGCCCAGCTGCGGTAAAATAGCTTCCCCGCAAAGCTACTTTACGGTTGCCAGAAGATGGCAAGGAAAGGTAGGGTTGCCAGATTTGACGCTATATCGCCTATTTGGCGATATTTAGCGGCAAAATCGGCGATATGCCATAGACGGAGCGAGGACATTTTTTAAAGAATTTTTACCGGTTTCAGAATGTTCTCATAGGCAGGTCAAACGCTATATAAACCCTGCCTGTAGACGGCGTAGCTGTTATTGTGGTGTTTATCGTCAGTATACCTTGAGTTTATGCTGAATAGTATCTTGCGTTTGTTAAGCTCCGAGAGCGATCGACCGAGTAGGGAACTGTATTTAATGCTTTGCCATGAAGCTGTCTTTACCGTTATAGCCTTATAGTCTGAAGGTTTTTCTTCACTGATTGTTTCAGCGCGTTTAATGTAGTCTTTTCGGCAACTGTTAACGTATTTTTGGAAATGTCCTCAATAATACTGGCTAATAAATTATATTTTTATTCTTCATCAAGTGTTGTCTTCAATCACTCAAATCCACGAACCCGTAGAATACAATAATTTATATACGGCATATCAAAACCCTGAAAAAAGATAAAATGGGAGATGTACATTTTTTTACTAGCTTTCAATATCTTGTTGTATTCGGTTTTTTTTTTACAGTTAACAGTTTAATTCCTCTTTCATTACTAAGAAATTTAGTGTGATATTCGACTTAACTGAATATTCTTTGTCAGTAATACCTCACCATTCCACTTTAAATTTGATACTTCCATTCTCAATCCTTTGCATAAATCTGGTACCGGAAATAATTTATAACTAATTACGCAAATAATTTATAGTAAAAATGTAACCTAAACAGCCAGTATCGAAACTATTATTACACAAAGTGAAAACTTCGAAGCATAACTTTTCCCTTTTAAATCATGCTTTCACACTGGAATGTGTCACACATTCGCTGTTATTTCTCGTCTCTCAAATGCTAAAGCTTGTGGTTTAAAATTTGTATGAAAATTTACTGGTTTCTTTGCAGTTTTCAATAGCAAGCTCTTATTTCGCCTATTCATTTGCGTAGTTTTAAAGAAATATGTCTTAAAGAAATTAAAAGATATATTTAAATTCGAGCATGGCTGCATGTGTGTTTGCTTTATGAATTTACTATGCTAGAAACTTCTCTAAATTTATCACATCTCTCTCTCTCTCTCTATATTTATATATATGTATATACATACATGCATGCATATATACAGTCAAACACCAATACAGAGCACCCGGTTTATAACCAACTATCGGATATAATGTACGGACTTTTGGCCCGGTTTCTCAGAGATTTAATGTTATTTTATATGAGAAAAGTGATTTTACAAATGTATAAAAATCAGACATAACGAACTTTGTGGATATATTACATCGAATGATTTTTCACCTTCAAGCGTTTATCCAGAATTTTTTCAATCTTAACGTTACTGCACTTTTGCCTTCACCCTCCCCTTTCTCTATGTTCTAAACGAAAGCTATACGAGACAGGTGTCGTACAAAGTTCTAGTAATTCCCGGAAGCGCGTAATAAATGCACCTTAAAAGACTGTATTGTGTCCCGCATTGAGCAACAGAAACTTTGATCAACAAAGCCAAAAAAGTTAAACTGGGTCATTGATTCCATTCAAGCTCTTTTATTGAGCTGGCAGACAGCGTTTTTTTCAAGGCTGATGTTTATTCATAACTGGAAATGTGTGAATAGAGGGAAGGGTCTGAACAATAGCTTTTGTGCTGTATAATTACTTGTGTACAATTATCGGTTTATGGAGAAACTGCTAAATCAGCGGAAAAGATATGTAGTGAATGCACATAATAATCATTTTAATAAACTTTTAAGTTTTAAAAATTAAAATTACCATTTGCATCTTTTGAGAGTTGTGAGAATGGTGATTATTCTTTCTGAGTGACACATCAATCAAATTGTACACTATTTTGTGAGACGATACAACTTTTTCGTATCAGATCGGATACAGAGATCCCAATTTCCGATCCCTTGAAGTTCGTTACAGCGATTCTGTCTCTGTTGCTCTCTCTATACATGTGTAGTAATCGGAAAAATAAAGAAAATTATCTCCCAGAAAATTCGAAGTAAAATTTAGAATTAAAAATTGTGATATTGTGGTAAAAACTGGCAATTAAAAAAGCATTTTCGAAAGCTAAAACCACTATTTATGCAATCCAGTTACATTATATTATTAAATTTACACTGCTGGTTTTTAGCAGTGTAAATTAGAAAGTAAAATAGTAGAACAAAACAAAGAATCATCGTTGATTCCTTGGAAAGATCTCGAAACTTTCATGGATAATTATAATCGTTCTATACAACTATCAATAGTTCGTGAAAAACGCGTTTCGTCGATAAAGATAGATCCATAAATTACATTTAAAACAAAAAACACAATAAAAAATTAACTTTACAATATTTTAAATACTATATAGTTCTTGAACTTAACCAAAAATGCAAAACTTAAAGTTAACATGATAGAAAATTAATAGCGGTAAGTGCGCAAAATTTTAGCCTTTCAGTGTTATTTTAATTTTGTATATAGTTATTAAAATCGCTTTTTTGTTAAACGTAATTGATTCGTTCTTTCAGAATTCGAAACTTAGGTTCAATCCAAATAAAATTTGCAGCTATTTTCTGATTTGTATGTTTTAGTAATTTTTATAAGTTTAAAAAAATTGATTTATAACCTATGAAATTTTTGTCATCACCTTAAAGTATAGGCCTACCGTTTCTAGCACTGCTGAAAAAAAATTAGCTTCTTTTTTTGTGTCAAAATTTGATAAGATATACGGGAATCTGTATTGGCGTGTTTTGCAATATCGCCTTTTTCTTATATTCGATAATAATGTCGAATGTGGTTTACGTTCGTTTTTAAATTTTATCGAAAGACTAACCATGCCCTTTTTTGCTGTCGTGCACAGTGAAAGGGAAAGTGAAACATGTTATAATAAATTAAGAATTTCAGGAAGTGAATTATTCTTGGCGCAAACTGAAAAAGGGGAAACAAGATAAATTATTAAGTTTCTCGTTAATTTTTCTCATCAAAATTTAGAAAACGTAATATTTATACGACCGCCCGGTGGCGAAGTGGGTAGGGCGTCGCGCAGCTACACCACAGGTCTGGGGCTCGATCCTCGGGCTGGACAAGGTTGACTCAGCCTTTCATCTTGATAAAATTAACACCAATTTCTCTTGGGGACTAACACCGGGGGTCTTGTGACAAGCTGCCCAGTTGTCCAAGGCATATGCTGAAGTACTTCGAGCCCAAAAAAAGCAAGAAAGCAGAAAAAAGGCACTGCAAGTCGTGGCGTACTAGTGCTATTTAGTTTTAATATGTTTACTTTTAACATTTTTTTTAGTTTAGTAATTTTAAAATTTATATATAAATTGAGCCGTATAATCGAAATATGGGAAAAGTCTGCTTGTCATTTCAGGAATATTTCGATTTTGTGCCAAAATACCTCTACCAGAACTATGCTACATAAAGAACGAATGCAATCCTTAGAAGCGCTTTTGAGACTTAAAAAACGTGAGCTGAATTTCGTCAATCCGCTCAGTAGAAATTGGAGATATAGAACAGTTTTTTTTTCCCCTAGACTTGTCAATATCTTGCATAAGGTAAGTGAAATTATAACCTAAAAGAAATATGCATGTAAATTCTTGTTGTAATATATATTGGAATTAGTGTACATTTTTCAGCGTGTAACTCTTAGCAAAAGAAAAAGTGTTTTTACCCATTTCTATGAAATAAACAATAATAAATCAAAGTTTGCAATAATAAAGAGAGTGAATCTAATTTTGCATAAATCCAGCCAGAGAAAGGGAAGTGAAAATGAATTACTCCTTTTGAAAACCGTTCATTTGTATTACATTTTAACGTTTGTATTACATTTAACATTATGATGTACATAGGATTGTTTAAAAATTAAATACAAATCACTACTTTCTACTTTTATGCGGTTTTGGTTTGAAATAAAGGCCTATTTTATTTCTATGCTTATTCTATTGAAACAAATCTCTTTTTTTTCAAATTTAAGTACCCTAATAAGTAGCAAAACATCAAAGAAACCTGCAGAATTATTGGATTGGAACAACTAAAATATTTTATTTAATTTATTAAGTACATTATCGTCGGAAAGGAAACAAAAATGCATAACAGTAACAGAAAGTAGAAAGTACTTTTTCATCCTTCACTATTAGAAATCCGCTAACTTTTTTAACTTTCATTAAGCTAACTCTTACGGGAAAGCTATTTAAACTCTTAATGAAATTTTTAGTTAGAAGGGAAAACGGATTGGTAAAATACTAAGTTTATTCAATTTGTTCAGTTGAAAGAACACGTGTTTAATGATATTATTTCTATTGTAGATATTTACCAAATTTTAAGCAATCTTTAAACAAATGTCGTTGTTACATTATTACAATTAACTGCAAGTAAGGTAAAAATGGTAATTAAATTACCATTTGTTGCTTTTCGTACAGATATCTTATAATTTATTTTCATATTTTAATTCATGGTATTAACAAAATCGCTAGTGGCTTATAAAATAAAACTTTCTCTTCAGGATGAGACAGCAGTGCAAACACATAATTGTAGCATTTTATGACGAAAATATGGCTATTGGAAGTCATACTATATCACTAGGAAACCGTTAGTTTAATTTGAAGAATAATAACAAAGTGAAGACGAAGCGGGAAAAAAAATCCGACCAGTTTTATACATTTTCTGATGTGGGCCATGAGCAACTTATAATTTAAATAAAAAAAAGCTTATATTTGGGTAGGTGTTAAATAAAACTCTACTGAATTCGACAGCGACCAGAAATAGGTCCGTCTTCCTTGGGACCAAAAATATTTTGCAAATGTGGAAGGGAGAAACAATTGCATTGATAGAGAAATTAGTCGGCAGAGAAAACAAAACCAAATATAGCGTATTATTCTGTCGAGGAAATAAAGCGATAAAATGGCAGAATCTAAATGCCACAGTTTGGAAAGAATTGAGCTAAACTGAATTAATTGCAACTGATGTCTTTAATTAAAGAAGGTAAAATAGTGAAGATTCATAGTTTCAAATTTCTACCCATGAGTGCTGGTCTCTCTCTGAAGCTATCTACATATGATGGGAAGACCTCTTGGCAAGTGTATAAGACAAAATTTTCTATAGTGGCGGCTGCGAATGGATGGGATTCCCAAGCTAAGGCCTGTCATCTTCCCGTTTCTCTGAGAGCAGACGCAGCGGATATCCTTCAGACTCTTCCCGAAAACAAAAGGCTCTGTCTTCGAAGCTCTGTCCGGCGCTTTCGAGCTGCGATTTGGAGAAAAGTGATTAAAAGATTACAGCAGGCTGCAGTTAAAATTCCGTCAACAGAAGCCGATGGAAACACTCCAGGAGCTCGTCACGGATGTTGAAAGGCTATCCCACTTCGCCGTTTCGGAATGCCCGACAGAAACACGGGAAATCCCGTCCTTGCAATACTTCATCGACGGCGTCTGGGATCCTGAAATACAGAAAGCACTGCGAATGGCTGATATGAAGGACTTAAAAAGTGCTCTGGTGTACGCCATGAAATTCGAGGCAGCACAGCAAGCCACTCGTAGAGATAACCACACAGTCAGAAATATGCGAGTCCACGAGCCAGTGGATGAGTTGATGGCTCGTTTAGATGATTTAACAAGACAAGTGAATGCCTTGCAGCGGAATATTGCTGATAAGAAACCGACAGTAAAGTGCTGGAACTGCGGTCCTTTAGAGCACATGCGAAGGAACTGCCGAAATTATTAAATTAGAAATATTAAAGAGCTTGGAAAATAAGACGGACGATATAAACAGACAATTAAATGCCATGAGATGGAAAACGTGTGACAAGAAACGGAAGTGCTGGAACAGTGGAGCTGAAGGCCACCTACGAAGGAACGGCAGAACACCCCATAGCACGGAAAGTAAGATCATTTCCCAGCAACGACGCAAGAGCATTAAATTAAATTGACGCAATTATTGCATTAAATTGGCATGCCATTCAGAAAATGTCCGGTTTTGTGTCAAAACACCTATATTAGAGCAATGCTATACATAAATCTAATATACATGTCCGAAGTTGCTCTTTCGAGACATGAGAAACGCAATTTGAATTTCGTCAATCGGCCCGGTAGAACGAGATATATAGAATTATCCCTTTTTTTTAATTATTTTTATTTTTTTGCATATTTCAGTTCAAAACGCTAAATTTTATTAAACTGTCTGAAACAAAAATAACAGGTGTTACATGTCGGAAACTCATCTTAATTGTTTAGAAGTTAATTACTAAATTAGGCTAAACTTATCACTTTAAATATAACTCATTTTGAGTCTATCTTGTTTATGAAAAAACAAATTAATGTATAACTGACGGTTGATCAATAACACATTTGCAAATGTTTAAGACTGTCTGAAACTACTTCCAGTAATGCATTTCCATTATTTTCTCACTTGTATCGACATTAAATACCTTACTAAAGTTTCAAGAAAAAATGCGATTGTGTCATACACATTTTGCTTTGTTTTCTTTTTACATTATAGAAAAGCTTCTTTTGCTCCATTTACTTAATGAACTGCGTTTTCCAAACTGATTAGAAGCAAAAGACTTTTTGTCTGGATCGATTGGTTCGGTCTGTTTCCAAATTATGCTGTTTACGGTATTCCCGGAGGACTATTTTATCACAAAAATGTAGGAAGTGAAGCATTGAAACAGTTTCCTTACGGCTATATCGTATAACAATGTTCTTAACAGCTGACTCTTTAAAAGTAATTCCTCAGAGTTCTATTAAGCGACTGAGAAATACTTTGTGATTAATCCTAGCTTTGACATGAAAATTCTCTCAAGCAATTCTTCCTAACATTTTCAGTTCGAAGAATACCGTTATGCGAAAAGGAATTGCATGGTTATACATTGCTTTACCCCAGGGATTCTCAACCGCTTGTACTCAAAGAAACGAAGTATTTTTAACTATTAAATTCAAAAATATCGTGCAAGAAAAGTACAACTGACAGAAAATTTTTGTGACTGAACTCTAACTCTAGGTTTAAAAAATAACACACTTGTTTATGTTAAGCTGAACTGAAAAAGCTATTAAAGTTTTACTCCCTATTTCAACAATCTATTTGTGCGAACAAAAAATTTGTTCCGTGCTAGATTAAAAAAATACAGAAAAAAATAAAAGTGGTTCGTAATTTACGGTTAAAGCTAAGTGAAATATGAACAGACATAAAGAAACTGATTTATCTCAAACAGGCCCAAATTTCACAATAAATTTTAGAATTAAAGTATTATAACTTAAATTCTGATAATTAAAATTGTAACCGTATCTTAATCTAATATTTTTTATGTGTTCAGATTTAATGCAAATAGCCATCAGGTTGTGCAAATGGCAAAATATTTTTTTTTTAATATTTCTTATGAGAAATTGAAAAATAATCATTATAAAATGTAGTGGTGGTACTAAACTTTTTCAGTTTTTGTTTAGATGGTTTGCGTTAGTCAAAAGGTTGAGAACCGATGCTTTATAGTATACTAGTAAATGGAAGTTGAAGTGAATAACGTTGAACTCTAATCATTCATCTTATAACTGAATAATGAAATAATAAATTGCAATGCTGATGATGATGATGTAAACATACACTCTTTTATGTGTGAATTTTTTTTTTTTAAATTAAACGAGTATTTATTATCATGAAATTATATATTTAGAAGTTTTAGGCTTTTGTTTTCTGATTTATACACCAGTAAAAATATACAAAAAATTGAATTAAGAACATAATTTCATACTACATACAAAACACTGCTTATGTTGTCAACCTGCTTGCAACTCAGTTCTTACTGCGTACTTTATGCTATTAGGTAGAACGGTTAGACAAATGAAGAGAATCATATGCTTGAGATTTTAAATCTTGAGACATGTTAAAGTTCTTTCCGCTGTTCGGTTATTAACTCTCGATTATATATGGCCACATTGTTTGTGATATCAAAATCAATATCATAAACGAAATACTGTATTAATATTTCTAAAATGCTGTGTCGAAGATTATTACAATCTACATTCTGTTATATTGTTGAAAGCTTTCTCAATTGTACTTCTTTGTATGAGCAAAGGAAGTATTGTAATCACGAAAAATTTTAGGTACAAGATTTCAACGAAAGTATTCATTTTGACCGCTATCGAATGCATGTTTTTGCGTGATATCTGAACGTAAGGAGAGAATAAAGGACTCTTTTTCCAAAAACGAACTAAAAAACTGATTTACAATTGATTCAGAATGTTTTTCTGTATGTACGTACACGTACATACCTCGCATAACTTAAAAACGATGAGTCTCGGAACGTTGCAATTTTGTATATAGGGCTGCTATAGCATGTAGTTGTGCAGTATATATATACTTTTGGGACAGCCAATTGCCACCAAAAAGAGAGGTGCACAACTACATGCTATAGCATCCCTACATTAAAAATTTCAACATTCTGAGACTCATCGTTTGTACCTATATATACACGCTCAGTTACTCGGCTAAGTAAGCTTAGTTTTTTAATTCTTATGTGTTGGTAAATTTTGCATTTTTTTGCTTTAAAAATGATTGAATTACATTGTTCTTATCTTCCGGTTCCGATGCCTTTAGTTATCCTGCATTTTATAGTTGCAGAATTATCAATTATTTAAAAGTTGTTTAAGTGCGGCTAAGCCTAATGTTTTACCATAGCAGCCATATTTGTTTACATTTGAAACAGCAGAGTAGTAGATTCATTGCCAAACTAGAGAAACTAAGCTTCATAATAACAAATTAACGTGTTCCTTTATCATTACGAATTAGATTATACTTAATCCATTCTGGAATTATCATTTAAGTTTTTAATTTATCCATATATTGACTCAGCACAGTGTCCACATCAAATTGAATCATTTGTTTACGCCTTCAGTGTCTTTTTGACGAGTGAGACCAAAAATAAACTTTCCGTTTTGGCCACCGAAAAATGTCTTCTTGCCCACTGGCCGAATTGCGCGTTTGGTAGAACTGTAATTTTAGTTCTAAATGTTGTTTTTTAATTGTTTTAACTGCATCGAAATTCCCTTCGCGGAAGCGTTTCAACAGATAGCATATATTGCATTGCCTAAGCGTATACGTATAATGTTCTTTGGATAGGGTATTAATGTTATCAATCAATTTCACAGTTATGAGTTCCAATCTGCAGAATCGTTAGAATAAAAGGATTCAGTAAAAGCAAGAAATTGATTCAAAGGCACAAATGGAAATTCATGCTTAAAAGAAGTTGAGTTTTTTTCATTGTTCTTTTATTTTCTTGAGTACCCTTCTTTTGTATGCCTTCAGAAGAAATGAAAACGCTTTGATAAAGTGATTTATCTTTAATTTCTGAAACAGCTAAAATTTTTCCAGCAGCACAGAAAGTAGGGGACATGAGAGTTCGTGTGAAATTATTTTCTTAACAGAGTAATAAACATCTTCCAGATATATTGGAAATAATATCTGTCGTGTTTTGAAGCATACATGTTTTAGAACTTGCCATGAGATTTAAAATCTAAAACTTGGTAAAAAAAAGTTTTATCAAACTGAATTTTTTGAATTTGTGCAAAACTCCGCGAACAGTTACTGTTAAGTCTATTTACCCTACTAAAGTCTCCAGAATTTCAGAACACACCAGTATTTCTCTTTTAGCATTGAAAGAGTTTGTTTCAACAAAGAATAAAAGCTGGCTTCTCTTGATTAGTAAATGATTAAATTTTCCCAGCACTCTCAGTCTTTCCCAGTATTATAGACTGGGAATCAATGTTCTAATTTCTGCTAAGTCCCATCAATAAGCAAGGGAAATAATAAGTTTGGTCTGTCATTCTGAAAGGTTTTAGTTGAATCGGTGTTGCTTGTAAAAAATTAATGTTATACGAAATGCATTTGTGATATTTTGATATGCAAGCTATACTCATGAGTTCTTAGTCCGCATTTAGGGCTGTCCTTTTCAATATTTCTGCCATAAAACGTGCTAGTGGAAAACTGGCATCCTTTTCCACAAACGGCATTTACGTATTAAAGCGACCAGCTTGGCGCAATCTGACGATTTTTTACAGATGAAAAGGTAGAAGTTGTTTATTGGGTGCAAACCGGTGGTTTTGGTGTATTTTTTTAGAAAGATTTCCAAACCAATACTTGTAATAAGTCGGTAAGCACTGTCAACGTATGAAAAGAAAACATGCTTTTGCAATTTAAAATACACATTTTAATTATTAAATAAGGATTACGTAACACATTAAAAATAAAACACTTACATTCTTATTAAAAGTCTTTCTGTAAGTTTTTTTCTTTGTACTTCTTTCGAAGTATATAGCGATCTGTTTTCGCTTATAAAAGCATCACAGAATTGCGAATACTCGGCTTCATGCAGACCTCAGCAACAGTTTTTAATCAAGGAAACGTAATTCGTGCGTCCCTTTAGGAACTTTGCTGCAAAATTTAGCATTCCCTCAGAAATTTTACCGAAGTTCGTTCCATTGCTGGCAATTTCCTAAAGCTCATATTATAAAACTATATTTAAGGCAAAAAATATCACGATTTGTTTATAAAAATCGTTGGAACTTGGAATACAACAAAAGTGAACGCATATGAAAATGATCGAGTTGCTTGGCTGAAGGATTATTATGAGTACGGTTGCCAGAAGAATGATTATGCGCATGGTTGCCAGAGTTTGGCACATGGTGAAAATCTGACATTTCCTCCACAGCTCGTATTATCCTTGAAGGCACCGGTGAAATACGGCCTTCCAAATTCTGTCCTAGACTGGCTGTGTTATCGCTTTGGGGATTAGAAATAGAAGTGAATTGTCTGAAAATGTTGAATAGTGTGAATCGTCTGAGAATGTTGCCTCCGCAGAACTGAGTTGATCTCACAGGACAACTGAACAATGAATGAGATATCTGGCAAGTAAAATTGTTGTGGTATTACTTGGATACCTTTCTGATCAAAGACGTTCGCATTTCTTTCGCTTAGCAACCTTTATTCAATATGTGGTACCTAATCGATTAATTGAAAGAGTATTGAATCCCGTTTCCACTATAACAAGAACTGCAGTGCCATTTTACATATTTCTCCTACAGAGAATCTCTTAATTTCCTGTCACAGACAAAATCAAGTACTGTAGTTTTATATCAAATGGCATTACATTTCCAAACCTTTGGAGCAAAAGTGTATTCGCATTCGATTTTACATTCTTTCTGTTACAAAATAAAACACAATGAAACACAATAAACACAATAAAAGTACATCGCAGAGTATGTTTTTTAAACAAATCGAAAGAAAGAAAGACTCGGTCGTTGAGTTTCCGATTAATGATACCCAATTACGGTACCTCACAATGAATTCTCAAATAAAACCAAATCTCACGTCTTACTGACAAAGCTAATTTAATTAAAAAAGCTTTGCTTCATAGATTTTTTTCCAGGCAAAATGTTATTCTAGAAAATAAATACACAATTTAAATTCTAAGTGGACAAAGCCTGTTCCTTCATGGCTGAACACCACCAAATTAACACACAAATTCATTCTGTATTCCACGTGCGTGTATTGAAAACAATTCTGTGTTTTCTTCTAGTCAGTTCGAAAGTCTGAGGGTAAAGGTATGAAATATACATACTCTGATACTATGACCTTACTTAAATTTACCTAAGAACACTGAAGCCTGAAAGTCACGTTTTCCGGTGAATTTTTACATGGCCTATCTAAAATACTAAAAAATTCTTAAACTTTTCTTGCTGCACTTCTTTCCTTTGTTGTCAAAGCCTTCAACACATTAAAAATTTAGGAACAAATACGTACACCTACTCGAATGCATTAAGATAAAAGATTAAAATAAAGGTAACTTTCCCTCTTTCGTAATTTTCTTATTTATTCAATGAAAAAATTGAATTTCATTTATTTGCACTTCGATTTTCTTAGGATACCTAAAACTTAGCTCAAAATACTGACTCAAACATCATAAATAGAAAATTTGCTAAACGTGGCGAAAAAAAATAAATACAAAATTGTGTAGTATATATCACACAATATATATAACCTAGGCAACACAAATCTCTAGATATGAACTAAAATATATGTGACAAAAATTTTGTTTTGAACTTCCTGAGTTACTGCTTTTATTCCCAGAGTAATATCCTATCCATTCGTGAGACTTGTACAAATTCTTTATTTCATTCCAAACGGAGGTTAGCCTAGAAGGGCTATTAGTCTTGAAACGCTTTTCGCATCCAATCACTAAAAGAGTTAAATCATTTTTCAAATTTTCGTTACCAAGTATTATCGCCCTTAATTATATTTAAAAAAATTAAATAATGAAGAATCTGCATGAATGTATGTATGTTTCTTGCACTGTGAAAAAACAGCGGTACTTAGTGCAATTAAATTTTGAATAACGTAGCCCTCTACACGAATGTGAGCACCTCAAAGCCCAAATCTTCAACTTAGAATCCCTTTTATTATCGCTTTCATTATTTGTAAAACATTAACGTATTTTTGATAAAAATACTCAATGGTTTCGAAGCAAGCAGTGGCAATATTGTACGGAATAAAACAACTTTATCTGCAGCGAGACTGTACAGCGAGCCGGAAAAGTAAAAATACAAGAACGCGTGTATTTAATACTTAAGAAATAAATATCTCGTAATTGTACTGTTTTAATATCCAGAAAAAATAGAGAGAAAATAGATTATACCAGAATATTCCCGTGAAGATTAAAAAGTTTATAAAACCCAGATTAAAAGCATTTCAGCTCAGTTGCTGTTGTTTTAAGCAAACTGTGTAAGGATCTGAAGTTTGACAAACGTTTATTTTATTTTAAAACTTTACTATCATCTCTTATTTTCAACTTCCGACCAGAATTAATGCGTGAATATGTTTATGCAAAGTGCAATTGCTAACGCTTAAGTATTTAAGTTGCGGCTTTTTGCCAAGTGCTGGGTAGTAGAAAGAGAGAGTGAGCCATCTTGCCATGAGTCTTCACGCGAGCTTGCCAGCAGTTACTGTCCGCCTTTAAGGCCAGAGATTTTAATCCTCTCGAAAGCTAAAAAAGTATTGTAGTTTTCCGCAGTTAGCGCACTAAAAACGTAGTAATTTATAAGGTCAGTCTTAGTGTTAGTTATCTGTGTAAAATATTTAAAGTTAGCTCTTATTTAAATTTTAGTTAGTAGTCTTACATTTTTACGTTCAGACCACAAGTGGTTGGTCTTTGTGTCCCGGAGTGCGGAAACGACTGTGAAAAATTCACTGTCCAGTCAGAACACGTCATGTTCGCCAAACAGATAAAAATAAATACGATTCGTGATATCTGTTGCTTACTAGGGGTGTTATTGATTGTAGCGAATTCGCAGTGAGATAGAATAAGTTTCTCTGTATTTTGAATTTGAGTTCTGTTTAACGTTTTAACAGTTCTAAATATAACTACTGTAAAATATTATGATAGTGTACGAATATCTCTGAGGAAATATTTCAGCATTTTGTTTTATTTCTTGTGGAAAGAATAAATTTTATTTGCTTTTTAACGACTTGTGAATTCAATCCATTAGGAACCCGTATGAACGCAACAATTATCTATCTTAGATGCTCTTTGGTTGTGACCTTTATCTGCCATGTAATTTTTTGTTTCGTCGCCTTCTGGATGCGCCTCCATCGCCTGAGGAATACATTCAAGACCTCCAGGCGCGGTTTGAAGCGATGCACAACTTTGCGCGAGACTGAGTCAACATGGCGACAGAAAAGATGAAGACCCTATGCAACAGAAGAGCTACTGAACATCGTTTCAATGAAGGATACGAGGTTGTGGAATCCGATTCGACAAAAAGGACTCCGCCCGAAACTACAGTCAGCTTGGGATGATCCATGCACAGTCCTAAACCAGCTGAACGACGTCGTGTTTCGGATCCGTAGGTAATCGAACTCTAAGCCTAAACTCGTTCATTACGACAGCTTAGCTCCATATTGTGGACATAGTATATATAATGACCATAATGGAGTATAGCATAGGCCATAGTATATATAATGGCAGTATATATATGGCTATAGCGTATATAATTGTAAATAGTAACGCAAATAGTATAAGAATATGCTCCCTTTTGTATTTAGTATTTGGTAGTATTAATATTTTTATTTAGTATTTGATTTGTATTTAGCGTTTGATAATTTTTGATTTTCTGAAGTTCACTTATTGCAATTATTGTTTATGTTGTTATTGTAATGTTATGTTTATTATTCTATTCGTGCCTTAGTTGTAAGTTTGGCTTTCTCTCCAGGGATTGCCTTGCCCGGGACGTGCAGTCTTTGGGAAGGCGGCGGTGTTACGGATTTTGTATTTATTTAGCTACTTCTTTAGAATTGTAAATAAAACTTTTTTTATTTTCCCGTGCAACGCAGCACGTGACGAACTGTAAGAGAAAGCTGAGCCGGAAAAGTAAAAATAAAAGAGCACGTGCATTTAATATTTAAGAAATAAATGTCTCGTAATTGTACTGTTTTAATATCCAGAAACTCGAGAAAATAGATTATAACAGAATATTCTCGTGATGTTTAAAAAGCTTATAAAACCAGATTAGAAACATCTCACCTCAGTTGCTGTTGTTTTAAGCGAACTGTTGTTTACCAGTGCTGTTATTGATTGCAGGGAATCTTTTATTGATTGTAGGGATTGTAGGGAATTAGTTTCATTGTATTTTAAATTTGAGTTCTGTTTAATGTTTTAACAATACTAAATGTAACTACTGTGAAATATTGTGATTTTGTACGAATATCTCTGAGGAAATATTTCAGCATTTTATTTTGTTTATTGTAAAGGAATAAATTTTATTAACTTTTTAATGACTTGTGTATTCAATCCATTACGAGCCCGTACGCACGCAACGATATTTAGCCCAAATGCTGGCGAAACGTATATGTGTGTTCAAATGAAACAAAAGCGCCCCTTTGGGAGTAATATGGAATCTGAAAACTTTCAGATTTTTTTTTAAAATTTCGGGCAATTTAATTCTTAGCTTTCGCCATTACATAGCCTGAAGCGATATTTGTTTTATTATTGGAAGCACCCAATATGCGGGCACTGTTACCTCCTATGAACAGACGTAAATTTACATCCATGCCTTCTAAGGGATTCGAAACTGGATCCTTCATTACTGCAGTCAGAATCACTGATCACTTTTCGGTCTAGGTGGCGATAATTGCAATAAGCTGAAAAATTAAATTAGGAGAAAAAAATCTTTCATGAAACACATGTAAAAAATGTGGCTGTTTCTCATCAGGATGTAACGTATGTAGAAACAGTAATAAGAATTTGAGCAATAAAATATTTACTTAAACCGTTTATTACTCATACAAATTCACACGGAAATGTTTCTCACACACCAGAAATTTCTAAGTTTGTAGGAATATAATGTTTTATAAAATTAATTTTAAGTCACATATAACTTCAATGCAATATAATATTATAAGAAACTCTTTAATATATACATACGTATCAATATTGTTAAGCAATGCAAATTTGTACATGCATACTGCTCATTTGCTCTTTTATGAGCTTGTTATACAGTGAAAAGGAAATAAAATAGGCAAAAACTATAAAAAACGTATGGACATAACCAGTTACAACTAAAATATTTATTCCGTATGAGTTGCTCCACAGTGTCAGGAGGAGTATTTTCTACATTTGATATCTTTTGTGGAGTAGTCTATACAAATGAATCTGATGCAAGGCATAGTAATAACTCTATTCTTAGGCCTAGCATTTTTAAAAGCTCATTTTTTTAGTTTGCTATGTCGTATTATTTTGTCTTTTATAATTCCTTTTATTAAAAATGGCAAGCCAGCTAACTCTGTTCTTACTTTTAAACGGCACTTCATAAGATCCAGCTCCAGATTGCTTTTTAAACACCCTCATTACGTACATGTGATTTGTGTTGCTAGAATTGCACAACATTTGTGCATCTATCCCAGCAATATTCAACAGCAAAACACATACAAAGTGTTGTTCTCCTTGAAAAAGAGTAGCTTCATCATATTTGATCAATTATTGCAACCCCTTTTTAGTTGAGTTATTATAAAGTATACCTTCAGAGCATCCTTGATTCTGGAGGTGATGCACTGAAGAAAAGTATAACTGATTTATTTCGTTTTGCAACAAATGAAGTTACCATAATATCTAACAATTTAGAGTTATTTATATCTTAATTTGAAGCCTTTTCTCTACTTTTAACGCAGCTGGCAATACAGATACAAATATCCTACGCCATATAGAGATCCAAAATCTATAAAAAAATAGAATAATAATACAGTAATTTATACAAAGAAGTCTGAAGTGCAAAGAAGAATTACACAAAACGAAAAACGTAATCAATAAAAGTTATATATAAAGGTAGAAAGTAATATCAACTCTGCAATCGATATAAAAGATCTCTGTCCTCCCAGTATCTGGAAAAAACAATCTTCTGAGAAAGCGCTGAGCAGACGAGAAGATGCCCAGCGTTTATTACTGCACCATTGCAGTAAAGATGGCAGGCAGTTCTGTCAGATGTTTGGAATCTATGAAGGTGGGCATATAAACAGTTATGCATTATAGCTAGAAGAAATGCAGCTACAGCACTGAATCTGGGGTAGTCTGGGTGATTATGGATGTCACTCTCCCAGAGTTCATCTCTTGTTATTTCCTTTAGTTGTGATAGTTGCTTGGTCATGAAGGTCATAATGATTTTTGATGATACATACTTATAACCAGCCCGGCCATTTGAAACTTGAATAATATGGCATTCTCTTTTATCCAGTTCATCTGCTCTTTATTTCCGGGATTCCACAAAGAGAAGGAATCCACTGCAAGACGACCATTTTATGTTTTTCATGCAAATTTCGCATAAGGGATCTATATTGCATTACAGATGTAAAAATAGGAGCTTGGAAACTCTTAGTAATTGGCAGTACTGCCTCTTGAGAGTCTGAGAATATGGCAAACTGTTCACAAAGGGAAGGACGAGCATTTTCATAGATAAAAATATATTTAATCGCCTAAACCTCTCTATCGAACGCGCTCTTGTCAGTTCCCAGAGAAAGACGCTGTGAGAAATACTCATAGAAAATTCCGGCTCCTACAACACCAATCATAGCAAGCTTCAAGCCATCAGTAAAGATATGCAACCAAACGCCGGGAGGAAAATGATACAATTCGAGACTTAAAACTGGAAAAACCTATACACCGATTTCATTGCAAAATAGGAAATAGAATAAGTAATATTATATATCATATAATGCAATACGTGAAAATTACATTTTTCCGACCGATGTATTCCAATGGCAATATTATTAATGTAATACATGAGAAGTATTAATGTAATACTAGTAAATATTATTAAAGTAATACATGAAAAGAAGTATTACATTTCTCCGACCAATATATTCCAGGCACAAGCTTTTACCAAGTGATGTATTATGTTCACAAAAATTTCCCGCGCGATGTATTCTATTCTTCAGAGACTTGAATCTCCGAACGTCCGAAGGTCAAATGAATAAAAGGTAACAATCTGCTTGTGTCACGCGAAAAGGACCGTGCATAGGTTATGTGGGAGGAAAGGTTTAAGGACGAAACCTGAGACAAATTGGGGCCCGATTAAATCTCTAATAGTGTAGAAATTAAAACAGCACGGTTAATTAAGTGCTAGAAACTGAAATTATTTTCAGAAGCTTGATTTGGTTTCTCACACATTTACAAATCTCACACAGTGGCGGAAGTAAGAATTGGGGAAAGAAAAGCTTACCTCATCTGAACGTTAGATGTTTTTTCTTGTGAAGACTTGCATGGATACATACACTCATTTCCCAACTCCCATACATAAGTGAACCAATTTCCAAAATTGTATGAATATTATTCATAGTTTCTGAAATGCTGAAATGATTCCCATCTCAATTAGGTAATGACCGTTCATTATCATTATTATTTTGCATTGATGCAAAACAGTGGAAGTAATTATGACATCTTTCTTAGTTTAATTTGGATGATATCGTCGACTGTCCTAACAAAATTATCATCAACATTATTAATTTTGAAATTGCTAAAATCTTGATTATATATTTAGATATACACTCTTAGACAAAAAAAAACGACACACCAAGAAGATATAAAGCAAATTGGACACAAATTGATATGCATACAGGTTTCGATGGAAAATGCAAAATTTTACATTTTGGCTGCCAATGAATTAACGGTTGTTGCTACAGCGGATCTGATCTGCGCAAATATCAGGATATTTAAGTGGCGAAATTACGATTCCAGGTCAGAAATTCTTCACGAATTTCGTTCCGTGTACTCTGGTAGACAGTAAATATGCCTCGCATACAGGTGCGCGAACCATATGCGCAGATGACAGAATTTGAGAGAGGTCATGTTGTTGGACTCAAATAAGCTGGTTGGTCTTATCGGCGAATAGCTCGACATTTGAACACGAACGATGCCACTATTAGGCGATGTTGACAGGAATGGCTGAAAAATGGCCACACACAGCGTCAAGAAGGAACCGGTAGGTGTAGAGAAACGACAGAACGTGAAGACCGAGCAATCGTCAGAGCAGCACTCACAGCCCCAGATGCATCATTATCATCGATTGTACGTGCAACTAGTGCTTCAGTGACCTCAAGGACCATTCATATACAGCTCACAGAAAGGGGGCTGAGGTCACGGCTCCCCTTGCGCCGACTACCATTGACCTCTGTACAACGTCAAGCCCGTTTGCAATGGTGTCGGGGTCATTCGTACTGGAATGTCACTGACTGTAGTAGAATAGTCTTTAGTGATGAGTCTGGCTTTGAACTGAGCCGCGATGACTAACGAAGGCGAATCTGGAGACGCCCCGGACAGCGGTGTGATACCAACCTGACAGTCTTCCGGCAGACAGGCCGACAACCAGGAGTGATGCTCTGGGGGGCATATCATTTTATAGTAGGACTCCTTGGGTTGTCATCCGTCGCAAGCTAACAGTACAGCGGTACGTCGACGAAGTTCAAAGGCCTGTTGTGTTGCCTTTCATGTCACGCAACCATGGGCTTACATTTCAGCAAGATAATGCCCGCAGCAACACTGCACATGTTTCTACTGCTTGCCTTAGTCCTTCCCGAACATTACGCTGACAATCAGGGTCTCCGGATCTCTCTTCTATTGAGCACGTTTGGAGCATTATGGGCATGGCCCTCCAACCAGCTCGGGATGTTGACGATCTAACGCACCCGTTGGGCAGAATTTGGCACGATATGCCTCAGGAGGACATCCGAAACCCCTATGAGTCGATGCGCAGCCGAATAACTGCTTGCATAAGGACCAGAGATGGACAAACGCATTACTGACTTTTTCACTTTGTGAAGCTCTATCACTTCAACAAATCATCCAATTTTTCTCAAACTGTAATCATTTCGTTTTCTGTACATGCACATTACTTCTACCCATTTTCGTCACATTCAGATAACTCCTCGGTGCGTCGTTTTTTTTTGTCTAAGAGTGTACATATGCATGCACATATATACACACACATAACACAGAGCTATATACACATACGTATGTTACTGCACTTTTACAAAATTCGCATTCAACACTTACTTTCTGTTAAGCAGAATTAAACCTACTTACATAAGTCAATAGGAAGTGCTGAATTATTAATAGCTTTATATTATCACGTCTTTATACGGATTTTATAATTCATTCTGAATTAGACTTTTGCTTTTGTTTTATTATATCAGTACGCATGTGTGAAAACAATCAAAACAAATACTGACTTGGTGGGTATGGAATGTGTGGTATTGTGGGTATGGAATTACTAAAGAAATGGAACTACGTAATTAAATTTTTTATAAGATGTTAGGTTGACGTTTTGTGACACAATTCACTTCACGAAATGCATGACACACAGAATTTCATAAAATTTAGGAAATTCATCTATTTTCCGCTATATTTTCTTAACTGTAAAATGAATGAAATTTAGGGAAAAGGACAAATAACAGTTTTGAGATTCTTTACCTCTGTCGGAAAGACCTTAACAGAAATTCATCAGGGCATTCTGCTGACGTGTGTAATTGAAGCCCATCATTTTCAACTTTTAATTGGTAGGTGGTCGATGGTAAACGTGGCCGAAATCGTAATAATAAATAATATGGGCGTGGAATCGTTTCGGATGAAAAATTAAAAACATATCAAATGGCAGCAACAACGTAGAAAAATATCAACTTTGTTTTGGATATGGTCATGGACAATTCTCGAATGCCTGAGGAAACATTGCCCAAACGTTTGTAGATCTAGTCCAAATGTGTGCGATGCATCATCTCTCGAAATCTATTCATATTGAAGATGTCGTTTGGACTGATTTCCGTAAAATTTATCCCAGAACAGCAGAAGTGTAGCTAGGGTTTCTAGTGTCCTCGCCAACTGAAGATTTCGCTCCTTCTGTTTGCGAAAATGCAATGGAAGACGGAAAAAAAGTCTTCCCTGGTTGCCGTGTCCGAGGATGTTCTCTCTTTCTCTCCCTTAGCTACGCCACTGCAGAACAGAAAGGAGGATGGAAGTATGAAAACAAAGGCGAAGAATAAGAATTAGTGTGGGGTTATTTTGTCACGAAAGAGTTAACTGTCAGTTGGAAATGTCATGCTAATCTGATATTCAAACTTATGATATGAAGGAAAAATCTTCGGGCAAAACTAAAAAAGGAGACATCCTGCGTTAAAACAATACACAACCTCACCACGCACGCTGCATAGGCTGCTTTAGCCCGTAGTGTCGTTCTCATTTCTTCCTCCACCGTATCCCCACTACCTGGTTTCCACCAGCTGTTTGTCTGTTACCTATGAAGAATTCAATATGAAGATGTCGCTTCAAAATGGACTAATAAATGGAAAATATATAACTGGGGTAGTTATTTAATGATGCGAGACTCGGGGCAAAACATTTTGTAACAAAACTGGAAACAAAGTGCTGCTTAGAATTCAGTGCAATGGTGTAAGTGGTGATCACTTTATAATG
>KK121240.1:365854-417793 GCA_000611955.2 Stegodyphus mimosarum
GGGAAATCATGAGAGACTACAGCCAAAATACCTCAATCTTCTTCAAGGCCGGAGCATTAGCTATGAAACCAAGCAAAAACACCAGTCCAGTTTTTAAGTGGCAATCCTTTAGTCATTGATAGAAGTCTGTTTCAGCGTCTAACCTGCCTGATATGTGGCTCAAAGTAGCTTACGTATATATGAGAACACAAAAAGGAAGCTAAAACTGACGTAGCTTAAAAGACCGTCCTATCAACTACTCTGACTGCGAGAACTACAAGCAGGAGAATTTCAATAAGGAAAATTTGCTACTCAAAATTAAAGACGAAAAATGTAATCATTAGTAGTATTATTCTTTCGTTTGCATATTTTCAAGACTTTTATGAAATGCTTGTTGATGAAGCAAAATTATGTAATCAAATATTTTATTAGGGTTTGCATTAGAAAACTAATACGTAAACTTATATGACAACACGAATCTAAATATAGAGATTGTGGCGTAAGTCATACCCCTAAGAAAAAGTACGTATAAATCGTATAATAGTGTGGAATATGTAAAAAACATAAAATTTAAATGTGGTAATAATCTCTTGTGTTGTCGTTGCTGATAATTTTTGCAGTAAAATCCATACACTCTGCATTCTTGGTTAAAAATAATAAAATGTGTCAACACGAACCTAATAGGACTTAACAGTATTCTTAATCAGTATTAAAAATATTATTATAATATATATTATTATAAAAATATTATTATTATAAACAGTATTCTTAATCATATCAAATATAACGTAAATCGTACTACGTTTAAAATTGAACAATTATAATAAAACTTTCTTTCTTACAATTAATTTACTTACGCAATTAGTTATAATAATGATCGCAAAGATATTTTTTCGTTTTCTTGTCAACTCTAACACATAAGAGGCCTTTTTGGCGCTGAATCATATACTCTTCGCGATCTTCCTCATAAATGTTACAGGGAGACAAACACGAAATGAAACAATGCGGTTGACTCGTTTTGCAGGAAGAAATGCAGTTGGCGTGGCATTATGTCAATATTTAAAAGGTACGTCTTATGCTGCAATACATCGTAGGAAATCAGAATTTTTTACCTGAGATGTCTTTTCAATATATATTTGAAAATCTGTGTTGCTCTTGAAAGTAATCATTCAGATAATATCGAAAAAAACTCGCATAGAAGCTTGTAAATATTTACACCTCTTATTAAATTTTGAAAAATATTAAATATCAACCACTTCACGTTGAAACTTTTATTGATGCCACCAGTATTGCATGACTAGATGGAAGTGCATCGCCTGAGGCTTAAGTAGGAATTTCTTCTCCATCTATTTAATAACAATCTTTCCCTCCCCCCTGAAATAAAATCTAATACACTGATACATTGAAAATTCCTTGATGCATCCAGCTAAAGGATTTGCTCACTCATAACATGCTTCCATGTTAATAAAACTTTAAATATATTCGACGTGAAATCTAAATTTCAAGGAAACTTTCGCACGATTTTAATATTTATTAATATTTCTCCTCTATTAATACTTATCTTTCGACTATAATAATCTGTTCAAAATCAAACACATCTTGCCATTAGTTAGAAGGTAATTCAGAATAAATTTATCATTGTGGAATATCTCCCAAATTGCATTCGTGAACGAAATACATATTTTTTTTCAAATACATCATTTACTTAATTTCTTACCTTCGCTAAGCAAATTATTAGTTAATTACAAGAAATTAATGTAAGAGTTGTTTTACTTTTTATATTCACATTAGAAAGCCTGCATAAACATTTTGTTTACACTCGATAACATTTGGACATATTAGGTGTATAAGTCACAGCAGCTGTATTTAATAGTTATTCAGGCCTTGCCAGTAGTGGGGCGGTTAAGACTGCCGAATACTGGTATTTCGACCAGCTGGAGTTCAAACCCAGTCCAATGGGCTTACTGCATGGTTGGTTTTCGTGATTTTCCCTATATGTGAAGTGAATATGGGCTATGTTCCTCAGAAAATTCCTTCAAGAAAGCATTCCTTGTCTTAGGCAGATAACACTCTTGAATTTTCCATATTCAAATAACCTAATATAACCTAAGTAGTTATTTTGAAATAACGTGCGTTTTTCTCTTTAGCGGTTATTTGAGTATTTGCACCAGTGCTTAAAATTAAGATAATCTGCACATGTAGGTTCCTTCATAACTAATGAAGAGCTTTTAATTTGGGATGGAGGTTGATAGAATACAAAACACAATATATCATACAACTGTCAATTGACATGGGCATGATATTGTTCTCATCGGCAAGCTTTAGCATTTGTGAAGGATGTGTATTTATTTGAAAATTTATATACAGAGGATAATTTTCTCTCTTTCTTCTGAATTCGGCATTTATAAAATTGTCCACTTCGTTGACACCACTTCAGTGAATTGTTTCGATTTCAAAGCGTTTGCTCTTCAGGAACAAAACAGTGTCTTTTAAGGGCTACCTTTAAATTAATGAATATCAATAATGGAAATAAGTTCGAAAAGGAGAGAACAAGACAAAATTTCATCATATTCCGTCTACTCGTTCCGTTCGTTTTGAGTAGTGATAATTTTTTTACAAGTAATTTTCCTGTATTCTTTCTGAGAAGAGCTAATCCAAAAATAGCTTTTCAGCACGTGTGGAAATACCAGTTCCCTATTATCGTACTAATAGGGGACACACAAATGTTATATTTCAAAATTCTGCATTCTCATAAGAATATGGCATTAGCGTTTATAATTACTCCCAACAAAGCTAATCTTAATGCATGAAACATCTCGTGCAAGATGTCTAGACATCAAATATGTATTAGAGATTCAGTTTCTTTTCCTTATTTGGTTGAAAGTTTTATGATACAATTACTGCAGTTTCGAAACATATTCGCACTAAAATTCTAATACCCATGGCTCCAGTGTAATAATAGAAATGTATGCAATTGAAATTATAAAGATACATATTGTCTACTGGCATGATATGTAAAACAAACAAAGTTTTACCTGTCTGTAAATCAAAATCATAAAAATTAACTTACTCTCTAGAGCAGAACAATAACACTTTAATCGAGACTCAAAATTATTTTTTGACTGGGCTCCAAAGGAAACATGTTCATACAAAACACTGTTGTAGTAAACAAAGCAGAGACAAAACTTTTAAATTTTGAAACGCAGCAGCTTATAAAAAATCCAACAAAATGACGCAAGAGGTAATTATCACATACATGTGGATGCAAAAACACCACAATAATAAATTCTAGTATTAACACAGCCATGTGGCTTCACACATTGTGTTACCAAGATTGAAAATCGTTACAACTTCTAGCGCAACCCATTTATATTTGTTTGTAGACTATATAGCTAATCCGAGAACGTTTTGGTACAGCCTATTATACAGATGTCGTGACTTCTGTTTTAAGTAAATCACTGCCCATCTGGTGTAGAGTCTCGTGGAGCTGACTGCCGTACCAGTGAGCCCGACTATAATTCTGGAGAACGCAAGGATATTTTAAGTGTACACTGTCTGTGTGGCAAGGGACACTCAAAGTACACGGCGAGCCGAAAGTACTGTCGAGAAGTTAATGGTTACAGGCTCTCGAATTGCATCTGGGTATTTACCCTCAAAACTGGGGAAAAATATGCCACTGGTGAAATTTTGGTGTTCCACTTGCTTCTGTCTTAGCCTCTTTTAAATGTATCAGTTATCTTTTTTCTTCATCTAATGGTGACAATTTTGCACAGTAAAAGATATTCTCTTTTTCAGAAATTGAAATGCTGCATGCAAAGAACACTAGTTTTTTTTTTCGGTAAAACTTTTATCATCATATATAGATAATAGCAGCCCAGTAAGCTTTACATGTAAATGAAATTATAACAAAAATATGCTAATTAAAATTAGTTTCATCGTGCTTAATTTTGCCGTAGCAAACACAGTCTCCGAAACAAGCAACGCTGAAGACGTGAAGCGATGCTGTGATAGAATAAATGTAAATATGCTTTAAAAATGACGCCGTGTAGATTTTATTTATAACACAATTAAGTCTGTACCGCCATTACGTACTCTGCATTTGTAGCGTCCCATCACTTCCATCAAGTCTCGAGTTAATTTTAAGGAATGCTTTGCTGAGTACAACAAATGATGTACCTTGTTTATCCCAATTGCTACAGTGGTGTTGGCAACTTCATTTTTGTCACAATAGTTTACAGTAATTACCAATTTAATTAGCTGATTATGTTGTAAGGTTTATCCTAAGTTCATTAACAGTTATTTTAAGTTCTGTATGTTTCCTGTCTTATTCTAATTTCAGCTTGCCATTTTCTGCCAGAATGTAATTTCAGAAACGCAGTAAGCGCAAATGAAAAAGAGCACTATTTAAGTCGATACTTCACCGACTTCTAGAGAGAGAGACTTTGATTCCTTGACTAGCGCGTGTTTGCCTTTGGTTAATTTTTCTCTTAGTTACTACGCTCGGCCATACCTTAGGCCCTTGCTTGGCTTCGCCGATTTAATTAGGGGCCAACTAGTTAGATTTCTGATATCTTCAGCTATACCTTTTAAATATCTTAGTTAAGCTATTTTTAGTTTAAATTATTATTATTATAAATTATTATTGGCGGCTTTGTGTAAAGTTCCAAGTAGGAACTCAATGTAAATATACTGAAAAATAAAGGTTTATAAACCCTCTTTAAGTCTTACGTGTTTTGTTCACACACTTAAGCGAATATTCGCTTGTTAGTGTTCGTGGGGTTTCAAGTTAGAACTTTAGAATTTAATAAGTAAACCCCCCATTTGCGCCCGAAATTGTTCTTAACGAATCATGCCGCTAAGTAATGAAGATTTCTCGTTAACCACTCCCACCTTTCAGTTCATTCCGGCACAACCAAACCCCATGGAGGAATTCGGATTTATTGTGGAAACGATGAGAGCGGCGATGAAGCCAATAGCAACGTTTGACGGCGAAGGATTCGTAATGACCTTCCTGGAGCAGCTGGTCCTACACTTCACATTATATCCTGTCAACTAGCCACAGAGAATAATCACCCCTGCGACGAATTTAAAAGGTCAAGCCCTCAGCTTGTACAAGAATATTGGCAAGAATTGTTGGGGGATCTAGGATCCGAAACGTATACGTGAGAGAATTTTAAAAATTCGCTATTGAAAGCATTCCCAGTTGTAAATGATCGCTCAAGACTCGAATCAGAATTAGTCTGTAAATACCAAAATATTGTGGACGAATTAACAGATTTTATCTTAAGGAAGATCCAGATTGTCAAATTACTATATGGGAAGATGCCCAACAATGAGATCATTGAAATGATTTTGCCGCGGTTGCTTCCGCCAATCCAAAACTTTCTTGAAGTTAGAAATCCGCAAAAGCTGGAAAACTTATTTGAACTAGATGTCAAATTTCAGAGTAGGCGAACGGCCGAAAACGCGCATGCGAAGAATTTTACGCAGTATTCAAGGTTTCACACTCAGTCGAAACCTCAAGCTCAGCAGAATTCCTATCGACAAGAGAGGAACGGAGCGAAGCCGGATAAGACGAAAGCTGGTCAGAACAAAGCGCGGAGAAACAAAAAGCAGTTGGACCAAGGGGTTGAAAAGAAAAAGTTAAACTAGTCACAGTGACCAGAAGGAGGGCGAAGTCATCGTGTGAGAAGGTAAATCACTCAGAAATCATTCAATACTTGAATACGGTAGTCGTACCAAATTTGGCCTTGCCAGAAATCCAAATACTACTAAACGACGTCCCTACGACCGCCTTACTGGATACCGGAGCTCAATGCAACTTCCTGTCGCAGGATTTTTTTAAAAAGCATTTTCGTCGTTACAGACTGTTAAGGAAAACGGGACAACGCGTGTTTGCTGCCCAAGAACAACAGTGTTTATGCTTGGGAAAAGTTGAGTTGCATGTTCAAATAAAAAATCAGACGCAAAAAATTAATTTTCTTATAGTAAAGAATAGTAAGTTTCTTGTAGTAATTGTATCCTATTGGGGTTGATATTTTTATCACATGGCTGTTTCTTTCCCAAAATGGGCAGCCAATAGCTTTCTTTAGCAAGACGCCTTATCAAATTCAGCAAAATTATACTGCAACTGAGCGCGAAAATCTCGCGGTCCTACTATCGGTGCAAAAATTTCGGGTGTTCTTTGGGGGTGCAGGAATAACTATGTATTCAGAACACACGGTCGCCTATACTCGGGAAAAAATCTTTCTCCTCGGCTCATACATTGGACACTAAACCTGCAAGAAATTAGTTTAATAATAAAGTACACGCCAGGAAAGAAAATGTAATCCCAGATGCACTTTCAAGCATTAAGATCGATAAAGGCGAAAATACAATTAAATGTACGATGCTAACTGCGAAAATAATTGAATCCCGAGTTGCAATAATCGCCGAATTAAAAACGAACTCAGAATTTAAAGACATTTAAGCTTACTTCGAAAATTCCGAAAATTTTGAACATGTAACCTCAAAGGCTATTCTCAATAGGGGAACCCAATATGAAATTATAGATAAATTGCTCTTTTGCACGAAACCAACCAACAATAATCAAGAATTGCTGCCGGTACTCCCAACGAGTCTACGCTTAAGTATTCTAGAAGAGCTTCATGACTAGAAATTAGGAGCCCAATTTGGTCTTCGGAAAACACTGCAGAGGGTCCGCGATGTGGTGTATTTTCCTCAGTTATACAAAGTTGTGACGGCGTATGTCACATCATGTCACTTATGTCAACTAATTAACGACGTTATTTACAACCCGGCCGGGTACACAAATAGCATAAAAACCACTTTCCCAAATGAACTGGTTGGAATTGATTTGCTTGGTTCCTACCCTAGAACAGAGATTAATAAAAACAAATACTTGTTAACTATCGTAGATCATTTCTTAAAATGGGTGGAAATAATTCCCCTTAAACGGGCTTCAGCAAAAATTGTAGCAGATTCGTTTCTAATTAAATATATTTTAAAATGCGGGGCCCCAGTAAAACTAATATCAGATAATGGTAGGCAATTCGTAAGTAATTTATTTGAAAACATGTGCACAGGCCTTGGCGTACGCTTTCTAAACATGGAACCTTATGTCCGCAATCAAATATTGCGGAACGCGTAAATAAAAGCATTGTTAAAATTATTCGGAGATATGTTAAGAATTATCATGACTGTTGGTACAGCTGCGTCAATGAATTAGGTTTTGCCTCGAAAACAGCAATACATGACACTACACAAAGAACCCCCACAAAATTGTTCCTAGGAAGAAAAATGTTAACGCCTCTGTGTAAGCTATTTTGCGTTCAAAAAAGACAGGAAGAGTTTAAATTGAATGATATTCAGAAAATTATTAGTGAGACCATCAAAAAGTCTGATGCGGCGAGGTCGAAACAAAAGTTGTTATGATGGAAAGCGACGCGATGTAGAATATACCATAGGCCAGAAAGTGCTAAAATTAAAGCACTCCTTGTCATCTGCACCGAAAAATAAGGTTGCAAAATTTGAGTCCAGGTTTGAGGGCCCTTTTATCATAGAGAAACTAAAATTTTCTACGGTTTACTTAAAAGCAGAAAATGGAGAACAAACTGTTGCTAACATCGACCAGTTGAAGCCATACTATAGTCGTACGGATTTTCAAGTTCTAAGAGATTTATTGCAGGATCCTGGGAGTGCGTCAGAAGCATGGATTTCTCAATCGCCCAGAAAAGATCCCCCTGCAACAAAAAGAAAAGCCAATAATTCTGAAGACAGGATTGCGAAAAGAACGCAACAGCAACAAGGCTCATGCGACGTCAGAATGAAGAATACGAAACACACAAAAGTTCCTCTTCAACAGAAATCAGCGCCGATGGAAAAGCGGAAAAGACTCTTAGAAGAAAAGCAAAGAAAACGGCAAACTACTGAACCGAAGCCAACTACCTCCAGAGAAACCACAAGTATATACCAGCCGAGAGCTATGAAAAGAAAACAACCCGACGACGCAACATCTATTCCTTTTCAGAAACCCAGGAAAACCAAGAGTGTTGTGAAAGATTCCGAGTCAAGGTACGGGAACTACAAAGCAAAGAGGAAGCCTGAATTCTAGAATCCTCAGCCAACAAGAAAGGATGCCCCATTCAACGCCTGAAGAATAAAAAGAAAGGAATGTCTGAAAGCGAATACCCGCCGCCCGAGACGACTGAAGGTAGGAAGTTTGAAATCTCTGACATGGCAAGAATTCTGTGCCAATAGAATGCAGAGGTATAGAAAACTAAAAAGATAAGTGAAAGGTTTCCTTGTTTTCTGTTTTGTATTGAAAGTTCGATTTATGTCATGAATTTTAAGTTGCCACATACTGTTTAAAGCAAGATTTTTGAATTCGCAAGTTGGCGAAAATTTATTTTGTAAATACATTCTTTTTAGAATTCTCAAATTCCGAGAAACTAATTTGTGAACATGTTTAGTCCAGAGACTTCAATTGTGTTAACTTAAAGATTGTAGTTAAGCTTTGTGAATTTTGTAGAGCAACTATAAAGAATGATGTAAAATGAATTTTAAATATTGCGAGTTAAAATGTTCTATTGAATGTTGAATTGCTAATGTCAGCTTTTAAACTATTGTAAAAGTTAAACTTGTACAAATGTAAGTTTTCGTCAAGCAGGACTCTAAATACTTTGTACAAGAAATGAATTGAATGAAAGTATAGATTGAATGTGCTTAAAACTAGGATCCAGGCTTCACTTAAGAATTTTGAAATTAAGCTCTATTTTAGGACATTAGGCCTAGTTTTGTATTTAAGGAGTTTTCTAAGGTCTGGAAAATCGAGTTTATAATAAAAATCGTAGCGGTTGTATAGTGGTAGTATGTCTTCGCGGAAATAGAGCATAAAAATCTCGCTTAACTCAGAATAAATTCTGTAGAGCATGGGGGGAAAGATGAATTAAAGTTTGGTGTGAATGAAAATGTTTGAGGGCCAAAATAATTTCAAGAAAGAATATTGATAATACATGGAAACTGTTGTGGAAAAAACTAATACTTTTTCCTCCCAGAGGACTGGAAGGTCAAGACTGACGTCTGACTGAAAGATGAGATGAAGTAGATGGATGTAAAACCTACTCAAATTGTGAATGTGTATTTTTCTTAGATTTAATCTAGCTTTAGATATTTCTGTAAAGTTGGCTCTAAACAGAAAAAGTTTTATTGATGAAGACACGAAAGGGCTCTAGCTACAAGTTTAAAACTTTGATGAAAAAGTCTTTTTGTGTAGAATTTACACTCTTAAACAAGGTCGTTTTAAGACCTTATTCTTCGAGTAGTTACATTCTGGTGGCGAAAGATGTAAGTCTTATCCTACGTTTATTAACAGTTATTTTAAGTTTTGTATCTTTCCAATTTTAAGTCTATACTTCACCGACTTCTAGAGAGAGAGTCTGATTCCCAGACTAGCGCGCGTTTGCCTTTCGCTAATTTATCTCTTATTTACTACGCTCGGCCATACCTTAGGCCCTTGCTTGGCTTCTCCGATTTAATTAATACTTAGGGGCCAACTAGTTAGATTTCTGATAGCTTCAGCTGTACCTTTCAAATAGCTTAGTTAAGCTAGTTTAGTTTAATTTATTATTATTTAAGTTCAAGCCCGAGTGGAGGATTTGCGTAAAGTTCCAAGTAGGAACTGATTGTAAATATTCTGAAAAATAAAGGGTTGTGAACCCTCCTTAAGTCTTACGTGTTTTGTTCACACAATTAAGCTATTATTCGCTTGTTAGTGTTCGTGGTGTTCTAAGTTAGAACTTTAGAATTAAATAAGTAAAACGTCACAATATAATATTCCTAACAATTTTCTATGCTGAATGTAGTGGAACTGATTGAACTATGTAGCGAATTATGGCTGATTTCAAGTGTGAAAACGGCAAAGTCAAGGAAAGGGTTCAAATGCCCTTTAATTCACTCGAAGAAATAATAACAGTCGACTCCTTCTCGGGCTTACAGGAAAGCATCCGCTTGGGCTTTAAACACAAAATCAGAGAAATACGAAACTAATCTAAAGCTAAATTAAATTGACTTTGTCGAAGCTATAGATAACTACCTACCGTAGTTGGCCCATAATTAAACTAGCCAGCGAATACAAGTACGGCCAAGCGTAATGAAGAAGTAAAGAAAAATGTTGAGAAAGAAGTAAGCCTAACGACAGAAATGCTCCACTAAGGACACTAAGCTCCTCTGCTGAGTGAAGCAAAACTTCCTTTATATACTCTTCCTACCTTGTTTACATTCTACGCGATACTAAAACCTATTCTGGTAGGGAGCTGTAAGTGGGAAACAATAATTTAAAGGAAAGAGTTTCAAAATTAAAAATAACTGTTAGAAAAATTAGGATACACCTTATAAACATTTTGAAAACTTAAGTTGGCGTAGTTTACAAAAACGTAAAACATGTTATCTTCAGTTAACATATCATCTCTAAAGCATATACTAACATATATTATCTATGGTGCTGCAGTACATATAAATGAAATTTTAATGCATTTCAATATACAGAATTTTGAAAAATATTTATTAACGACACGTACAGAAAGATATTCACACAGCGGATCCGGAAAGAAAGCAAATGCCATCAAAAGAATATACTACACCTGAAATAAAAAATACACATATATATTTTCAAGATTACTATGCTTTTAAAATTTCTGCTATAAAATGTATTGTGAAAGAATTAAAAGGATTATAAGTATTAGATAACCATTTGTTTGTTGTATGGGGCCTTATGAAATGGACACTATTGTACTACTTGTAAAGATTAATAAGGAAGAGTAAAAACATCACTTCGAGTATTGCATGTATTGCGTTAGTTGATTAGTTAATCTATTATTAAATCATAGATTGCATTAGTTAAGGATTTTGATGTAAAATTATTTTGTATATTCGACTAATCTAGCACATTTCCAAACTACCAAAAATTTATGTTCCATCGATATAAATAACGAAGAAGTTAGAACCACAGCTATGTAAATGCTCGATGTCAAAAAGTAAAATATTTAAATATTTCAAGACTTTACTCATCGACTAATCGAGATAATCAACGTATATTTAGCACGTTACCCCTTCACTCCCATTTACACTTTGTGTAGAGCTTATTCCAGAAAACCAGATTACTAAGGCTTTGTGACAGAGATTTTGAAAATCAACTGGAAAAGCAATCGAAAAGAAAAATCTGATGTGGACACCACATGACTTCTTTGCAGGGCTAATTAAATTAGACCCATTTTTTGCTGCACTTCATTTAAACTTATTCCTCGAATTATTCTAATCTGATTAAGCTGTCTCTCAAGGCAAGTTGAAAAGGACATCCAAAATTTGCAAATTTTGAAATTAAATATCGGATAAATGTTTTTCATACGGAAGACAAACTTCTTCTGGTTTTATTCTTTAAAATGAGTGTAAAACTTTCCCAAATATAATTATAGGAACGGGAGACCGGTTTAAAAGTTAGATTTAGTTTTTTGTCAAAAACGTTTTTTTTTAAAATTTAGAATGGGGAAAAGATGAATATTTTCTTTATTTAAAACTTTTCTGTATTTGGAAGTATATGACTATGAACCACGACTGCAAACATTAATGCCTAGTAAGGACTTTTAAAGAAGGTAAATGATTGGATATATAAAGGGTGTATCTGAAATGCTTCAGCAAACTTAAAAGGATGATAGTACTCATCAAGACGAACAAAAACATGAAGTCACAAATGTCGTTTAAAGAGTGAAAATCGAGAAAATGCTTCTGGAAGAGGACAAACTGAGACAAGAAAGAAACACTCCAGAAAATTATTTATTGCACAAGAATAGGTAAAGCCTAGCTCGCGATGTCCAACGAAAACAAACATTTTTCAACAATTGTTCAAAGTGTCGATCCACGACGGAGAAATCTGCTAAAGCAGAAATCTAGGAGACTCCCGTATTCTTCGAAGGTGTCCGCTAGTCGTTCTTCCGTCGATGTACAAATGTGATAACGTCCGCGGTCGACGCTTTGAACAATTGTTGTGAAATTTTTGTTTTCTCAGGACATTAAGAGCTGTGTTGTACGTATTCTGTGCAATAAATGATTTCCTGGAGTGTTTCTTTCTTGTATTAGTTTGTGCATCTCCATACGCATTTTCTCGATTTTCACTCTTTAAACGTTATTTACGACCCCTTCCGTTGCATTTTTTATTCGTCTCGATGAGTACTATCACGTTTGTTGAAGCATTTCAGATACACCATGTATATGTATACTAACGAGCCAAAACATTATAACCAACCCCACAATTTTTAATGAACTCCTCTGGATGACGTGGAGAGCGTGTTATTACGTGGAAATGATATTTAAATGCTGCTGGAGAAGGTAAGGAATCATTCTTTCACCTACTTTTGCGAGTAACGGAAAGGCAGCTGATTTAAGCGAATTTGATAGAGAGCAGATTGCTATGGCTCGAAGACTTGGAACTAGTATATCGGAAGCTGCACGACTGGCAGGCTGTTTAGAATCTTACGTTGTTAATATTTATGCAAAGTAGATGAATGATAGAGAAAACAGGAGTAGACGCCACGATGTTAGACGTCTATTCGTCATCAAAAGATAAAAACGCAGGAGACTGTCCCACTTGGATGCAGCAAAGTCGGCGTCAGATAGTTGCTTAACTCACAGCCAATATAATGCAGGTCCAAGTGCAAGTGTTTTGGAACACACAGTTCAGATGACATCGTTAGTTATGCGCTTGTGCAGGGGACGTCTCACTCGTATGCCTCTATTGATCAAGCCTCATTCTATAATATGTTTAGAATGGGAATGCGAACATCAAGACTAGACTATGAAGACAGTTTCTTAAGACTTAAAGACAGTTTCTGGTCGGCTGAATAACGATTTCTTATTCATAATGTCAATATTCGTGTGACGGTATTACGTCTTCCAGGTGAACAGTTGCTCCTCGCCTGCACACCATGTCATACACAGGCTGCTGTTTGCGGTATTATGCATTGGGAGGCATTCTCATGGGCGTCTCTGGGATCCTTAGTTGTGTAAGAAAGGACTATGAAAACTGTGATCTGTCTGAAATATACCTGTAGACGAGTTACAACCTTATATGGCGTCTGTCTTCCCAGACGAAATTGGAAACGCCCTATATGGCAAGGCTCGAATTACGTTAGAGTGGTTAGAGAAGCATAGTGACGAATTCAAGTTAATATTTTGGCCACCTAACTTCCCAGATCTTTACCCGATTCTGCACATTTGAGATGTCATGAAGCGGCAGAGCTCAAATACCACCATGCAGAATATCTCGACTCTCCGTGAACGCTCCTTAGATATTTAGTACAACCTGTCTCTAGTCATCTATCAAGAAGTTGTGGCATCCATGCAAGGGCGCGTTGCAGTTGTTTTGCAGGCCGCGTCACGCTATGGTCATAATGGTCGCAAAGTCGCGCTTTGTATTCATAATGTTCGGGCTCTGCAGTGTATATATATATAGCTCAATTACCCTCATAACGCACAGACGTCACGAAAAAAATCCATTTTAAATCCATTTTGTAATCCGTTTAAAAAATCTTAATTCTGTCCGTAAGTACAGATTTGGATCAAAATGGACTCGGGAACGGTCAAAATGAATTTTCTATTGAAATATCACACCGTTTTAGTAATTACAATTCTTCCTTTACTTCGTACCAGGAAGTAATAAAGGTCAAAGATCGATGGAAGACTTTTGAATGTCTTTCATTGTGGATTGGGGTTAACGTCCTAAATTCAATGCGTCTAAATAGCTAACGTTATTATAAGACGCAAATCAAAGTAAATGGCTCAATTCATCCCATTACATAATACATGTATGTTAAAGCTACATTATTATTTACAAGTTTTCAAAGTTTGGAACTATTAAGTTCAGATTGTGCCAAACTTTGTCTTTTACATGAAGGAAACGAAAATAATCTACACTTCCATTCATTACTTAAGATCCCTTTTTTTCATTTATTTTGAAAGCGCAAACTATCCCTATATTCACAACAGCTTAAACCAAGTGAAGCACAGGACTAACATAAAATATAATAACTAAAGACGCAGTTAATATTAAACGTGCAGTTCACATTTTGAACGAATTTACAAATTCTTTAGTTTTTGGTACTTCTTCATATTTAGTTAAGTATAATTCTCAATGCAATTACAAGTCTTTTTTCTTAGAGCAAATTTTAAATACAATTGAAGCTAAAATTAATCAAAAGGAAAATTGGCGAAAAGTCTACTGAGATTATCAATTTCTTATGAAATTTCGTGTTTTTATGCTTTTGAATATCAGTGTTCTACATAAGGCTATGTTGTAGCTTTGAATTAAGCTGCAAAGTCTGAAGAATTTTTACACGTATTCATGTGATACTTCTGGTAAAGACGTTTCTAGTTTGCAAATGAATAGTGCCTGCAACCATATTCCACATTTTTGCCATTTGATCTTATATGTTTCAAGAATTAAGTAGTATATTTTATATATTAAAAAATCAATTCAACCATTAAATTAAGCGTAAAACTGGTAGAAAGAGACCACGTAAACGTGGACCACACACAGCCTTAAATGACAAGCAATTAATTTTACTTCTAAAGTTTAAAAAATACTGAAATTATACTGACGGTAAAATTTTTCTACTAATTTTAGCAGCTTTTTATGCTATTCGCGGCAAAATTTGAATGTACATATGGAAAATAACTTTAATTTGCTTAAATATTTCGTAAGGAATTTTATGAATGAAGATGTATCTATAAAATTTGTAAAATGTGTTTTTAATGATTAATGAAAAGTACTTAGTTGTCATTAATAAAATATTTAAGGCATGCTCAATCGCTTTTACCCTTTCCTCATAAGGATGAAACATTCTGACCTTCAGTTAAAGAGAACAGTTATATTTTCTTACAAAAACCTTTGATATAAAATGTCATATTATATAATCCTTTTAAATAGTATTTCAACACACGAATTAAAGTTTTGGTGATTTTCATTTAGAAAATTTTTAACAGGAAAAAAAGGGAATTGTAATGCTTGCCGTATACTTAACTGCAGAATGTAGCGAAAGCTTATTTACTGTAGTATAATTATTTAAATTAAGCAAATACAGTATAGTAATCCTTATTTAAAAATGTACTGCTATATAGCATTATTACACTGTTATTACTGTATAGTAATCATATATATCTATATACGTATGTAAGTAAAATATGAAATATGAAAGATAATCATGAACATACCTTTAAATTCTCATCTGAATATAAATACGAGATCTTTCACATCTGCACTGACACAGCATTTCTTAATCTCCAGGGACCGCATTGCTGTAAGTTTTTGTCCTGTCGTCATTGAGAGGTCAAGTAAACAATTTCAGGGTATAAACACTTCAGCTGACTTGTGCGCATCCTGTTGTACCGTTTGCACTGTCGTGCTAAATCACGTGTCTTCGCGAAGCTATTTTCTCCATTGTTTAGAAAATGTAACTGCGTAGTTTAACATTTTAAGTTGCAGATGGCATCCAATGTGCTGTGTCATGTAATAAGATATGCAGTAAAATATGTTGATAAGAGTCCGCAAGTAGTAAAGAGATGATCAGATTATCAAGTGATTTTATGGTTCTTAAAAATAGTTGCAGCTATCTACTAAGCCGCAGAATTAAGCTATCTGCTATCACCTCCTCGCCATTCCATTTATGATTAATACTGAACGGTTCTACTAAATTCTTTCACTATATCAATTTATTATTATACACATACATGTATATATATATGTATATATATATATGTATATATAGTTAAGAGGAAGGAGTTGATACCAAACTAAATTTAACTATTTATCATCTTTATTTGCAGATTTGCAGGCACACTAGAATAATTCCTTGCGGACAATATACTCTTTAGTAGTAGCAATTACAACAATTTCGTATATGCACAGGTAAAATGATGAGACGTCCTTTAAGGCAGGAAAGCATAAGCGGGGCAAAGTTGTTTTTATTGTAGAAGTCAGGGAGAAACGGAACCGTAGAGCTTATGACTCAATATTTGTACACAGTAGCTGCAGAAAGTATTCTAAGCTAGGGTTGGTTAATATTAGTTTTAGTTACCTTTTTTTTTAACCTTGTTATGTAATTTGGAAAGATGTCGAATTTGGGAGAACGGATGACTTTAGGGGAAGAACACCAAATTTAGAAAGTTAATTTTGAGGTCGCGAATTATTTTTTGAAGCAGCTATCATATTTTGTTATATCTTATATATATATATATACATAATAAAAAGTCTGTATCAATTTCCAAAATTAAGCATCGATCTATCATGTATTAAGTTTTAGGAGTAGGATTTGGATTTTAGAATTTGGCTTACATATTACAGGATGCATTCGATATTATCAGATGTCCCATGCCTAAGAACTATGGCATAATAACATTTGTCATTCGGGTGTACTTCTTGATATAAAGTTTGCTAATGCTTCGTTTAGCAAATCGTAAAAAATATTCGCAAATTTGAATGCTGATAGTTTCAAAACGCCTCAAGTTTAAAATTAAAAAAAATCCCTAGATACTACTGTAATTAAGGTGGGTGAGGAACAATTCTGTTATTAGAAGATATTTCAGAACTTAGATGGTTATTTGAAGGCAAAAATTGTAAAGCTTTTGAAAATTACCGTGACATTATCATTTGTGAATTACAGAAGAGTTATTAATAAGTGATAATGATTCGTTAAGAGTTCAGCATTGTAAATGAGTGAAAGTGACTGCAGACTGCAGTATTATAATCATATAAATTAAAATTTGTAGCAGAACTAAGCCTGTAGATTAAATCTAAGCTGATAAATGTATAAATGTCAATAAAATTAATTGAATCATTAAAATGTTTATTAATATGAATGTATTTAATTTTCTTTAAAAGATTTCAATTTCTCAAATATCTAAAATAAGACTTAATAAAATAAATTACACACAAAAGGTTCAGGTTTTAAAATTCATTCGGTATATATGTACAGTTGAATATCTGTTAGATTCATAAATTAAAAAAAAATCTTTGCACCATTCCTTTCAGTATATTATCTGAGTCAACGCTACATTTTGTAACATCAATGGCGAAAAGGTGCGGAAAAAATACAGTTTGCTAAAATAAATGTATAAAAGACTGTAAAATTAAATCATACGCCTAAATGGAGAAAATAATCAGACACATCCAGAGACAAAATTAATTCTCAGAATCTCAAACCAACAATCCAAGCAAAGTAATTGAATTAATAAGTGATTATTTTAAATCCAAAATTTTAATTATGGCAAAAAAGGGAAATAAAATATTTTTTCTTCTGTTAGACTTGATTTTTGTACTGGCACTAATCACCAGTAATTAATAAATACTAGTTTGTTTCAAGTTCTGCCGTTTATTTAAAAACAAAAATTACGTTTCCAAGAAGTTTCTTTTTAATTTTACTTTCTGTAATTAGCACAACAGCTGAAGCCATAAGATTTTTTGTATGAAAACATTGGTACAACAAAGATTGAATATTTACTCACGGAAAATTTATGCTAAAAATAAAAATTGTGCTTGCATGTGTTGTAAATAATGCCGTAAAATAAAGCAGTTAACAAGAAAATAAATACTGTTGTAAAAAATGCTGCAAAATAACACTTTAAGCACACATTTTGCCTTCAAACTTAAGGATTCTGAAATTATTCCGTTTTTCAATTAATCAATAGTCAGTCTAGAAGGAAAATGGATGAATTTCCAGGTTAGATGTTATAATTTTTTTGTTATTTATTTTTTTATTTTCCTTGCTCAAAAACGTGACTCTCATTCAAAAAAAAAACGTAGTACAGAATTCTTTTTACTTCCTTGTACGAAGTAAAAGATTGTAATCGCAAAAATTTTCGGGCATCATAGTTCGACGAAAATATCCATTTTAACATCTATCGAATACAAATTAACGAGATTTCTGCGTGACATCTGTACGTAAGGACAAAATAAAACACTCTTTTTCCCAAAACGGGTTGCAAAAAGATTTAAAATAGATTCAGAAGAGTATTTTTTGTGATGCCTGCACGTACGTACGTATATATGTATCTATCTCCCATATCTCAAAAACAAGTAATCTCGGAACGTTCAAATTTCGTTTAAGGGACTACTATAACATGCAGTTGTGCACCTCCATTTTTGGTTGCATCGAATTATGCATATAATTTGGTGCAGCCGATTGCATATATACCCAACCTGTTACTCGGCTCCGTGAATTCAGTAGTTCATTATTTTTATGCTTATATGTCGATAAATTGTGCATTTTTTGCTGTAAAAATGATTGAGTTATGTTGTTCTTATCTTCCGTTTAAGGTTTGTACGCCTTATGTTAATCTGAATGCAGTAGTTGTAGAACAATCAACAATTTGAAATTTGTTTAAATGCAGCTAAGCTTAATTTCTTTACCATAGCAATCATATTTGTTTACATTCGAAACTTAGCAGAATACTGAATTAAGTCAGTTTCTCTATCTTCAGCGTCTTTTTGCCGAGTGGGACCAAAAGTAAACTTTCAGTTTTGTGCACCGAAAAATCTGCCTTCTTGCCCACTGACCGAATTGCTTGTTTTTGTGTAGAAACTCTAATATTAACTGTAAAAACTGTTTTTAATTGTTTTAACTGTGTTTGGTGTTTCATCTTTTTTCCATGTTTTTAAATCTTTAATTTTGAGGTTTTGTGTATTTTTTCCTTGCCACGAAAATACACTGGTGTGCAAAACTTAAGCAACAACTTAAAAATTTAGCAGGTAGCCATGAAATTGCAGAAAAGGAGGTCTGGAGGTCAATACAATGAACACGAAGGTCAGTCGAAAAGACATGCGTATGAAAATATCAGGAACGAAACGTCAGAGGCGACGTGAGCGTACACAAAACGCGTTATATCGGCGCGAGCAGCTCAATAGTAGAATAAAAGGAAGGACGGAGACGCAATTCAACATATTCGCTGCAAATGCCAGTGAGTGAGTTCGTGAAATATGGCTAGAAGAAATCACCTGGACGATTTCACACGGGGACGAATGATCGGAAAGCTGGAGGAGGCGCGTACTCTCACCAGTGTAGCTGCAAAGTTCGGAATTAACAAAAGTGTCGTTTCGCGCGCTTGGAAAGCGTTCCAAGCCACAGGTAGAGCTCTTAGAAAGGTGGGTGGTGGCCACCCGAAGACGACATCTGCAGGGGATGACCGATATATCGTCCTGCAGGCGAAAAGAGGCCGACAACAGTGAGCAAGCGTCATTGCTCAGAAGCTCTGCACAGCAACGGGGCGACAAGTGTCGAGGTTTACTGTGGCCAGATGCGTTCAAAAAGGGGGCCTATTCGCCTGCCGTCCTGAACGCTGCCTCCCGTTGAAAGTTGGCCACCGACGCCACCGTTTACAGTGGTGCAGACAGCACAAAACTGGACAACTGATCAATGGAGTCGTGTTCTCTTTACGGATGAGAGTCGGTTCAGTACCAGAAGCGATTCCCAACGCTTTTTATTTGGAGAGAGGTCGGGATTCGGTTTTATATCAGTAACATCAAGGAAAGAGACCGTAACGGTGGTCTTGGAGTTCTTGTCTGGGAAGGTATTATGCTGAACGGGCGAACTGAGCTTCACGTTTTCGACAGAGGGTCTATAACCTGGGATCGCTGTTGTGAGGAGGTACTCCTTCCTCATGTGCGTCTGTTCCGAGGTGCCATTGGCCCAGACTTAATTTTTATGGATGACATTGCACGGCCACATCGGACTCTTGCTGTTGAGTAGCTACTGGAAAGTGAATATATCACTCGATTGCCCAGCGTACTCTCGAGATTTAAATCTTATCAAACATGTGTGCGATGCTTTGGGAAGACGCATTGCAGCACGCTTACATCCTCCGGAGAACACCCAACAACTCAAGCAGATGATTGAGAAATGGGCTTTCCTACCGCAAGAAATGTTGCACCAGCTGGTTCTGAGTATGCGGAGACGGTTGCGAAGTAACCGTTTGGAGTGAGGGGAGGGCATATCCCATATTAAGGAACATCTGATTCTTGTTCTTCCTCTTGGATAGACAATCATGACTCACGATATTATGTGTTCAATAAAGCTTGTTTTTGTTTGATTCCATACCGTATGCATTGTATTCCTTTTTCAGCTCCTATGCTTTCGTCATCCTTTACGTACATAATACTCTCCTTCATTTCTGTATTTCATGTCTCTCAGTTGATTTCTCGTGGAGTTATAGCAAAACCCCTGCCGTTGCTTACGTTTTGCCACCAGTGCAATATTAGGTGTCCTAAAATAATATTAGGAGTTTTAGGTTCTTAGAAAATGTTATTTTATGTGGTGTTATGTACTAGAAATAAGAGAACAAATACAGAAAAAGGTGAGTATATCCAAAAACTGCAGGAAATATTTGGTTTTCTATTTACATTAATTTAATGTACCAATGATATATATTAATATTAAATAATGAGGCCAATTTTTGCAGCTGGCAACTTGTATTACAGAAAAGCATTTCATTTCTAACAAAGCTTCCTCCTGCTTTTAATGCTCTGGTGTAATGTCTAGATTTCTCTGTTTTCCTTCTCGTTTCGTAACAGATTATGGTACAGGATATCGTTAGATACATAGAATTTCTGTTCTTGAATTCCAGGGTATCGGCTGAAGTACCTTCAAATAAACCTTCCGGTAAGGTTTCAAAGCAAACATTTCGAAAATTTAGAAAATTGGGCCTCTGGATGAATTTGGTCTGACTCAGAATTTTTTCTCATCAAAGACGGTCTTCATGAAATCTTTTCTTATTCATTGTCTTTTCTTCTACTAGAATTACTTGAATATCTTATCATTTTATATTCCTTTTCTCTACCAGCATATAACAGATTCTTTTTTTTATATTAGACACATTCATTTCACATTAAAACACAATTGATACCTGACACATTGGTTTCATACTAAACTGTTTACATGCAAATTGCAATCATTGTATTATATTATCACTAGAAATATTTGTTGCCTTTGAAAACTAGGTATTAAATACATTACCTAACTTCAATTCTAATTCATTTAAGCTGTATAGACACTTTAATTGTGCTAATATTCACAACGGTAATTGACTTTTAATTAAAATTTTAAACTGAAAGCTTTATTTCCGAATTATTTTAAAATAAAGGCGTAGAAGAGAACATAGTATTTCAATAAACTATTTAGAGATGCATTATTATAATTCAAGTTAAAAGTTTAATATGGTACTATCATGTAAAAGTTTTAATGACTTGCAATATTAAAATGGTTACAAGATAATATTCATTAAATACAATTATAAACTTAATGATAAATCCTTCTGAGAAAAAACATTTCGAAATAATTGTAGTAATCTAAGTTATTTGACATAAATTGAGATATTTTAATTATGATATATTTAATTATCATCGTATATATATTTAAAATTTCCGAGTTTTCTAAATATCCCGATAAGAACAGTAACTAGGCATGCATTTTCAAGCATTATAAACAGATAGTTGTTAAAATGAATTCAATATAAATTTGTGAAACTGATAACCAAATTATAATTACGTTGAAGCTGTAATTTAAATTTTGGCCACTAATTATAAAATATTTCTCCAGCCTTCTTGGCATGCCTTTGTGGCCAGTACGCTCGACGCGTATTCGAGATGTCCGTGTTTCGAGTCCCGGCGAAGGCATTGCTCATTTATCATCTCTCCTGCTATAAAAAATACCTAATGTCTCTGCAGGTGGCGGTGGTCGAACTAAAATAGGTGGTGCATGATGATTCTCCACCACCAGGATTTGGCAAATGAGTTCCCAAAATCATCATTTCATTTCACATCTCTCCTGCTTTAAAAAAATACCTGATGTTTCTACAACCCTTATATTCTAAATAACTACTTTTCTGACCTTTACGTGTTTCGTTTACCCTAACATAAAATATTAGGAGTTTATATATACAAAGTCAGGTTTGTAATATTACACAAACAATCTTATTCAAATGGCTTTATTTCTCATATTTTTACACCTAAATCATTCCATTTCACCAAAGTTTTATAGTTATTTCTCTATACATTGCAATATATATCCTTAAAACCTTGCACATCCTTATTTTCATTACTATAGTTATTCGTATTTCATGCCTCAGCGGATTAAAGGAGGACATGTGAATGCACAAATGAAAACGAGGACTGTTTTGCAAAGGTTTTTTATATATCCAACGGCTCCTTCATATGTGATCTTCGTTAATCCGTTTCCATCAGCTTAAAAATTACAAATTTCATGTTATGTTTAGCGACGATACTTCAATTGTGCTGGAGCAGCAGAAGAGAGCCTGTATAAAATTCCTGTTATTCTATGAGATTACGTGTTGAGGGATTATGAGTTAAAAGAATGGAAATTTCACAAGATTTTTTCTTTAGAAAAAATATTCGTATGACGCTTTGTATGTAAAATATTTCTTACCCAATCACTATTCGTTTCTTGATTTATTAACGCTGAGAAATAGATGGGATTCAACACAACTCCTTTATTTTATATGCTAAAATTGCTGTGGAAGCTAAACAGGAAGAGACATATTCCATTTGTGAGCACTATAAGTACAGACCTGCCAAAAACCATGTCGTAATGTACACTCGTGTGCAAAATTAAAAGGATTTACACATTATGTCGAATTTCTGAAAAACTAATGGGCATACGTTAACGAAATTTGGTATAGATGAGCGCTTTTAAGAGCGAAAGAGATGCGCCATTCAAATGTAATTTTATTTGTGCATGATTATCAGTAAAGCTCATTGTGCAGGGATGTTCAAATTCTACGCTGTGATGTCAAATTAAAATAGAATCTAATATGGGGTATGGTTTCCTTTTACAGTCAGAGAGTTCGCGCAGCGTGGCAGCATATTGCCCAAGAGGATGTTGAGGAGTCCCTGCAGCAATCAGTCTCAATCCTGCAGCAAGGCAGTCAACACCAGTATGTTTCTCGGAGCGAGATGAAGTAGACCACGTAAGAGCATTCGACATACTGTATAGGTTTAAGATCTGTTTTCCATTAACAGGAAACAGGAATTCAGGACTAACTGCGTTCAAAAAGCTCAACATACGGCTCTAAAATCTCCATTTTATAACTCATAGCAGTCAGGGAGTGTTTGTCAAACACATGAAGGGGTGTGCAGCGGTCCATCAGAATGCCTGCGCAAATCATTACACCTCCACTGTAATGATCGTTTTCCCTGAGAAGAGAGGGATGATATTGTGTTCAAGACTCTCTTCAGACATAGATACACCAAGAATCAGATTCGATGTTAATTTTTGACTCATCTGTAAAAAGCACGATGCTCGAATGAAGTCTGGCCCAGGTTGTTTGAACCATCCTAAATTATTTTGCGTACTGCAGTGAGTGGGGCGCAAACAGTGGATTATCTGGCACACAGCTCTAACGCATGCAAACTTCGGCAGTTTTAGACTGTGAGATTCGGGTTCCAGTGGCAGTCTTATGTCCCCGTCCTAAAAGTACCAAATAACGATCTTCATTCGTCGTTATGGATCTTGGTCGACCTTGTTCTAGTGTTCTCGATATGAAATCATCGTACTCAATTTGTTTCCATAAACTGCAGACTACATTGGGCGTTACACTGAGCTCTCCAGCTACCTGCATTAAGAACAGGCCTGCTTACAATCTACCGTCCTTTCCCCAATCTCATCGTGATCTATATATTCACAGTTAGTCATTTTACTTGATACCCTAAAAAAATCTTCCCTATTCTCGTCAGAGAAACACGGCGAATGTCGTGAAGGTGTCGAATGTTGCGCATACAAACCGCCGGAAACCCCTCATACGCTTACATCCCCGCCACAATAACAGACACGCAGGTGCAGCCTCATGTAATGGAGAGTAAATACATAGTATATTTACTTATTATGACTTTTCCACTCGAGTGTATAGCTAAGGGATATTAGTAAAGGTATATCTGAAAACGTAATAATAACAGGTTTCTTGCGTCATTTTCGATTCCGAATTGTTAAAATTTGCTACCTTATTCTTCGGCCTTTTCTAACACCCCCCCCAGAAAAAAAAATAAACCGACTTTTTTATTTACGACAGTATGAATGGCAGCTTGGCACATTAGAACATGATGGCAATAGAATAATTGCAAAAATTAACAAAAAGTAATTAATTAATTGAAAATTAACAAACAATAAATAAAAGGAACATATTTTAGTATGCATTATAGATGAAGCACCATATAGGTAATTTGCTGCAATTTTAATGCAAACAATGAAAATTAATCTAGTATATATATAATATGAGAAACAAACGAAGAACTAAAAGGCAATCTGTAATTAAAAAAATAAAGGAATTTAGAACAGATCCTGATTATGGCTTAATGTTGATTTAATTATTATCAGCTATTACTATTTCATCCTCTAAGAAACCTATTTATTAGGAATGCAATCACTAATATTAATTCTTTTTACATGAATGAAATTTTATAAACATGTAACTCCTATTCTAGCTTTTATTATTTGGGAGTACTTAGCCTTTATTTAAACGCAATGCCTTTCTATTTACCATGGTTCAGCCAATAAGACGAAATTTTATTCATTTTGCAAAACCTGTTATATTTTAATTATGTGTTAAATCTATGTTTCCAAAAGAAAAATTATTATTAATTTATCCCTTTTTAGAAGCACATTTTAGTCACATTTATAAATTTCATATCAAATCGAATATCATTTATATATTAAAAATTATTTTTAATTAATATCTCTAAATATACATGACTTCTGTGACGTGTTGTTGAAGTCAATTCACTTAAGAATGAAGCATATAAAAAGTCATTAGGTGGGTGTAAAATTGCGAAGATACTTCTTTCAAAGGTAGAACATTCCAGTTTTGTATAGAAAAAATGTTAAAAAATATAAACAAAATTTAAGATTCGTCATAATTTGTAAATTGTTCTGGTAAAAGAAATGCAGTTTAAAGAAATGGGTTTGAGGTTCTAATGATTAAATATTGGCAAAATCATTGCGTTTTATTGATTATGAGTAAACTTTTTTCATCTCGCATGCTACGCATTTCACCTCTTTTCTTCCATTCAATGTTGTAAAAGTCGGAATGTGGCCTGTCACATTGTGAATATTCAGAACATGTTTTGAATTCGAAGAGAAGGTGGAAACGAAAATGATATCCGTAACATAAAACTCGAGCTTCTACGCATCTGCGTGTTTCGAAAACCCAAATAAAAAATTGCAGGTTTGTTTTCTGCTTCGGATATGAAATGTGGTGACAGTTGCTTTTGTATAACGCCCCAGCTGCAAATACATATCCTGCAAAGTGAATGGATATGGATACTCAAAATTTTGTCTGAATACTTATCTGCGCAGACACTAGCTGAATGTTTCATTAGATTGATATGCTTTTTTTTACTTGAACGGAAAAAAGATTTGATATTTCTGGTTACATATATCTCTGCAGAAATGTAGTTGAGAATTATGCTATACTTTTAAATTCACATGGATATTTACTTTCTTGAATACTTATATTTAAACTTAGTTCATCCATGAAGAATCACCTAGAAAATATTTCTCATGTACGCATTGGTTATGTAAAGAAAGAGATGGCAATTTGGATCATCAAAATGCCCATATTTGGTTTACAAAATTGTGATGTGCACACCGCAGGACTTCCTTGTAAGGAGAATTATATTATACACATTTTTCCCTGCCTTCATTTAAACTTATTTCCTCGAATTTCATTACAGATATATTTCTCATGCAATTAATCAAGTTCTCACTTTGCAAGAAGGCAAAAATACATAAAAACCTCAAACTACGTTTATTAAAAATTGAAAAATAAAGATAAATATAACACATAAATGCACTTAAAACAATTTTAAAAAGGAATTTTTACAATTAAAATTGGAGTTTCTACACAAAAACAAGCAATTCAAACAGCGGGCAAGAAGGGAGATTTTTCGGTTCACAAAACTGCTGAAAGTTTACTTTTGGTCTCATTCGGCAAAAAGACACTGAAGGGGCAGAAACTGACTTAATTCGTCGTGGACGCTATGTTGAGTCAATATACGGGACAATTTAATAACTGAAATGATAATTCCAAAAGGGATTAAGCATGATTTAATTCGCAATAATAAAAGATTACGTTATCTTTGTTGATGCGAAACTTAGTTTCTCTAGATTGGCAACAAATCCACTATTCTGCTAAGTTTCAATTGTAAACAAATATAGCTTCTATGAGGAAAAATTAGGCTTAGCAGCACTTAAAAAACTTTTAAATTGTTGATAATTCTACAATTATTGCGTGGAAGTTAACTAAACGCATAGAAATCTTGACCGGAAGACACGAACAATATAATTCAAACATTTTTAAAGCAAAAAAATTTACAATTAACCAACGTATAAAAATAAAACAACTGAGCTCAATGAGCTCCGTAACAGAGTGGGTATATATAAATGTATATATATGTATACTTTTGGTGCAGCCGATTGCCAACATACCGGCAGATACACAGTTAGATGCTATAGCAGTTCTATATACAACATTCCAACGTTCTGAGGCTACTCGTTTTGGAGTTATGCGATATGCATACATACATCCGCACGCAAGTACATACCTATATACGTACGGAAGCCACGATAATACATTTTAAATTAGTTTTATTATTAGTTTTGGGAAAAAGGGTTATTTATTCTGTCCTCACTTACAGATGCCAAGCAAAAACATCATTAAATTACATTCGATAGCGGTTAAAATGGATATATTATCCGACATTTTTCGTGATTACAATACTTCCTTTACTTCGTACAAGGAACAAAGAAAACTGTAGATTTATTGTAGATTGTATAGATTTTGTGATTTTCTAGAGGAGGTACCCTTTTAGTCTTCTGCTTACTTCATACTACTTCCCGAACTAAAACTTTTTGCAGAATATTTCTACAATGCTTTTATAATTTTACTTGCGTTCGCGCTCGTAAGCGTTTGAATGCATACCTAACAAGCAATAATTTGATAAAATTTATTTTCCCGAAAGAAATACTTTGCAATTCTGAAAAAATTCTTGTACAACTCTTCTCAGTGCCACAGAACACAATCAGTTGTAACCATTTCAAACTATGAAGAACTTGAAACAAGATAGTAGGCATGAAATGCTAAGCTCGCACAGTTATCTTTCAGTATTCTGAGCTACACTTGTAACTAAATTAATCTGAGAACTGATGCCCTCTCCAGCCTTCGATAAGTTTCCTCTGGCAACCCATAAATTTATAGTTTCTTCGTTTTCTCGAAATCGCTGGAAAGCTTAAATAGGTGCACTTACACTTTGCCTGATACAGTTAGAGTAACATACTCATCGGACTCTTACAAATTTACAAAGACCGGCCCAAAGGGTGGCCAAATAGTGGCCAGGTTTGACTACTGTTTGACAGGTTTGACGAGTATGATTCCTCACCAAATTTGGCAACAAGAATTAGTCGCCCAAACCATCGCCAGCTTGACGCTATCCGGCCGCTTTCGCCAGTTAGGAATTTACCTCAATGATAAATGGACTATTTTATTTCTATTTATTTTTAATTTGAACCTATACAATGTACCTGTGCACCATAGATTTACAACACGGTTCTTAAAAATAAGTTAACTAAAACATTAAATTTTACGTGCATAAATAAAACGTACAAAAACTGAGAACAGCAGTCTGGACTTCACGAAAACAGAAAATTTCACTGACCAAGTCACGTCGAACAGTTTCTCTGTAAGCATAATCTAGGGCCATCAATGGTACGGAATGAAAAAATCAAATGTTCCACATCTTGAAGTTCTCTTTTTGAACATTTATAAAATTTTTTGGATCTTAGATCGAGAACAAAACAGATAACGTGCAAACTTACCGTGGCCAGATAAAAACTGGGAAATTTTAAATTAATAGAGAGGAAAGCATCGGAATGGTAAATGGAAGGAAAGAACTTTTTGGTGCCTTCAGCATTACAAGATGAAGTACATTCCTCATTCCACTTAGCTAAAAGCTTCTTATAATAAAAGGACTTCCAATATCTCTTTATAATAATACTATTGGTATCTATGAGCAAATTTAAGGCTTCTTTAGCTAAGAAATCAGCTCTTTCATTTCCATAGAATCCATGATGAGCATGCACATAAGTAAAATGGATATCAATTCCTCTGTTTCCAAGCAAACTGACAGTTAATGGACTTGTTGCTGTAACTTTATTTTCCAGTGAAACTTCGTCCGCTTGATGCTTTTTATGTTACATTATATAAGATATACAACAATTTCACATTTAATTTCATCAGAATTATTTACATATATCTGAATTTCACAACAATATGATCAAATGAGAAAGAGAGATTTCTCTCTACTGCCATGAGCCATTTAGTGGTAAGAAAGTAATGACAGAAACGTAAAGGATTATGACACTCAGGGTTAGAATTTCAGAATTTTATCGAAGTAAAATATAAAGCGAATCGCACAGTGTATTTTCGTAAAGTACACTAAGCTGTTGTCTGAATATAAATTTATATCAAATTATTCCGATAGTCCTAAATTTAATTGTCTTACCTAACATTAAAAGCAGTATAGATATTTCATCAATATATTGTTATGTCAACAATTTATTTAAACTGATTTTGCTTTAATATATGATTTTCTTGAATAATACTTTTGTATTAATGGAATACGTAAAATACATATGTTATAAATGCCTGAATTCTAAGCGATTTTCTGCGTTGACCTATATAATGTTTAGTGTACATACAGATTTTAAGTATAATTTTTATCGTGCTGGTAGCTTTTGATTATAATTTTTATTGAATAAACAGCTTTTGATTTATATCCATACTTCAGATTTTTAACGTTTTAGTATATTATCCAAAGGTTTAATATAATATCCAAAGTTAATAAACCATATTTTAGAAATAAATATTTGCTATGTATGAAATACTTATATTTGTATTACAATTAGTTTAAATAATATTTAAAGTTATGAATTCAGCTGATATCATTATTGAGGTAGGATAATTCCTTGTGGCAAAATTTACTTAGACATATTTTTCACCGATTCTGTTTCGAAAGGATTTTATTTTAGAAACATGATAAAATATTATTTCCGGAGTGATGTATACATTTGTACTAAAGGAAGGGAGAAAATATGAACATTAAAAGCTGACACATATATGAATAACAGAAACAAAGTTGAAAAACGCATCTGGATGGTTGGAATGAATGGAACACACAGGATACACAAAAAAGGTAGTCTTAAGTAAATATCAAACTATAAGTGCATGCATTACTAAATACCAAAATACATGTTATTAAAGTCAGTTTTCATTTAACCAGTTTTCATTGTAAAGTCAGTTCTCACGAAGTGGTCAAAGGGTTTATCAGAAGAATAAATTCTTTGCTCCTATGTTAATCTGATGAAGGAGAGTAAATTCTCGGACAGGGGTGAAGTCTGAGAATCAACTAAAAATTATGCATGGTGCAGAGATATTTCTAAATCGAAATGTAAACAAATATAAAAGATTAGCATTGGTTTTTGTAATTTTTTTATTAATTATTAATTTATTCTAAAGAAAATTTAAAATATTTTATATGTTAGTTAAGTAAAAATGGTTATATAAAGCAGTTAGCGTGTAATGTGCATATAAACTACTTAAAATGTGTATATAAAATTTAGAATGGTGTTTAAAATTAACCTTATGCTTCATGTCTAAACAAAAACAGTATGTGGATTGTATATCTATGGAAATTTATTTTGCATGTATGGATATATTTCATCATCATTAATTTGTGCTTTTTAATGACTATATTGAATTGATTTTCAATTATAATTTCGATTTAGTTATTTTTTTATAAAAGTTTAGCAGAAAAACAACCATTAAACAGAATTAGGCTAAGCATTAACTTCAGAAAATAATATAAGGAAACCAAATTTTTGTAGCCTGATTCACAATTTAAATAAAAAACATCGAAATATTTCTTGAAATCTGTCTGTTTGCTTTCGTAGATCAGGCATGTTTTTGGAAAAAATTAAATGGGTTTCATTCTTTAAAATGTCTCTCTCTACGTTTGCATAAAGTGCTCTTGAGAGGCATGGAATAACAAAATTCAGATTCTGACATTGACTCTTACGATCATGAAAATTCTCGAATCAATAGGTTTCAGTTTTATTTATTTTTTTTTGTTGTTGCAAAGGAGAAGAAAGACTAAGGGTAGGAATATCTTCATAGGGGTATTTGAAGGGAAACTGTCATTTGTAGACATTTTACTTTCCGTTGAAGTATTGGAACGTAATTAATTGTGCATTTAAAATTTGCTAAAAGTGGACTGTAATGCGTTAAATTTTAAAGGGAAAGTACGCTGTAGCAAACGAAGTTCTCATGGTTAAATTTATTTATACCTAACTTGCAAGTGACATTAAGAGAATAAAAATTTTTTATCCTATATATGTCTAAAGTATGCAAAAAATTAACTCTGTAATTATGAAAAATTCCTAATTAAAAATCATAGGATATTTAGAAACATATGTCCATGTCCATGTACCTTATTCCATTTGCCCATTAAATGATTATCCTATATAACTTATTTCAGCTACAGTGTTTATCAAATCAAAGGCAGAATTTTGAAAAAAAAATACCCTCTCTACAGTGGGAATTGGGCAAATAATAATATTTTAATAGCTCTAAGAATCTGTCTCTTCACGGATTTCACTTGCGAAGAAATTTCTAGTTAGAAATATTTAATTACACAATGTTAAATTAACTACAAAGTATTCAGTATTTTACGCTTGCAATTTACGCAGAAACTGAAAAAGAATTTTATTAATTTTTATCACTTTTCACTGTCTAATAGTAATAGATGTTGAATGTCTGCCAAACTTTAGGAAGAAAGTTTTAAATTCGTTCCTGGTTTAGGTATTTAATATTTCCGTATCGTATAGAAATTGAATGGCAGTAAATTCCTTATAAAATTACAGATGATGCACTAAAAATATTAATTGAACATATTCTTTGCATATAAAAAATATTGGATATTTTGCATTGAAACAAAATGGGTACTTTTTATCATTGGAATTTTTACTTTAGAGAGAGGTAAAAATTTTAGATTTTACCTTTGCAGATCTTCTCACTTCCACTGCTGAAACATTTTCATAAAATTTTCTACCTTATTGTGAGAAATGTTTGCAATTGGAAGTATGTATTTCGTATCGCTATTAAAATAAGTGAGTTCAATAGGCGTCTTATAAATATATCTGAAATACGTGTAGAAACAGTTTGTGAGGTTTTACTTATTTTAAAGGTCCTAACTCAGAACCCTACGAACACTAACAACCGAATAATCGCTTAAGTGTGTGAACAAAACAAGTAAGACTTAAAGAGGGTTTACAGCCCTTTATTTTTCAGTATATTTACAATCACTTCCTACTTGGAACTTTACGCAAAGCCTCCACTCGGGCTTGAACTTCAAATAATAATAATTTAAACTAAACTATCTTAACTAGGATATTTGGAAGGTATAGCCGAAGCTATCAGAAATGTAACTAGTCGGCCTCTAAGTATTAATTAAATCGGGCAAGCAAGGGCCTAAGGTATGGCCGAGCGTAATAACTAAGAGAGAAATTAGACAAAAGCAAAAAAGCACGCTGGTTAGGGTATCAGACTCTCTCTTTCGAAGTCGGTGAAGAATCGTCATAAATAGTACTCTTTCTCATTTGCTGCGTTTCTGAAATTACATTCTGGCAGGAAATTGCAAGCTGAAATTAGAATAAGATAGGAAAGATACAAAACTTAAAATAACTGTTAATAAACTTAGGATAAACCTTACATATTTATAACACGAAAACCCTTGTGTTTTCTATCAGTCATCATTTTCATTATTTTTCGAGAAAGACTATAAAGCCAAAAGTTACAAACTGCTAATATTATAGAGGGAATATTCGAAAATGTTACCGATCATAAAATCTGATTGATCAACACAGATCAGTGTTTCAATGTCAGCAAATCCTGTCAGGAAGTTGATACTGCTGTCAATACTGCAAGACGTGATCATAACTTTCGGTTGACTAGGTGTATAAATATCAGATTCACATCGATCGACGGGCGTGGTGTTAGTGACTGGATTACTCGGAATTAGATGTGCGTTTCCTCGAAGTTCAGCATAAATGATGGTTGGAAGTTAATCTGTAGTCTGACTCATTTCACAATGTATGCTCAGACAATTTCCAGATTGTCAGAGACAATTTCTAAACATGGCAGTTTAGCTGGTTTCTGGGTAGATAATTCCAACTATTCCGGTTTCGTTTAAGTTTAAAGAAACTTTTAATACTCTGTTTAGAAATGCTCGCAATGAAATACGCGAAATTTTAAAATTACTTCCTTAAAGATGAGGATACATTTAATTTCTTGATGAAGATTGATATTGGCTGTTTGTATGGTACGTGTTCACGGAATACAATCAGGTTGTTGAAACCATAACTTTAAATCTCATATTAGATAAAATTTTAAATTCACATACTTGTATACTCACAATTTGAGTGCTTAGTGTTTTTACTGTCAGTTTTATTTGTTCATTTTTTACAGAAATATAAATATTCTTGTTCAGTTTGTAGATACATTAGGTTTCTTGTAAGCAGGATATGAAAAATGAGCAGTGCCCTCATCGGGACTCGAACCACGAACCTCTTGAAAACGCGTCGAGTGTGCTGACCACTATACCACGAAGGCATGCCAAGAAGGCGGGAGAAATACCTTCTAACGTCTTAGCTTTATAAAAAACATTCTTAACCCCGTTGCAACAGAACCAATTTCAGCAGTTCCCTCCAAGAAAATCAGTTGTTTATGTATATATAACTGCAACTAGGTTAAATTATAGTGCCGTGAGGATTATTGCAGCATGGATACAGCAAATGTAAATGGCTGAAACGGATCCTTGAAAAGATGTAAAATTTAATTTCTGTATTCTTGTTGCAAATATTTTTCAGTGATGATCTAATACTACTTAATTACCACTAACAGAATAATCTAGAATGTTATAAAATTTATCGCAGAAGTATTCATAATATCTGTCAAGAAAGACAAAATATAACCTTGCCAGAATACGGAGTTAAAGTTCTTACTTAAAAAATCTGACTAATTCTCAGTGCCGAGTTTCTAAGTTAAGAAACCAATTCTTGTTTTTGGCAGCTTGTTTTAATAAAGACATATTAACCGCTTTGGAGTTAGATGCAAATTCACTCAGAGTCATTGTTGTTATCAATACTACTATACTACAAGATTTGTTCTTGTAGGATACGTTCATTCCTAGGTTGATCAAAAGCAAAGTCTTCCATAATTCTGTTCTGCCGCCATTTCTCTCACTGTAAGTAAGTGACGTCAGCGATGGAAAGAGCCTAACCCAGATTTTTTTACTGATTGTTATAAAGATTTTCGACGCAAGTAAGAAACATAGGAGATAACCAATCCCGTCCATGTTTGCTCCATATGAACGCATTTCGTAGGAGACAGAAAAATATTGCGTGAATGGAAATCCCTGCCTAATGGAATTAAACAGATAACGTATAAGGTATATCTCCCACATTCTTAGCGTGCCTTCGTGGTGTAATGGTCAGCACACTGAGCCGGTATTTCAGAGGTCCGCGGTTCGATCCCCGGCGAAGGCAGTGCATATTTTTCATCGTTCCTGCTTCCAAAAAAAACCTAATGTCTCTACAAACGGAAGCGGATCATTGTATCAAGGTTTCTGTTGGAAGATACGTTTTAAGTAAAAAGAATATTCTGAACAACGACACTTATCAATAGCTCATTCAATAGGAGATGGATAGCAGTATGGAGGAGTAGAGTATTAAGTTAGTAGAGTCATTAAGTTATTTCGAAGCAGGAGGTGCGAAAAATGAGCAATGTCCTCACCGAGACTCGAACCGCGGACCTCTTGCATACGGGTCGAGCGTACTGACGACTACACTACGAAGGCATGCAAAGAAGGCGGGAGAAATACCTTATAAACTTCTCCTTTTAAAGGCCGACTGGGGATTAAGGGACCCAATCGCTAAATCCCTGCGGTGGAGAATCATCATTCACCATCATTGTTTTCTTAGTTCCAGCGCCATTGTAGAGTCATTAGGTTATTTTGAAGCAAGAGACTTGAAAAATGAGCAATGCTCTCGCCGGCACTCGAACCACGGACTCTCGAATTCGCGCCAAGCGGGCTGTCCGCTATAGCACCTAGGCATGCTAAGAAGGTGGGAGAAATACCTTATAATCTAACATGCACAAATAGTAGAATGTTTTTGTTTCTTCATGTTATAAGACAAAACAATAATTGACGCGATACTTTCTGTTGAAATACATTCTACTGAAATTTTGGTACTTATTATGCTTACACAATTTTGAATCTAATCTAGAAAAGAGGTACTGCGCTTTGGAAAAAGGAATTTCGGAATGAGTGGTGAGTGTCCGTCATTTGATGTTCATTTTTATCATATGCAAATTTCTCATCGCAGCAATATTTACAATTATTATTACACTTACTTATTTTACAAAGTTGTTATTATAATAGTAAGTATTATATTAAATAAGCTCTAAGCAATGCTTCATAGTTTTGAAGAGGCAGAACTGTTTGGATGATGCCTATGACTTCAGTACCATAGGATTGGAGAAAAGTCATTATTTAAAATATTCAGTTCTTCATTTGCTTGGTTTTTAGGAGGTACCGTTGAGAGAAAATAAGTCTTTCGCTACTATCTTGCTGTGACGGGCAACTGTTAATGGACATTTGTAAATAAAATGATCAGAATCCCCGTTTTCATGTATAGCAAAATTTTTAAGCAATGTAGATGTGTACTGTATTGAAAACTGAGGCAAAATCTGGGTGGGTACAAAGTTTCTGTATGAGCAAGCATAATACTAAATTATTTAAAATTCAAAAATTTAATTATATGATACCACATAGCTTTCTTATATTAAACCTCTCAGCGTTGCGGGTTTCTTCCTGAAATTTTAGTTTCCCAGAATGTCATACAAATGTAGCATTTCCTTGATTGTGATTTAAAAACGACCCTTTGTACCTTGATTTCTTTCTTCCACTTAACATTAATCGGATGCAATACAGATGAAAACTTTCATGTGTAACGAACTGGAAAACCATCCTTCTATTCAAAACTTTATGCCCACAATGCTTAGAGAGAAAATTAAATGATGTTAATTTTTCAACAAATAACAAGAACTTTGATCAGATCTTATAATTCAAATTCCATTTGTGATATATGCAGATAAGTCTAACTTTTGATAATAAATTTAAAATACCAACACAAAATATTAGAATATAGCAGTTTTCTAATAGAAACTCACGAACGTCAAGAGCTAGAGTTCGTGAAAATAATGTTACCAACCGCACAGAGATAACTGCATTGTAAGGGCTAGAAAATGTGCATAGATTGTCAAAATGAATTCTGTCTTATATTTCACCATTTCATCTAGATTTTTATTAATCATTCAGGCAACAAGATGAAATATGAAACTTATAAGTTCTAACAAATGCTATCTTATCACCCAAAATATACCTAGATAACCTGTAACAGTTATAATGTATTTTCTCCCTCCTTCCTGCATGCCTTCATGGCAAACGATTAGGACAATCGGCAAGTATTAGAGAAGTCCAGGTTCGAGTGCTTTGTCATGTCTCCTGCTTAAGAAATTACCTAATGTCTCTACACAATGTATTAAAACTTAGAACCTCATCTTATGCTGGGATGCAAGACGATCGATACCCCTTTTTTTATTTCCTTGTATGAAATAAAGGAAGTATTGTACTCGCGAAAAATTCCAAGTATCGTATTTCAAAGAAAATATCCATTTTGACTGTTATCGAATCCATTTGAATGATGTTATTGCGTGTAATTTGTACTTACGAAAAGAATAAGGAACTCCAAAACGTATTGTAAAATGGATTAAAAAAGAAGTCAGAACAGATTCGTTTTCGGGACGTCTATACATACATATGTAGGTATGCATTGTGCATAATTCAAAAACAAACAGCCTTAGAATTTTGAAAGTTTTTCTATGGGACTACTAAACATGTAGTTGCGCATCTTCCTTTTTCAATGCAATCGTGTGCAACAAACGTCGTTGAGCTCAGTTCTTTTATTCTTCTATTATTCTATTATTTCTTCAAAAGTGATTGAATTTTATTGTTATTTTTATGCCTTTAGTTAATCTGCATGCAATAATTGTAGAATTATAACAATTTAAAAGTTTAAATGGCACTAAGATTAATGAGGCTGCCATTTGTTTGCATATGGAATTCTTAGTACAATAGTGAATTAAGTCAGTTATTGCTCCAACTTCAGTGTTCCTGCCCGTTGGCCGAAATGAAGATGTTTTGAATTTGTATGTATTTTTGCCTTGCCAGGAAGTGAGAACTGAATTAATTTAATGAGAAGTATATCTCTAATGATATTCGACGAATTAAGTTTAAAAGAAATGCAGAAAAAAGTGTATACTTTAATAGGCAGTAGAAGGAACTCACGTGATGGTCTACATCAAATTATTTTAATGTGTCAAAGAGCACACTTTATCCAGTAGACAATAAACAATCCTTTCTCAAAGCACGCCTGTTTCGCCTAAATTGCTTAGGTCCAGTGTTAGTCATCCCAAGTTAACCCTCTTTATTTTTCCGAAGTTTTTAACCAGGGCTTTGAATCGAAGCATTTTTTAATCGGATTGGATCTTTTAGACTCAGTGAGCCTATTCCATTTCTGTTAACAAATTTAATATTTGATAAAATATAAAAAGCGGCAAACATGTCGCGTAATTTATTATACAAGGAAGAACGTTGCAGAAAGTATTGGAGATGCATCACTCGCGAATAATTTATTGAAAATAAACGGGGAGTGAAGTAATGACGAATTTTTAGTTCGCATGATGCTGATATATATTCTGGAAACGAAAATAAAAGTCACATAAATATTTTTATTGGGGGAAAATATATTTCGGAAAAGAGAAAAAAAAAGGAAATAACAATAAAAAGATACAGCATTTGCCTATCGAAAATGCACAGAAAAATTAAAACGTGCAGTGGCGAATATGAAAAATATTTTAGTATGGGACACGTGTCAGCATGTCGTTTCATGTGCCACTAACATTTGATATTGCATTTTTTGTGCGTGCTCTAGTTTGATTTCAACAATTAAGAACTACAAATAATTTTACATAAACTTTTCCAATTTTGCAGAAAAAATATTTTTCTTTTAAATTTCTAGTTTTGCAGAAAAAATCTGGTGAATATTTTAATCAATGTTTTGCATTAAAAGCGATATTAGGTGAAATTTTAAGACACATACATTTTAAAATCTCGAGTATAATCAGCGTTAAAAGACATCTTTTTGCTTTGACTTCTTTCCTCAGCCATAATAACAGTCAATAGTTTATAGTGTTCCTAATTCAACAGAACTGTAATTATAATTAGTACGAATATGAACGAGAAATCATACTCAAAACTCAATTTAGCTTACATCATATTTCAATATTCAATTCGATTTCAATATAAGTAGGTCTAAGAAACGTTTGATTAAATGTTCTCATCAGGTAAAAAACTATTTAATTTCTATGCCGCAAATGCAGGCATTTCTAGGTAAATAGTAATTAAATATATGAAGTAATCAGCATCTATTGCTTTACTGTTATCTACTTAACGGAAATTTAATGACAGAGTAATGACTATTTAATTATTGCCTGAAATGCATTTTCGTGTACCTTTTACGGCAAAGTACTTTCAGGTGCTAAAATTAAATAGAATTACTAATGACATTCGGTTCCATTAAACAGCTGAGTAGATATAATGTGCTTATATTTCTATTATTGTTGAACGCAAAACGAAAATCATTATTGTTACTCAAGTTACTAAATGAGTAAAACCGAGGTGATGAAACAAGGTGTTCGGATTTTCCAAAATTCGAATGCAAGTCCTTTACTATGAAAATCTAACTTTATTTCATGACAGATTCTCATTATCAAAATATTTATTGTACTTGCAGAATTCCCAATTTTATAATTAACTAGTCTTAATGTTCGATTCTACATCATTTAGGACCTATCGATATCATTTCTATATCAGTATCAGTCTGCCACTTAATAAATTCTACTAAAACTTTGATTAAACAATATCAACTTCGATCAATTGCTACACATACAAATTTTAAACTAAAATATTCTAAGAAGTACATCGCTGAACAGCACTTTCAAAATACGGTTTAATGTGATATAGGATTTGGATTCTTGTGGCTGATATTTTAATGGAACCATAAAATCCCGTTGAGCCATAAACCAGTTAAAATTATATGGTAAATGGTGTGCAACAGACAGTGGAAACAAAACATGTGCAAACTTAGTCGGAATAAATTAATGCTGTTTAGAGTCATTAGGCTATTTTGAAACAAGAGGCGTGAAAAATGTGCTATGATTTCGCCGGGACTCGAATTTGGGCATCTGGAATCGCACCGAGTATGTTACCGTTACACCAGGGAAGCACGCTGGAAGGAGGGAGAAAATACCTCATATATTCCCAATTTTTTAAAGGGCAGTGCGGATTAGGGGACCCAGTCTGCAAATTCTGCTGATGACGAAATATTGTTCACTACATTTTAGTTTCAGAGCCACTTAGAGAAAAATTTGGTTTTTTTTAAGCAAGAGACGGGAAAAATGTGAGATGCCTTTGCCAAGACTCGATCCTGCACCTTTCGGATATTTGCCAAGTGTGCTACCGTTACACCAAGAAGGCATGCTGGAAAGAGGGAGAAAATACATTATAGCTGTAAATGCTTAAATTCCTCATTCTGAACAGATAATTAGGTAATTTAGAGCTGTCATAAGTGATAAGTGATAAGTGACGGTGGACGTGGGCACTGTCCTTTTGCCGTAAAGATTAATCAGTACAGCACCACGTCCACCCTTATCTAAGGTTGGCCAGAGAAGAGCCCCACGAGAGCTATACGTCCACATGTATACTACACCTGTACTTGGCAGTGTCCCCTGGCCGTTCAGCACGTAGAGCTATCATATGGCTACCTTATCGAAAAGATATACGATTGACCATACGAATTTCGGTCATTTCTGCGCTTCATTTTAAATATGCTTTATCCTAAGCCAATAAGGAATAAAAAGAGCAACTAATCTAATAAATACTAATCCAATGAACAACTAATCTAATAAATTGCAGACACAACAGCAAATCAGCTATTACCTGCCGCATATTTATACCAAGCTTTATTATGTATTTTGTAGTAATTACATTTTCAAGCCGCAGGACGTGTTTTAATTTGTAGAGACATTAGGTTATTTACAAGCAGGAGAGATGAAAAATATGCATTGCCTTCGCCGGGGATCGAACCACGGACCTCTGAAATACCGGCTCAGTGTGCTGACCATTACACCACGAAGGCACGCTAAGAATGTGGGAGATATATCTTATATACTCCCCTTTTTAAAGGGCGACTAGGGTTTTAGGGGACCTAGTCGCCAAATCCTGGGTGTGGAGAGTCATCATCCACAACCCTTTTAGTTCGGGCGCCACTGCAGAGACATAGGTGGTGGAGAGTCATCATCCACCCTTTTAGTTCGGGCGCCACTGCAGAGACATTAGGTATTTTTTTTGAACAAGAGAGATGAAAAATATGCACTGCCTTCGCCGGGAATCGAACCACGGACCTCTGAAATACCGGCTCAGTTTGCTGACCATTACACCACGAAGGCACGCTAAGAATGTGGGAGATATACCTTATAAATTAATTAAGAAAGGTAAAAACAAAAAAAAAACTGGACTAAGTAAATAAAAAATATAATTTTAACCCAAAAATATTTCTTATACTGATACCCAATTTTCATGCATAGAAATAAGTTTTATTTAACAAATCTGAGTATATAGGAGATTATATACTTTGATTGCATTCCTGTATATAAATAACTTAAATTCAATATTTAAATTAGATGCTTAACTCTTTGAAGAGCTGTGGTTACCTACAGTAACCACCTTTTCTACTGAACGTCTTACTCACTCGTGTGAGTGGATTTCAAGACTGACAGTTTCTGAAGTTCCCTTGTAGCTTACTAGCTGGCAATCAAGAAACATAAGCCAGTAGTTGATGCAGCGATTCGGCTTCAAGAAAATAAGCATCAGTCACTGAAGACAACATCTAGACGATGTACACTCTGGAGCACCAAAAAAAAGCCTGTGAGAGCAGTGTGGGAATGCAACACATGCAAAGTTGCACTCTGCTTGAAAAAGTAAAATTATTTCCATAGAGACTGATTTTTAGGGATGTGTTGCGTGGGCGGTGGTCATTAACACTAGCCACCAGAAGTAGTTATTTTTTTCACTTGTCTTGGACAAAATATGTGTAATTGTCGCAAATAATTTCATTGTAACGCCTGATATAGTAAATAAAACAAGATTTTTGCTGAAAACGTTATTCGTGTCTTAGGTGGACTTTTTTATCTTTCCGAAGTTTCTTCGCTGGGGCTTTGATTCAGAGTCTTGATTTTGATAGCATCGGGTAAGAAGTGGTCATTTTTTTCACGCGCCTTGGACAAAATATGTGTAATTGTCGCAAATAATTTCATTGTAACGCCTGATATAGTAAATAAAACAAGATTTTTGCTGAAAACGTTATTCGTGTCTTAGGTGGACTTTTTTATCTTTCCGAAGTTTCTTCGCTGGGGCTTTGATTCAGAGTCTTGATTTTGATAGCATCGGGTCTTTTAGATCCAGAGCGCCTATTCATGTTACTATTGCATAATTGATTTGTGATAGTATAGAAAGCGCAAATATATCGCGTAATTGATCCTACAGCGAAGAAATTTTGCAAATGTTACTAGATGTATCCACACGCGAAGTGGTGAAGAATGTATTGAAGAAAATAATGATGGAAGTTATCATGAGTTTTTAGTTCACATGTTACTGATTCAGACAGTGATATAGATTCTGAAAATGAGAGTGAGAATACATAAATTGTTTCATTGGAAAAGAATTATCGGCAACGGAAAAAGAAAGGAAGAAGAAAAGCAAAAAAGAAAGATGCAGCGTTTTGCCCCGCGAAATAGCACAGACAAATGAAACCGAATGTGAAAAATATTTATTTGGAACATACAAAAACTCTTTCTTCTATGCGATGCTATCATTTGTAATTGCATTTTTTCTCTGTGTCTATAGTGCTAGTAAAGAAAATAAGAATTGATACAATAAAGGTATGCTATTTTTTTAAATGTGCTAATATACAATACGATTTTCTACTCCTTTAAAAAAATTTATTTCATAAAAGCATTTGTAGAAATAAAAGATTTTAATGTGCTTAGTTTTTACATTTGATCATACAATTTAGTATTGACATAGATGTAATAGTTTTTTTTTTTGACGAATTAGAATATTTTTTTTCAAAAAACAAGAATTGAGTCTTTTGAACCCAGCGCGCGCGCCCAGGTGAAAGACCTCCTTTGCGATTACTTAAATTTTGCAAGGGAAAATGTGTGTATCGTAAGTTAATTAACCAGTTATTTTAATTTCAGACTTTATTGTAACTCCTTATTTCCATACTCCTCACCAGAATACAAAGTTCAGGTTTCTGGAATGGAGATGGGGAGTGTTTCTGGCATTTGCTCGCTACATGGTTAGTCCCTGCTAGCTCTAAGAGTTGTAATTATTAGGCTTTGTGGTTTGTTACCACAGACACTTTAATTCTGATGCGTTGGTACAGTTACTGAGCCAACTTCCAGTTTAGTACTTAATTATGCCGTTTTTGACTACTCTTGAACTTTTACAGGTACTCCTGATCACTCCTGTTAGTTACATCTTGCCCTCTCACGGGAGCATGGCACATGAGGCTTCCTAATACTCACATTCCGTATAAACGCTTATTCATTAAGCAGCCGGCCCAGCTCAGGAAGCTCAAAAGCATTATGAACAACCCTGAGGCACTAGTACTGGGTTTATGCAGTCCACATTAATAGTGTATTTACTTCAGTTCGAAGAGATTTAGAGCTTTAATGTGCACTAGTTTCCAGTGGCTTCTGCAAGAAGTTGAGTCAGTGCGCAAAGTAGCATTAGGCTGACAACACGCAAAACAAATGTAAATATGATATAATATTATCCAAATGAAAATGGTTTAGTTATGTATATTTTTAATGAGTAAATTAATGCATGGGTATAATACTAATATAAGCATGTGCATATTATAAATAGAATATTGTACAGCGTATTGGTAATACTGTATTGTATAGTTCATTGTATATAGTACTTCGCAAAATGTATAAATGCCCGTAGCATGTAGAGCTATGCTTTGAGCCGCGGGAAGCATAGTAACTATAACTGTAGCTATTACAAGTAGTTGTATTCAAGAGCATTTTAGAATGTAAATAGTATAGTGTGTATGGTAAGTACAGTATATAATGTATCTACTGTATGTAGAGAAAAGTGATGAATCTACTGTATGTAGAGCAATTATGAATATATTTTGTATGGAATGTTTTGTTCTTCATGTAATGAATGCTGTGTATTATCAAGTGAGATACCTGTACTTTGTATGCTACATTCTTAGCAATAAGTAACAACCGCATGTTTTTTGCATTCTGTAATTTTTTTTCCTAGATGTATATTTAGCAGTTTGCTAAAGCTCTTAAGAATTATGTTGTATATAATCAAGAGTTATTACCAGTGTCTATGTTATATATTCAGGAATAATATTCAATGTAATATGTAGCTAATTCTCACAGTGTTATATCTTAAGATAGAAATTAGTAGCAGAGTAGAAATGAGTTTTTAAGGTGTCTTAAATATAGCACAAAATTCAATGTGATATATATTATAAAAATTATAATGTATTAAATGATTTATATATAGCAATGTTTTAACGTCCAATATGACCAGGAGAATGTTTAATTAAAAGGTTATTTTTAGTATGTTTTCAAAATACAGCAAAATTTATGCAACAAGGAACTTTTAGCATAATGTTTTTAACTTAAAATTAGCATGGGCTGTACTTTGTCCTCAAATCTCCTATCTGTATTTTATGTATTATAAGTACAGCACAAAGTAACCAACGTGTATTTATGTGTGTAATTGTGTAATTTGTTTGTCATGTGTAATTTTGCTCTTTATTTAAGCCTCTTGTATCAAAAACTATGTTTTATATAACCAGTCATGTACTATATAATAATGTTATGTCTTATATAGTCAATTACATTATTCAGAACCTATTTTGAATTGTCAAGATTAATGTTCAGCATAATATGTAGCATAAAATAAATAGTGTATTAAGTGTAGCAATGAGTTTTGTGAATGGGCCTGAAGTACAGTGCAATAAAATGTACAGTGTTTTTAACAAGTATGTGTAGCAGTGTGTTAAGATCCGATGTAACCACGAGAATGTTTAACTACAAAGTTAGTTTTGGCATGTTATCAGAATACAGTAAAACTTCTCTCAACAATGCTCTTTTAAAATAACGTTATTCCGAATGTTTTCCTTACCGATCAAACGATAAAATAAGTGGAAAAAGAGAGGAATAGACGCTAGTTTATACGGTTAGAACAGTATATAAATCGTTTATAAAGAACCATATGTTTCGTGATTTTGAGTTTAAGAATGGAATTAATATAGGTCATATTTTGCACTCAACTAACACATGCATTAAGATTTTGAACCCAGCACTGCTGTGGACATGGCAAACGCTATGAAGAACAGCATCCCAAGCATCACAAAATATACACTTAGTTTTGGGTAAATGAATGAATTATACTTTTCTTCCTTCAATAAAATTCATATATTTTTGGAGTCATACTTCCTGTGATAGAATTGCATTACTACAGTGGTAAGGATCTTAAGTCTGACTAACGTTTATTTTATTTTACAAATTTAATATAATCTCTTATTTTCCACTTCCGACTAGAATTAACGCATGAATATGTTTATGCAAATTGTACTTGCTAACGCTTAAGTATTTAAGTTGGAGCTTTTTGTCAAGAGCGTAGTAGAAGGAGAGAAAGTGAGCCATCTTGCCATGAGTCTCCACGCGAGCTTGCCATATTGTCTGCCTTTAAGGCCAGAGGTTTTAGTCCTCTTGAAAGCTAAAGACGTATTGTAGTTTTCCGTAGTTTTCGTACTACAAACGTAGTAATTTAGTAAAGGACAGTCTTAGTGTTAGTCATCTGCGTAAAACATTAAAAGTTAGCTCTTATTTAAGTTTTAGTTAGTTAGTAGTCCTTAATTTTTACGTTGAGACCACAAGTGGTTGATCTTTGTATCCCGGAGTGCGGGTGCTGTGAAACATGAAAAAAATAAAGGGTAATTTTAACCCTTCTCATCTTGCCGTCTTTGGTACTCCATAGGACATAGTTTGCAGTCAACTCACTGTCCAGTCAGGATACGTTATGTTCGCCAAACGTATAAAAAGAAATACTAGTCCTGATAGAGTAAAATCGAATTCCTTTTAGATGAATGTAATGCAATAAATCAAATTTTTGCGGTTTTATTTCCGTAAATATATGGTTTCCAGGTACATATGAGTCCACGAATTTATTCCTTTACATAGTCACGCTAAAATATATCAAAGGAAGATTATTTAAGCCATTCATAACTCGTTTAAGGAAACTTTGTTTCCTTGATGATTTTCTGAAATAAAATAACTTGGCAGCTAGATGAAACTGATGGGTTTAAGATAATGAGGGGTTCAAACCGCTTATTAATGACATGCACACAACATCATCAATTTCGTAAAACTACAAGAGAATTAAAATGCTCTCTTGAGCTGTAAAACCTCGAGAAAAGAACTTTAAGAATTAATAGGATTTTAAGTACCAGATAGGATGCTGCTAATTTGAATTATATTTTTGCTATTAGACGAATGTTCGAGGCCTTCTGTTCCACATTTCAAACGTGCTAAAGTAGATGAGAAAACGGCAAAATTATGCGAAATATGTACGAAAGACTACTACAAAAATTCACCTACTATATCAACTTCATTTCAGATATTGCCTTGATGTGAATCGTTCTTCAGTCATTAGCAAGTGTTAATGCACGCAGCAAAATTAGCACCTTGTATCAAATTTACACTGCTTCTAGAAAACAATCCAATCAAATTAAATTATTTTATGAAAGAAAGCCAAACAAAATAGTGTATATCTTGAAGTCTAGAAGCAAAAAAAGGTTTTAACTTAAAAGATGTTTCTGTTGGAGGTTTTACTAATGTAAGTTTTAAGTTTTAAAGTTCGATATTCAATAACACATGGAAGTCAAAATTTGGATAACAACTCTAAAACACAAGACTATAACAAATACTGCATGGGTGTAAAAGTTTGTGACATACATGATGAAACAACATATAGACAGTGAAACTTGTGTGTTCAAATAAAACAGTAAATAGTACCAGAAAATACTCCAACAGAAGGAATTAAGAATTTGCGTTGTGTTATATTTTATATCATAAAAATCGATAACAGTTCCAGTTTTAATTAGATCTATTGGGTCCAGTGTTCTAAGTTAAAAGTGAATACATTACAAGTTAAGTGAAATTAAATATATGATTTATTAGAGATAAACTGATTTGGTACAAAATTATATAATTTATATGGTGATGGTGGCGGTTGGGAATTGAGGAAAAAGTAGCACATACCCGTTAACAATCACACCATTAACAAGTGCAGTTTCTCGCTTGACATAACACAGGAAAAATACTTTTTCAAAAGCCTTGTCATGCTCTGTGGGAATAGAAAAAAGAAAATGTTAGTTATCGTAGATTAGGTAGGCATTCTCCTCGCCCTCCATAAGGGGGATTTCTCTCCTCCATTACTTCAGACATCGTTCACGGATAACGCAGACAGCTACTTTGGACGAAGCGACAGTTTTCCGGTCTCGTGACACCTTCAGTATAATTTGTCTTCTCGCCGTCTGCCCACGTCTCCTCCCTCGTAGATCGTTGCAAGCCATTTTCTTCTTTCCGCCAAATACTCATTTGGCGATCCGAGATGGTACAAAACAAGCCAAATGCACTGCAACCCCAGGGGAAAGAATGCACACAGGAAGGTGAAGCAAGGGAGTTGGGATGCTGTAAGTTGGCGAATAATCGCCGATCCTCCAAGGTCATCAACCTGTCAGCAGGAGCTAGCCTCGTCTCGGGGTCACAATCCAGCATGGTGAAAGCCTGCAAGTAAGCGAATCACCCCGACCCCTCAACCTTGGCGTAGCGTAGTTACATATAAAACATGCTGATCCAGCAGGGTGCAGATTTCTCACTTGATGACAGATTTTTCCCAGACCACTGCCTGGCGGGCGAAGGAAATTCGAAAACAAAGTCATAAATCTTGATTTCCCAAAAGGCAACGTAAAAAGGTTTTCGAAAAGAATTAAGGATTTTGTTTTTAAATACTAATTAATACAAGACCGAAGAAAAGTACTTGAATTAAAATATAATAACAACATAGAAAATTTTCTTAGGTTTTCTACAACACCAAACACGACCAGCATAGTCAGAAAATAAAAATTACTTCAATTAAAATATAATAGTCACATAGGAAAAATTTTATGTTTTCCACAACACCAAACACGACCACCATAGTCAGAAAATATGGATCCCAAATTTAGCAGAAAGGGGGGCACATTAACAAAACTTAATTAAAACTTTAAACACCAACTTGCCAGTTTTTAAGAAAATATGCACTAGTAAAATAAATAATGGAAATAATTTTTTTCACGTATTCTAGTATTCCTTATGGAACATTTTAGAAATTGTTGCTTTCAGTCATTATTTTATTAATGCCATAGTTATACACGCGTGAGAAATATAGCATATATCATAAAATAGACCACAATTCATAAACAAATGTAATTTACATTATTGTTACGCAGACTGATAATAAAACTCAAGTAACCATGTGTCGTAGGAAAAAGAAATTCGTGAAACTTTAATCTCCTCTGCAAAAAGCAGATACAATTCTGAATGGTTCTCTTAAAATAATAGCCTCTTAAAATACCTACTTTCGCAGTTAGCGTAAAATGTGAATACAGTATACAAAGAAAGGATATTTCGGTTATAAAGAATCGATGAATACAAGAAAAAATGAGAAATTTATTAGATTTTCTGTAGTCACAATTTTGACAGTATAAAGAAAAATTTTATTTGAACTGCCACATTCCAACAAAATCTATATTGCAGAACAAACTTAAAATATGATCTATAAAGGATGATTCTGAATTTCACTTTTCATTCCATTGTGAGTTAATCTGAACATCAAAAACTAAAATAGAAGTTAGTAAAAAAATGAATTTTTTTCTCGTTGGCATAACATAGTTATTTGGTTCCTTAAGCAGCAATATAATTTAGAACATTCTTGTAAAAAACATAACTAATGTTACCCTATGCTGCAGGTACTGAAGTAACTGGCTCAATCATAAGTTTAATCATAAAGGGAAGACAAAATTTGAATAATTTTGTCATGCAAGTACAATCTACTAAATGTGTCATGGATATTAACTGTTTTAAGCTGCCCAATAAAATCTTTGATTTTCCCAGGTATTCAAACTTGCATTAAGATTTTTAATTGCCCATCTGTTTTAGAATGTTCAAACAACTATTCTTCACTTATTTTATTAGAAACACAGAACATTTAGAGAATTTGATGAGTTCTATATATGTACAACGATAGGAGATGAAATATTCAACAGCAAGCAAGCTGAATAATGTATCAGAAAGAAAATTTAAAATCAAATATTATGATAAATAGATCTCCATTTGCTTTAAACAAGCTATTCAGAATTAAGACATTCTATACTTAACTTGCTACATCTTAACGACCTGTAGATCGTAATGAATAATATAACAGTTTAGCAGAAATGCTATAAAGTTAAATATTTATTATACTCAGATTCTTAAAGAACAAAACAGAATTATTCTGAAGATTAATAACGTTAAAACTGAAACTACAAAGTAATTATTTAAAGTAGTGATGAGAATTAAAGCTTTGTATATAAATTCCAAACTTAATTGTACAAATGATTACATCAGCCAAAGTTTCTAGGCAGAATGTGAAATTTAAAAAGTATTAACTAGATAGTCTAATTCCGTTTACGTACAAATAAATACTGCAAAATGTTTTAATTCTCTAGAATTAAAATTTTAGGAATAGTCAGTTAAATTTTGAAACACGTGGTAATATAACAATTGGCTAGGAAATATAAAATCAACTAAATTCATTTCATTAAACATCAGCCTAATCCTGTAATCAGTGTATCTAGTTTTCTAAACTACAATCGCTTGGAACGTCAGATGGAAGTTAAATTCAGCTTGACATGGTAATTAAAATTTATATATATATATATATATATAATAATTATGGAAAACTAAAAAATACACAGATTTATCCTTCCAGTCTAAAGCTTAATATCACTAATAGCCAACAAGACGAAATTGTTTACCTTGACTTACAGATTAATAACTTTAAACATATTAAAATGTTCGACAAACGTCGCGAGTTTACCTTTCCTACTTTAAAGCTTACTAATTGGAAGTCCAATATCTCGAAAAAAATAATAATCAATACTATACATTCACAAATAATCAGAATAAAAAGAATTTGTAACAATGTCGACAATCTTAAAGAAGATTTACTCCACTTAATTAAAATACTCAATGAAAATCAAATACCTAACAATATAATCCAAACAGCGCTCAAAAAAGCTGGCATTTACCCTTTTATTTTTTAAATCATGTAATTAGGATAATGATACGTTTACTTAAATCTATCACTAGAAGGTAAATAGTTGATGGCCAATCTGTGTGATTTAATGTACAAATGTAAAATAATTTTCGGTCGCTTTGAACATAATTATCACCGTTACATTATATTCTTTTAAAACAGTGATAAATCGGCCAGTCTATCTCTTTAACTAAAAAAATGGGCTAATTTCTTTTCAATAAAGCGGCACGAAAGCCCGCTTGCCTGAAGACAACTGTTAAATTCTACTTTTCTTATTTTCCCAGTCTTTTGGCCAATAATTCACAAAAAATATACGTTTTCTAGCCATTTTGAAACTTTTACACCAAGCTCCTGTTTCTTCATTAGAAGGACGCCATTTTTTAACAACTGCCTTTCAAGTTGACACCCCCCGACGACGGGTAACCTTCTCATTCGTCCAGAAAGTTTTAGGCGGAACTATGCCTTCACTACGTCACCTCCCCCTGTAGGTTTAGGATTGCAAAGATTTCTTAGCTAAACTTACAGCCCCGTAGAATTACTTTGCTTTCTATAAATTCAACACGTTTCAAGAAGGTGAGTCTTAATTTTTATAATTTTTATTTCTTCTTGCAGAAACATTTTACACAAAAGTGTACGTTTTTTCCACCAAGTTTAATATATTTTAAGTACTTCTTTCTTCAAATTTAACAGCTTCATTACTTTAAGCAAGAGGGCCCCCATTTTTTAGATTTTCTTGATTTCTTCGGTTGTAATATAGGACTAATAGTGTTTCAGAAATTAACTATAAATTATAATTGATGATTTGTGGTTTCATCCTCTCTAATACTATTTATAAATTTAATTTAGTTTACTGTAAATTTTTGAGGTCTTGAGGCGTTTTTAAAATTATTCGTTACCTAGATGCCTCTTTTTATTCTTTAATTCTAATTAATTCTTGTTTTGTTTTGTTTTGTAATACTTTTCTTCCACGCGTAGGGAAAAGGGGCGTCTAATTGAGACGATTTAGATTAATATAGGAAGATGTAATAGATATTAAGAGTTTGTCAATTAATTGACGCGGTATTGTCTCAATTAGTCGTCAGTTGAAACGCGTGGAAGTAATATTTCAGCGAAAGGGACACAGTTCTTTTCCCCTGACGAGACAACTATGCAACTCTCGCTGAGATATTACCATTTTCTATTGTATACTTTGTTTTTATTGCAACTTCAGCTTTTCCCAATTTTGCACATAAATTACAATTTTCTAAGCATTATTTGAGTTGTATTTTCATGTGAATCTTTACTTAGGATTCTAAGTTTTAATTGTATTTAATGTGTAATTTTAGCACTAACGTGCTTCTTCGAATAGGATTTCAGAGGGTTTAGGATGTACTATAGCTTTCGGCATTCTTACTTGTTAATAATATATATATATATATGTATTATTGTTTATGTACTGCATAATGTACGCAATTAGAAATATTAACTGAAAATGTGCGTCAATAATCTATTAGCTTGTAAGGTTTTAGTTAAACTAACAAAGTTTTATTTTAATTTAAATCTTTCTATCACTTCTCAGTTTCAACTTCCCGTCAGAATAAGCGCGCGTTTTCAGCTTATGCTAATTTGAAGTAGAGCCAAGTACTATTTAAACCAGTGGTAGAAACCTCTTAGTGTGAGAGAGCTTTTAGTCTCAGATCACGGTCATTCTGTTCGACGTTCGCCTGACCAGCTAGCAGATAATTTCTAAGCCATAGTGCTTACTACGTGATTGCTTATTGAAATAAATTGAAGTGCGCTAGTATTAGTATTTCTTGCTAGGCACCATTTAGTTAGAGGCCAACTCCGCGATTAGCTCTGTGAGCAAAGTTTAATTAAATTTCTATTTAGCTTTAGTTTAAATTTATCTGATGTTCATTTAGACCCAAGTGTAGTCTTTTACTTTTTGTATCCCTCCCGAGTGGGGAAGTGATTTGTGAATAATATTGATTTAATAAAAGAGGATTTTAAATCCCTTCCAAGTGCAGTTATTATACTTCAGCACTGTATCTACACCAAAACAGAGCTGATTTCCGCTCCCTGTTCCAGATCAGGACTTTAGGACTTTAAGGAGTTACTTCAAGATGTTTGCCAAAAATACGCACAGAACACTCAGTCCTGACAAGCTCCTTAGAAAGTTTTTTAAGAAGGCATTCTATTCCTCCGACAGACAGATTTTGTGTGCTTTTCCATACTCAACGGATTATCCATTCTATGCGTAATTCATACAGATTTTGTTAAAAAGTCCAAATTATTCGTGTTTGAATTTGCGGCTGTGTAGAACAATTTATATTACACCCATTTAAAAAGAAACTTCAAGTAAAATATGAAGATTTTTATTCAATTAATTCATTTTTAATATATTGTTGCGTGCGTGCGGTTTTGCATTAATGCAATGCACACAGATCTAATGATAGGTTAATAAAATTTATTTTATGAAACGAAACACTTCAAAGCTCAGAAATACTCGTTCAAGTGCCGACAGTATCATACAATACAATCAGTAGCTGGGATTCAAACTACTAAGAACATTAAACACAGTGCAATACAAAGCGCTTCTAAAGAGAAAGCTAACGAGAAAATATCTCTGATTTCACGCTGAACTAACACCTTCCAACAACAATAACTAAACAACTGACAGCAGATGCTCCCTCCGGCCTTATATAGTTTTAACTCTCCGCCGAGATATTTCTAGCTCTTTCTGCTTCTCGAAATCAGTGGAAAATAATATGAAACATAACTCGAATTACGGTTAGAGCTAACATAGTAGTCAATTACATTTATTCAATTACAATACCTGTTATTCGGTAATACAGGGACAGGACATCAGTGTCACCAAGTGGTCGCTAAGTCTGACGACTTTTGATGAATTCTCGCCAGATTTTGTGGTAAAATAAGTCGCCAAAACCGTAGCTAGCTTGGCGATATCTCGCCAAATTACCGAGATACCCATTTACTCAATGTCAAATGCACTTACCCCTGTATTCTTACTTTTTCGGTATAGCTTCATTTCATGTAACATGTCTCTTCACATTCCTTCATGATTTTTTATGTTACATTATACAAAAAAAAATACAGTTTTGCATATAAGTCCACTAAAATTACCTAAGTACAAAATTCGTAACGATATATATATATATATATATATTATAAGTAATTATGGATTA
>KK121240.1:422590-463598 GCA_000611955.2 Stegodyphus mimosarum
GCATCGCAAGACCGGCACCATTTCTCAACGTCGTTTCTTGCGGAACTCCAAAAGAAGCGCTCTCGAACTTTGTTTAATGTCTTCATATAGCCGAAATGCCCTCCTGTTGGGCTGCTGTGTATTTCTTTCAGGACATCAGGTATTCGGTTTTGAGGAAGCAGCAGCTGCCATCTTTTATTAGTTCCATCGTCGCTTTCCCACAGTCGATATAAGACTCCATTTCGAAGGTGAAGTGAGTCCCAGAGAGCCCAGTACCTTTTAGTCATAGGACTGAAGATGGAAACGTCCTGCCACTTGGGTTTCGTAGCCGATGATTACTTCAGCTCTATTATTGGCTTAATGTTAGGATCCGCCAACTGGTCTTCTCTAACTTTTTCATGACTCCACGGATCTGGCTCCGATGCTGTTGAAGATATTACTTGTCGGATGCTAGGATTCGCCAAACCATACTTAGCTTCTGCTCTTGAACAATGGACTGCAATGTCTTGCAGGACAAGGCTTCCTAGATAAAGCATCCACATTTCCATGGGAGGAGCCTTTACGATGTTTAATTTCAGAGTCATATTCCTGGAGTCTTTGAATCCATCTGGCTGTCTGTCCTTCAGGATTTTTGAAATTCAATAGCCAAGTTAGGGAACCATGATCGGTGCGGAGCAAGAATTTTCTGCCATAGAGATAATGATGGAAATGCTCTATGGCTTTTACGATAGCGAGCAATTCTTTCCGAGTGACGCAATAATTCCTCTCCGGTATTGACAAGCACTTACTCCAATAGGCTATCACTCGCTCTTCACCGTCAATCATCTGGGAAAGGACAGCTCCAACACTTCCGTTGCTTGCATCCGTATCAAGTATGAATTGTTTGTCGATCTGGGGATATGCGAGCACAGGCGTTGATGTTAATGCCGCCTTCAGCTCATTAAAAGATTTTTCGCATTCGTCAGTCCATACGAATTTCTGTTTATTTTCCGTTAATCTATGCAGAGGTCTTGCGATGTTGGAGAACCCCTTTACAAATCTTCTGTAATAAGTGCAGAGTCCCAGGAAGCTCCGAAGTTGATGAACATCCACAGGGCGTTCCCAGTCCTTGACTGCCAAAACTTTCTCTGGATCCGTACGGACACCTTCGGCGGAGATGATGTGACCCAGATAGGTGACTTCGCTGCGGAACAGCTTGCATTTAGAAGGACTTAGTTTGAGGTTGGCATCTTTCAATTTTTGGAACACCTTCCTGATGTTTTCTAGATGTTCCTCGAACGTACGGCCCACTATAATGATGTCGTCAAGGTAAACCAGACAGGACTCGTAAGATAGGCCACGAAGCACTGTTTCCATCAAGCGTTCAAATGTTGCAGGGGCGTTACAGAGTCCAAACGGCATAACTTTAAACTGCCACAGTCCTTGGCCAGTAGTGAACGCAGTTTTCTCTCTATCGTCCGGGTGAATTTCCACTTGCCAGTATCCGCTCTTAAGGTCCAGAGTGGAGAACCATTTGTGTCCTGATAGCGTGTCTAGTGTGTCGTCAATCCTCGGAAGAGGGTAGCTGTCTTTCTTAGTGATATTATTTAGCTTCCGGTAGTCGACACAAAATCTTGTCGAGCCGTCTTTCTTCCGGACGAGAACTATAGGAGATGCCCATGGACTTGTGGATGGCTCGATGATGTCACTTTCTTGCATCTCCTTTAGAAGATTTCCAACCTCTTCCTGCTTTGCGAATGGTAGGCGTCTGGGATGTTGCTTGATCGGTGAGTGATCACCCGTGTCAATTCGATGTTGTGTCAATTTCGTGCGGCCAACATCTCTGGATGTTCGAGAAAATAGATCTTCAAATTCACTAATTGTTTTCTCTGCTGCACATTTCTGTTCGGCGGTTAAGTTTGTTCTCTGCAGCAGTTCATCAATTAATTTCGCTGTTGACTCAGTGGGCATTGCAGGTGGGGCCTTGTAAACGCACGTAACCGGCGTGCAGGTTGCTAGCACTTTACCCTTCTGGATTGTTCTCGGACTATGGCTAACATTCGCCACTCTCACGGGGACGAAATTTTTGGAGAGGTCCACTAATGTAGAGGCGACTAATACATTTCTCGAGCTATTTTCGGGATATTCAATTATTCCAAACTTGAAGCTATTTCTGTTTTCTATGCAGCCGGATATTAGTAATTCTGTCATCGGAGGGATCGTGACGTCCGTTTTCGCTATTACTTGGTGAGCTGAAGGAATATCACTCTTCACTTCAAACACGGGTATATCCTCCCTCGCAGAGTGCATTTCGTTGCGTTTAAAGTCCAGTGTAAAGTCATATTTCCGCAAAAAGTCTAGTCCAAGTATTAATTCGTCCGCGATGTCAGCGACGAATGCCAAGTGCTGGTAAGTCTCATCTCCGAAGGTAATGGTGATGTTAATTTTACCTTCAATGGGGATCTTGTCACCTGTCACTGTCTGTAGAGTCACACAGGGCGGAGTCCAGCGCAAAGTCTTGTTTAGTTCCCGCGCTACGTCTGTTCTGACGATGGTTACGTTGGCTCCCGTATCGATGATCATCTTACAAGGGTGTTTATTCACGTATCCTTCGACGAACAATCCGTTATCTCCGCCGCTCATTGACGAGATCTGAAGAACTTTCAGAGGGGCTACATCTCTGCCTGGCAACCTCCGCCCCGTGAGATTGCCGCATTTTAGTTTCCCTGGTTTTGTTTCACGGGAGCTGCCTCCCGGTCTTGGCTCACGTGACAGTTCCTGCGCAGATGTCCTTCGAGTCCGCAATTCCAGCACTTCATTGCTTTCTTGTCGGTGTTTCTGTTATTTGGCTTATTTAACGCTTCCCGAATCTCTCTTAACATTTCCTGTTTAAATTTTCTGACATCAAAATTTTCATTTTCTACTTTAGCCGCTCTGATTGGATGGCGATCTTTTCGAGTTGCCTGCTGAGCCGACTCAAACTTCATTGCATAGATTAATGCAGATTTCAGGTCTTTGAGGTCTGCCAACCTGAGAGCCTTCTGAATTTCCTGATCCTTGACTGCATCGACGAAATGCATAAGGGCCAGATTTTCACGGACATCAGGTGGACAGTCCGCATATGCATGGTGCGCCAGCCTTTCAATATCAGTTGCTAGTTCTTGGAGGCTTTCAGTCATTTTCTGTTGGCGGGTTTTGAGTTGGAGACGGCTACAGTCCTTTACACATTTTTCTCCGAATCTGAGTTCTAGTGCGTTAGAGAGGGCATCAAAACTGGAAATCTGGTCTTGCGGCAGAACTCCTAGGATATCTGCAGCATCGCCTCGGAGTGATGCAGCTAGCTGTAATGCCTTCATCTGGGAATCCCATCTGTTAGTGTCAGCCACGATGGCGAACTGGGTCTTGTACACATTCCACGACGATTTTCCGTCGTACGTACTGGGTTTGATTGCCGTATGAGGAGAACCTGGGATAATCTTAAAATCTTCAATTTCTCTCTTCGGCTCAGTTCGTTTTTCTTTCAACATGTCTACCTCTTCCCGAAACTTCCTAAATTTTTCTTCCATATCGGCTATTTTAGTTGCAGTTTCCTCTTTCATATTTTGTAATTTGGTTTCGGTTTCCTCTCTAAGCTCCATGATGTCGCTTCTAATCTTGTTTTGCTGCATTTCCATCTGTCACAGTTGCTCTTGCAGCTTTTCTTGTCCGGCTTTTATTTCTTCTTGTCCGGCTTTCATGTCTTGTTTCATCTCTTCTTGTCTGGCGTTCATCTCTTCTTGTCTGGCGTTCATCTTTTCTTGTCCGGCTTTCATGTCTTGTTTCATCTCTTCTTGTCCGGCTTTCAGAGATGCTAACATGTCCATCAAAGCTTTCATTTCCTCCGCCATTGCTTTCTCCTGTAGACGGGTGACTGGCATTCACTCTCAAATCCCACTTCTGACACCAGTTGTTGCGTTATACGGGTTCGTGGATTTCAGAGTATCCGATGAAAACACTATGCAGAACAATAAAAAGCACAATTTATTTACATGAATCACTATTTACAGCACAGTTCCGAAATCACCTTTAAAAGCGTCGAAAATCTACAATAAATACGCTGAAACTATTAGCAACACAGCTTCAGGCTGTAACTGTAAAGGTAGCTTCACGGCAACACTAAACTTAAAATAAACACCGTGGAACAATCACCAATACACTGTCAAGCTATACTGTAAAGATAGCTTCACGGCAAAGCACTATCTCGATCGCTTTCCTTTCACAAAACTCTCGCGTAGCTTAGCACTCACAGTAAACAGCTATTCTCACAATTAATCACACACTGCCCGCTCTCAGAAACGCAAGGGTTTATATAGCGTTTCATTAGGTTCCACAGGTTTCGAGAAATATCTCGACAGGAAATTATTCTAGAAGCTTCCCGATTGGACCATGGGATATTGCCAATTTGGTCGCCAAATGGGCGATAAAGTAGCCAATCTGGCAACCCTACCATACACTATTTTATGGCAACCCTAGTGCTATGCCGGAAAGCTTACATACAGGCGAAAACGCCGAATTTTTCGCAACAATATCAAATAGAGATAAAGATGACAACGGACAAGCAAAATGCTACAAATTTTCTTTTCTCCTCCTTTTGATAACGAAATATGGAATAAATTAGATTTAAAAGATATGATTTACAGTATGATTAAATCGCAACTGCTTTTCATGAAGTTACTCTATAACCTCAAAGAAGATAATTATGCGCATTTATATATACAGAGATTTATTTGTTCGCAACATAAATGCCATGTAAGCAAACAATATTTAAGTTGTCCTTTTTCCATATGAAAGCTATTCTTTGATAATATCGATAGCTACAAGCAAAAGTAAATTAGAAATTTTACATTAACTTTTATTAAAAATACAGAAAAATATAATGATCAAGTCATTGTGTTATTTTAAAGAAATTAAAAATATATACATTCCCGAAAAGAATTTCATTGTGGATGAGCTGAGATTATAACTTTTAAAAGATGGCTAGGTGGTAAATAAAAATGAATATATAGTATACGCAATATATTTAAAGCAATTTATGTTATCACTTTACTAAAATTCGTCCTGGTATTTTAGAAAAGGTGAGGTTGACTATAAACGATTTTTACCTAATTGTACGAAGTAAAGGAAGTATTGTGATATCGAAAAATTTCGGGTACCATATTTCAAAGAATATATCCTTTTTTACCGCTCTCGAATACATCGAACAATGTGTTTGCGTGACGTCTGTATGTACGGACAGAATGAAACGCTCTTTTACCCAAAACAGATTAAAGAAAGATTTAAAATAGATTCACACGAGATTTTTTTTGTGACGTATGTATGTCGCATAACGCAGAAACGAGTGGTTTTAGAATTTGAAAATTTGTGTATGGGACTGCTGTAACATGTAGTTGTATACCTCCCTTTTTGTTTGCAATCGTGCGCACAGAAAGTGTATAAATATACACATCTATACCCATTCTGTTAATCGGCTCCGTGAACTCAGATTTTGTATTCTTATATCTTGGTATATTGTACATTTTCTGCTTTAAAGTGATTGGAGTATTTTGTTTATGGTTAAGGATTTTATGCCTCTATTTAGTATGCATGCAATAACTGTAGAATTATGAACAATATCAAAGATGATTAAGTGGGACTAAGGCTAACTGGCCAGCCATTTGTTTACATTAGAAACTTAGTAGAATAGTGAAGCAAATCTGTTTCGGCACCTTCAGTGTCCTTTTGCCGAGTAGGACCAAAAGTAAACTTTCGGTTTTATGCACCAAAAAAACCGTCTTCTTGCCCGCTGGGTGAATTGCTTGTTTTTGGGTAGAAACTCTAATTTTAATTATAAAAGTTGTTTTTTAAACTGGTTTAACTTTATTTGGCGTTTTATGTTTTTCTACATTTTTCAATTTTTAATGGAGGTATTTTGAGCTTTCATTATAGCCTTGCCACAAAGTGAGAACTTATATAACTGAATGAGAAATATATCTCTAATGAAGTTCGAGGAAATAAGTTTAAATGAAATGCAGCAAAAATGTGTATAACTTAAAAAGCCATGCAAGGAAGTGATGCGATGTTGACATCAGATTTTTTTAAATAGTAATAAATTTATTTAAAAAAAATTAATCCAGAGTTCAGTAACTAACTGTTATATCATACAGAAAGAAAAGATAAATGGTAGTAAAATATGATAACAATAATAATGATATTTAGTTTTTACTTGTTTCCAAAGTAATTACTTTCAGCAGAAAATGTGGTAACATGCAATTATCTCGAATTAGTAAGGTTGCAGTAATGGTGAAAGATTTGTAAGATAAAACGACTTGTATTAATTTTTCATACAGATAAACAGCGAAATGTCCAGGATATCTTTGGAGATTTAAACCCAATTCGAACTATTAGTACTGACGAATTACGTCTACACGGACATTAGAGAACACAGAAGTAACATATTCCGTCTTAATTTTTTCCAACATAAGAAATCATATCCTGAAATTTGAAATGAAACAATGGATTAAGTATTTAAATAAAACAGATTTAGTTTTTTTGGCTCAAACCACAATAGAAACTAAGTGAAAAATTAATGACATAACAATATTTACATCGAAGCAGTTGAGAGAAGACATCAAGAATTTTATGTGTAAAGATTTAAAGGAATCAGTATAACAGTAAAATTCAAAATTCAAGCAAATCCACTGTTCGGCAAAGGAGATGCCACAAGTGAAGTTTTTGTAACTTCAAACAAAATTCAAGCTTGTCGTATAGAATGAAAAACAGATCTTGAATTTTCTTTTTTGATTTCAAAGCAATTCACACGTCTGCATGGGTCGTATTGATACGTCTATCACTTGGATGATACTCTGATTACATTGTGATAGTATATGGAGCCACCAGGTGTTGAGCATTAATTGAGAAGAATTATTGAATCGTAGTAATTTTGTCCCAATCACATCCTAGCAAATTGCCTTCCGCATTCTGCATAGAAATCTTAGTAGTTTTGTTTATATGTAATGCAAATATTAGCACATTTTCCTTAAAGAGGCACATCGCTGTATTAGGCAGCAGCCTTACAACAGTTTGCAAAAATCTACCAGAGTGGTATGCTAAAATATACAGAAGATTTTTACACATTTTTAGAACAATGCAACAGTTTGCAAAAATCTACCAGAGTGGTATGCTAAAATATACAGAAGATTTTTACACATTTTTAGAACAATTTCGATAAAGAATTAAGAAAATTAAATGTTTTGAAACCCATATTTCTGGCAACGAGCTTGTTATTTGAAATGAGAAATATGGTCTGCTATTTTTTAATTTATTCTTCTTTCTAAATGTTGCATGCAAACAAGCTGTGGATTGAAGGATTTGTTTTTGCAGTGAAAGATTCCCATTGAATAGTTCAAAAAGGTTGTGAAATGCTTGGTAGGTCATTTTCCAGATTTCAAGAAGGTTATGAATTATTTCCTGTTTTAAGAAACTCAAACATTTGCTTTTTTCTTCTATAAAGTTGGTTACAACCGAAAACATCGCGGAGAAAACAACGCAAGGCGAAAACGTCGTGGTACAAAACATCGTGGGAGAAGATAAAGCAACGAGAAAACATCGCAGTTCTAGAGCATCGTGGTACAAAATATCGTGGTCGAAAATAAAGCTATTCAAAATCTTGGCAGTTTAAAAACATGGTTGTCGAAAATATCGTGGTCGAAAATAAAGCTCCTACAAATCATCCCATGACAATAAAACCGCACAAATGCGTTTTTCAGGTTTTAAAAGTTGTAATTACATTTTCGCATAATGATTTGGAAGCGTAAGAAAGAAAGAAGGAAACGGTGAAAATGTTAACGACACTTCAAGAATAAAGGGAAACAAAACAAGATATAATTTTACTAAACCAATGACAAATTAATAAATGTGAAAGAAAATAATTTGATAGTTAATTAAGCACTTTGTATAGAGAGGTAACCTCATGCTGTTTTTGTCTTCCTTTTCCTAAACATTTTTAGACTGTATTTTTCATGAAAACTTATCAGTAATACTTTTTAAAAAAGATTAATTTATTAATAACTTTGGGAATTAAATATGTAAATTTAAAAATTCTATTAAGTGCCATAAGTTGCATTAATTTCCTACTCATTCTCAGTTTTTAAATGCTTAAGTTTCCTTCTTACATTTTCAGCAAAAATTTATTAGTTCACTGAAAAATATGATATGTAGAAGTAAAAATATCCCTCTTTCCTTCTTGCGCTCCCAAATGATTATGCGAAAATGCACGTACAATTTTAAAACTTGAAAAACGCATATGTGAGATGTTATCGTCATGCGACGATTTGTCGTTACTTTATTTTTTACCACGATGTTTTCTACGAGGATGTTTTTAAACTTCGAAATTTTTGAATGGCTTTAGTTTCGACCACGATATTTTGTACCACGATGTTTTAGAACTGCGGTGTTTTCCCTTTGCTTTCTTTTCTCCCACGATGTTTTGTACTACGTTTTCGCCTTGCGTTGTTTTATCCACAACGTTTCCGGCGCGATGTTTTTGCCGCGATGATTTCCGCGGACACCACAAAGATAAACGTTCAACATCTCAAACTAGCCTTAGAAATGATACTTCAACTCTTTCACCAGTTGTCAAGATCATAATTTAAAAACCGTGCACTCCTCTCCTTAACCAGCCGAAAAATTTCTTTTGCGTTCTCTAGCTTCTTTTCTGGAAATTAAAAAGACTGGTCCTGAAGAGACCCCGAAGTGCATTCCTCTTTCTTGTCTACAGCAGAACTTACTTTTGTCCAATTTTGATACTGTCCCACTGAGACCAAATAAGCGATCAATCCCCTCTTTTCATTTTTGCTGTATTCTCCAGGGAGTTGGAAAACATGAAATGAGAGTGTCTCTTAGGAGTAACGGTCCATATTTAACCCCGTAGAATGTGTGATTTTACTAAGTTCTGCTGACAATTTTCAAATAGATAAGCCCCTCTCGGGGTAAACGGCGAAGTGGTTACAATTTTGATTTTAAACATATGCAGCATTATTAATCAGAATGGAAAAAGCCGTCAGTTATTATTTCTAGATTGAAAATGATTCCAAAAATGTACATAGAGTTTCTAATATTTCTAATCTTTGGTAACAAGAAGAAATTGCGAAATCTATACATAAGCTATAGAAACAACAAATTAAATAAAAAACAAAATTTATGACTTAAAAAAGCTAAAAACAATAAAGTTCATCTGCTTCTGCCGAGAGATGTGGTTCAAAGCAGAAAAATGTATACAAAGCAAAGTGAAAACTACTTAGCAGGAGTTACATGGAATACATTATGACCCTTGATGAAACATAGATTTACCTAAATAACTGCAACGAAAAAGGCGTTTTATTACCTAAAAAAAGACGAAAACTGCAAAAACCCGATTCCTTCAATATAAACAAAGTTTCAGTAAGGATTTTATGACTGTCTCAAGATTCTCTTACAGTAAGAAATTAAAAATAAGAAGAAAGAACATAATGAAAAATAAGAAAAATGAACATAACGTACCATCAAGCAAAAGTTTATCGTCCGATATTCACAGAAGAAATTCCATTTCTTTCCATGAATTTTAAATTTGTTAAGAGTAAGCAGAAAGTCATACATCAAAAAGTGCCAATGCATTCCTTAAAAAATGAAGACTGATGCAGGTATTACGTATATATGTCTTCAGTATATTTTTGAAAAGTCCCTTGATGTTTCATCTGTGAACTATTGTGTCTCTGGTCTTTTGGAAGGAGCATTTTATAACAGCAAGCCCACTAAGATTGATGGACTGTGGAAAGTAGAGGAAGATGAATTGAAATCAATACCTCTGCATCTTTTTGAAGAACAGCTCTATCACGGAAATCACGATATAGACGTATAGTCCAAGATAAACGCTGTTAGGCCAAAAATTCAAATAAATACTCGTTACGTATTAAACATTGGTTAAACGGCCCCGACATTTTTCTAGAAATGTGTAAACACTCTCTGTGGTTTGTTCCTGAATCAAGAACGTAATTAGAGGAAAAAGCATTCAGAACATGAGAAACGCGAAAATTAAAAGATGCGCCAAACCTTCTGTAGATAATACGAAGCAAGATTAGAGATGCAATGAGTAAACTAATAGTTGAAATTTCTTTTAGGGGTACGAAACTCATGCCTTAAATTTCCATCTTATCCTCAAGCAAGTCAAGCTGAAATTATTACTAACTGATTAAGCAGCTGTTTTTATTTTATTTTTATCTAATATCTATAAATTTTCCCAAAAGAACACTTTGAGAACTGTCGAATCAATAGTCATTCAAACTTATCACCACAGATAACGGTGAAACGGATCATTGTTATACACAAGAAAAAGGGGGGAGCATCCGTAATATAGCAACAACTTGCTCGGGTGTAGAACCCTCATTATCTTTTTCATATTAGCAGCCAGGCTTTGCTACCCAATGTACTGCCTAGCAGACAACACACGTTCTCGACTGGCGAATCTTATAGGATTGCGCTCGGAAAATATTATTTCTTGGGAAAGGCTGTCTCTTTATCTCTGAAAGGGCATTACAGAATGTTGCTGACAAATGCTGTTTAATAGATCTAAAGGCATATTAATGCAACATGTAATGGCAACCTAACGACAACATAACGTTGTGCTGTCATTTTACTATTACATTTAGTACAGGTATAGGTTGAAGTAAGCCGGCACATATGCGTTCCCTTAAGCAAATTAGGTATCGCCGGCCCTTGATAAGAGACAAGCTGGAGCGCAATCCGCAGAACAGACACTATGCACTTATTAACATCCATGCATTCTCCGGACTGCTGTGTTTAATATGAATTTAGAAAATGATTTCAATATTTACAAGATGCATGGAATGGCATAAGCAGGATATTTAGGCAGAACTGCTACCTAAAAAACCTCTTGTTTCGCAAATAATATGTGAAATGGAGAATACAGACTTGCCAAGAACATAAAATGACAAATATGAATGGAAGCCAGAACTGTTTTCTGATGCGGCAACGTTCTCATTACTTCTCATCTTAAGATGGGTATATGTGTGTATCACTCTAGTGGAAGTTATGACCTAGATTGTTTGTTTCATATTCTAACACATGGAGATAGATTCTGTTAAAACTTTACAAAAAAAAAACAATAAATAGGGGTAATTATGCAACAATTTTAAGCAATTGTTTCGATTTTAAGGCCCCACTGTTAACTTTTAACACGGTACTGTACCAACGAAAACAAAATTCTAAATAAACTTTGTAAAAATTTCAAAAGTGACTAAGGTAATTTTTTTAATGTACTCAGAGGTTAATAAATTTACTTTAATTGTCAGTAACGTATAAGCCATATTCAAGTCAATTTCAACTTAAGTTTAAGACCAAAAATAGTGGAACCATTGCGTTGTGTTTTTTTTTTAATTTCTGCGAAACAGTGAATAATCGGTTATGTGAAGAATGCAATACTCAAATGATAACATAAAATAAATTCAAGTTAAATCAGACATAGTCTAAGTTTTGCTTGTGAGTTCACATTCCAGTTTTAATACATAATCATTTTTTTCTATTTCATTTACTATCTATTGACTTTAAACTTTAGGCATCTAAATATACACAGTCCAGTCACATTAATGTGACCATCTGTCAAAAGCCAGAATAACCACCTTTCGCAGAGCGGGCTGCTGCGAGACGTGCAGGAAGAGAGTCACATAGGTCCCTGAAGGTGTTCTCTGGGATGTTGAGCCATGCCGACTCTAATGCCGTGGCCAGCTGCGCTAGATTACGCGGTTGAGGATCCATGGCGCGAACAACTCGATCGAGATGGTCCCACAGATGCTCGATTGGGTTTAAGTCAGGTGAGTTTGCTGGCCAGGGGAGGACGGTAAACTCATCCTGGTGCTCTTCGAACCACGCACGTACACTGGCAGCTGTATGGCACCTCGCATTGTCCTGCTGGAAGATGCCATCATCCTGAGGAAAAACAATGCGCATGTAGGGGTGAACATGGTCCGCAAGGACAGATGCGTACTTGTATTGATCCATTGTGCCTTCCACAATGATCAGTGAACCTAGAGAATGCCAGGAAAACATTCCCCAGACCATAATGCTCCCGCCTCCAGCTTGGACCGTTCCGGCAATGGTTGCAGGGTGGTTCCTTTCAGAGGTTTCACGCCTTATACGCCAACGTCCATCTGTCCGATGGAGCATAAAACGCGATTCATCCGAAAACGCAACCTGTCGCCACTCAGTGGACGTCCAGCTGCTGTACTGGCGTGCAAATTCTAGCCTTCGCCGTCGATGAACAGCAGTCAGCATAGGTGCACGAACCAGGCGTCTGCTTCGGAGGCCCAGACGCAGCAATGTTCGCTGAATAGTACTTTGGGAGACACTTTTGGTAGCCCCTTGGTTCATTTTGGTGGTCAGTTGCTCAACGGTAGCCCGTCTATCTGCCCGAACGCATCTCCGCAACCGTCGTTCGCCTCTGTCATCTATGGCCCGTGGTGCACCACATTTGCCACGTCGCTGATTTTGGACAGTCCCATTTTGCCATGCACGGTACACTTTTACCACGGCGGCACGCGAACAGTTCACAAACTCAGCCGTTTCGGAAATGCTTCCACCCTTGGCCCGAAAGCCAATGATCATGCCATTTTGGAAGTCGGATAAATCGCTTCGTTTCTGCATTACGCCAACGATTGAAATGTTTTCCGAAGCCCTCACACACCCTTTATATACGCTCAACTGCACTGTACTGCCACCTGCCTTCTGTGATTGGTTATTTAACTCTGACATGGAAAGTACGTGGTGGTCACATTAACGTGACTGGACTGTGTAACAACAGACATACTGAGTTATTATTTAACATGAAAACTGTTAAGATACTGAAATCAGGTATAATACACAAGTTTTATCTTCCATTGGATTCAGCATTAGTTTAACAACAGGATACCATAAAATTCCACCTAACATTTTACTCCAATCTCGATTAAACTTTCAGTTCTAGGTTAATTAATTAAGCAACACATAAAAGTACATACATTAGAAAAAGATAGCTTTTACACAAGAAAACAACATTTCTTATTGACTTAGAACAGTTCGTTAATCTCATCAGCATTTTAACTTCACCTTAATAATTATATTTTTACTGTACATTCCTACTAAACTGTATTACATTTATTCACTTTAAGAGTAGATAAGAATTTAAGGGACACTGTCTATATTAAACATATATACATATAAGAAAAAAAGCTTATCTATATGTTCAGTGCACGTCATTTGTACCCAGATGAGTACCTCTAATCAGTCGGGAGAAAAGTCAGGAGCCGGTAGTTCAGCTAACCACTTCGCGAGAACCTGAAGTCTCCGAAGGAACCGCGAAAGAGGAACATTGGAAATGAAGCCTCCAGAACTCCGACTGCAGGTATATCGAAATGGTACAAAATTATTCAGGAACAACCATGCCGAAACACTTCTGGAGAGGCACGTGCGTATACTTTGACCCGTGAATAGTATTGCATCTTTTTACCGCTCCCTGGGTTTTCGGTAACAGAGTAGCATTTATCTCAAACTACTAACAGTTCTGAAGGTAAGGTGTTTCATCTCGAGAATCAGCCAGCTTTATTCCTTTTTCTAGCGGAAGCAGCTACTTAAGGACATAGTTGAACCTCTGTCTTAGCAACTGGCAGAAAGAAGCTACCTCTTTTTTCGATCATACGGCATAAAGTCTAGAGGCTTATTCAGTTCTTACGATAACTAAGGAACCAACCGACAGGGAGCATAAATGCTCCCCGCCTTCACAACTGCAAGGGGAAAAACTACTACATCTCTAGGCGACTCAGCAACAACTGTCTCGTACTCAGAAATTCTCTTTCCGTCACAAGAAGACACAGGCTACCACAAAACAAGATTTTCACCGTTCATTAGAGACCAATTTCCACTTTCTCCCCCCAAATGACAAAAACATGCTAACTGCGTGCGCGCAACTATTCAAAAAACCGGAGCCAAACCGGACATTTAAATCGCCAAAGCAGTGACTTCTCCTTGTAGGTGAAACGTTACCCTTCTAAATTCCTCACGTATACAGTCTATTCAAGCAGCAGAACAATGCAAGTTTCTATCTAGCATGTTCTACGGAAGTGCATCAGACCCTGAAAGATGACACAGCGAAATTCACCCCTCTCCTGAACTCTTTCACATGGAAACGAAGTTTTCTTGGTAAAAATAAAATAAAGGAAAAATATCATTGAAGCATTGGCTTTTTCCGAAATATAAAAATATTAACACATTAAATCACTAATTTACGGAATTAAATAAATATATTCTGATTTTTCCTAGAGAATAATAAATTAACTTTGTTTAGTATCTGAAACGAGAATTCGAACAATTATCAACATAACACAAACAAGCTCTTTAATGATGTGGTTGCGTTTCTAACAATTAACATCATCATTCGAAATGGTAACTTTCTCATTCATCGAATTCCTATTTCGTTTGTTCAGTCATGGTTTGAAGAACATAAATTTAAATTACACATTTTTATTGCCTTGTATAAACACCAGAGTTGAATGTCATTGAACAATTGTTTTAAGCAAGAAATTAAAGTGAAACTCCGTTTTCGTTCATCAGTTACTAAAATAAGTGTTATTTCTTGCAGAAAAATGGTATGAAATACTGTTAGAAATTATACCATTCAGAATTTGTCTGCCATCATTCGAAGATCAGCGCAAGTAGTTTGAAATACCAGATTTGCATTCTACGCTCTATTAACAAGTAATTATTCATTTTTCTTTTTACATTTCTCCATTACTTAACACTATCCCTATAGTTACATATTTAGCGTATAGGAAAGGACAGACCATTTAATTCCTCGAATGAAGAAAAACAAATTCTTAATTTTTATTACTACTCATTGCTACTATTTTACTAGTATTTTATTACTATTTATTACTATTCATCAAGCAACATAAGCGTCTTCTAATTTCTTAGGAGTCACGTATTCAGCATCAATTAAATATTCTTAGTAACAATGGGAAATACAAAATCGTTAAATGCCTACAGAATGCATTTATAGAAACATAACAGATTAAGCCATGACTGGAAATATTAGACAGCAATTTGGCCAAAAGTTCTAAGCCGTTACAAAGGAAAAAATATGTGAATTAAATTAATTAGGTTTACGTAGACGATATCTCAATAGATGTTCAAGCTAAATACCTTCATATGTTACTGATCTTCTTACTTGTTATTACTAATATTTTTTAAATATTTATTGTATTTAGTTCGTTACGCCTCAGAATGGAAATGTTACACAGAATTTCATTTCCATTATTGACAATCTGGAGCTTATGAGTCACGAACTAAAATTAATTCATCAAGCAGTGACTTATCTCACGCAAACCTTTCATGTAAAAGGTTTCTTAAACACGCAAATCCTGTCCAACTAAATAAATTATTCACACCCAATTCTTCTTTGTCTGAGTATATTAAGTCTTGCTTACTGGGAAGATTCTGTTGAATGCTTTGTCCAAATATAAAATTTCAGATAAATTAATTAGCAAAGCAAACAAACTTAATCTATCATTATGAGAACATGGAGCATATTCTGTATTTCTAATATTATCAGCTATTGCTGCAACTCACATTCAGTAATTTAAATAAAAATATTTATTTCCATATGCAAAACACATATAAAAGTGAACGTCTGTGGAGAGAGCAAAACCAGCAGATTTCACTTGCTTCCTAATTTTTTTATTCTTTTAGCAATGGAAATACATACCATACATCTCATTAAAAGAAAAAAGGAAGGGAGAAAGAAAGGAAAACACAAAATTTAGGTGCGTAGTTTATGCCAAATGCGAAATAGCAAATTATAATTTTTCAATCTGAATACATCAAAACAATAGTCAGTTTTATGCAGAATAATTTCTAACTGAGAAAACATTTCCATTGGTTACGCGAAGTTCTCTGCTGAAATCATTGCGATTGCTGCTGCAAAGGACGTATGTATAGAAATAAATTTAATGTAAATGGAAATCGTATGATAATTTTTTATTTATTCACTTTTTGACCCACATAACTTTAAGAATAGTAAAAACCTCTAATAATGCAATCTGGAAGCAACCCTCACATTTTCACATGCATAACTTACCGCTATTTGCAAAATCTGAGAATCAAATGTAACAGTGGCAATTGATAAAAAATGCAACTAAAAGCAGTATACAGTTTTGAAATTTTTTTAACCAGTTTTCTCATTAATTTCGCTGTTCTGTGCTGCTACTTTACCAAATTCGAAAGTGACAGAAAAGTCGTCTTAGAGTCATCAAATAAAATGCAACCTCGTTTTCTGTATTTTAATTTTATTTCTAATTTATCTGTTTTTAGTCTAACGTTCGCTTATTAAACTTTAGTCTATGTTTCTTGAAGTGACGTTTCTACGAATGAAATTTACGATGCGAATAAAATTTTTACGAAATACGAAATCGATTTTTATTTGCTATAATATGCCCAGTTTTTATACCATCTTTATAATGAGACTTGTTAATTTACTTTATGTTATAATTACATATATATCGATTAGATTACATGTATGGATTAGATAGATATATAGACGCATAGACAGACGGACGGTAGGACGGGTGGATGGATTGATGGATGGATGAATGGAAACATAGACGTAAGGTAGGCAGCCAGAGAGAGACAGATGTACATAACGTTTATTTACTATATAGGATAAATCACCACAATTTGCAAAGCAATTAATTTTGAAAAAAATAGGTAGGTGAATGGTTGGAAATGATGGTTTTCGAAAAATAGGTAGATTTCACAGAAGTTTAGATAAACGTTCATAACTTGAATCTATACACTAAATTTAATAATTATTAAATTGTATATTTTTGACGAAACTTCATTTTTTTCAATAGGGCAATGCCTACTGACGTGAATAAAACTATAAATAAAACTAGAACAAATTAGAATGTCAATAGTATCTTTTATGTTCCATCAGCGGCAGAGCTGTAAAAGCCGCACCGATAATTCGCAGTAGAATTCGAGTCTCGGCGATCAGGTTACTTGTATGAGCGTTTGCGTGGTTTACCCCATGTAGTGATAAATACGAACTAGTTTACCTTAAAAAGTATACACCAGAGCATCCCTCTCTTTCGGTACGGCACACACATAACAGCGCAGAGGAGCATGTAATAAGTAAAAAATAATTATGTCTTTTGCAGAATTCTAGTGCAAGTAGTTTACGAGCTATCGTCATATTCAAATTATTAATATCGTGATTGTCTGGCTCCATTTAATAACGTAGTTACTGGCTAAGATGTTCGCCTGTATGATTTTATATGTATCTGTTGCTGGTTTTGCAATTTTGCAGTACAATGTTTCTCATGTACCATGAGTTACCCGGAAAGAGTATACCGGCATACACAGATTATGTTAAAAAAGATAACCACTTGCTAAAATACAAGCCTCCAGTCCTTGAATGTAAAGACTGCTGTAAAGGTTATAGCATTTCGGCTGAAATTTCAGAACGGGTAGCAGTAATATATCGTTTAATATCTTCTCGTGTAGTTAGTCTATCTTTGCAGACAGTCTTTCACTGTTCTTCCCGCAATAGAAAATATTTAGAGGAGTAAAATCTAGTGAAAAGGCCAGCCGACTATGTGGTGACCAATCCAAAAGTTTTTAGATAATCAGTAAAGACCAGCTGATGTACATCTTGCACTCTTTGCTGGGCAATCATCACACTGATACCACTTTCTCTAAATCTGCCGTGGGAGATCTGTCATCTGTGAAAGTCGTTTGTCAGAAGATTAACATGCTTATTCGAATCAATTACTCCGTCTACAAATGAAGGGCCTAGAATATGATGTTAAAATCGTTCACACTCGACGTAACTTGAGAATGCCAGTGGGAATTATTTATGAATCAACAGTGCATGTTTCTGCTGCTGACACAGTCATGATTTGTAAACTTTGCTTCCTCACTAAACAAGACATACGGCAAATCTAACACATGATGTCTTAATTCCCATGTACAAAAGTTAACACAATTTCCAAAATCGTTTCCATGTAACACTTGATGAAGAGTGTCATGAAGCGTATAGGACTAATGATGTTGGAAAATACGAGCACAATTGGTTGACTGATGCCCCTCCTCTTTGTGATGTCCTGGATCGTGGGTCTAACCCTCTTCTCAAATCATTCGTTTGTTTCTGTTATGCGTTCTCGATGTTACACTTCCAGCTTCTCGTAACTAGTTAAAACGTTCACAAGTAATTGTCCATATGATCAATATGGTTAGAATAGGATATTTTTCAGCATATACATTACAAGAACAAAGATCGTTTTTCCTGCATTTCCCATTCACCATGAACATGGTTGTACTCAATGAAAAATGTGATAAAACCTTAAGTATTTTTTTAAAAATAAATGGTCTAAGAGAAGTAACGAAATTATTCATTAAAGTAGTCCTTAGAATCAAATAAATAGAAAAAAATGGCTTAATCCTAACTTACTTAATAAAAAAGGACTTAAGTCAAATGTAAAAACAAAATTTTCAAATTAATGAAATATGCAATAAAGATTTAAAGTCAGACAAAAACAGCTAAGACCTATAGCAAATCAAATGGCGGAATTTTCCTTTTTTCTGAAAACTGAATTATTTTATAATTTTTAAACTCCAAGTACAGAAATTTCGGAAAAGTTCAAAAAGACTTTTAAATATTGTAAATTTTGTACCTAGTTATTTGAAAATAAGGAAACAAAACTATTGCTTTTTTATTTTGAAAAGCCTTATAAGTATTGTAAATTTAAGTACCCGATTATTTTAAAATAATGAAACAAAGCTTGTTTCTTTACTTTGAAAGCAAAGAATGTTCAGTTGCTTTTAAAGAAAATTTTTGAGCGAAATATAATTTCCAACATGAAAGGAAGCGAAGAATTTTACTTCGTATCATTCGTCGATCACGCAGCAAGGTAAAACGTTTGCAGTTCGCGAAAATAACGCAATGTGGGTGGTTAATTAGAGGATTACGGCTGAGAATAATTTTTTATGCTATATTTTCCAAAATATTCGGTTTACGAGCATTATAGGTTTTGAAAAAGAATCATTCATCTGAAAAATATTTAAAATAGGGAGGTGTTTTGAAATCATTCACTTATTGCATTTCGTTCAACATTAAAGTATTATTTATTTCAAGATTTTATTTAAACTTATTAAATTTAGTTTTTAGTTTTTAATATTACACCCCCACACACAACATACCGTCTTTTTCCGAAAATAAGACACTGTCTTACTTTCTTTTTTGGTCCAAAATACGCTCTATGGCTTATTTTTGGGGGAGGGCAAAAATAAAAGTACATTCATATAATTTTATTTAATACTTATTTTACACAGAATACAGAAATTTAAATTTATTCAATTACAGTCATGTCATCTTCTTCTGGAACATCGTCATAAATAAAATTCTGAATTATATTCTGAGTTTCTTCCAAATCCATTTCCTGTTGCATCATTGGTCCGAATTTCTCATGTTTTGCAATATAGCTATCGTTAAATGAATACTTCTTGTCTAAGTAACTTGTTCGTAGTGCATTGGAAACATCACTATCAGTTATTTTGTCCCATGAATTTTTTACCCAATTCACAACTTCTTGTAAGCCTGGTTTTACAAAATTACCTCGATGATTTCTCACCATTCTGTTTTCGATATATTCATTGATTTCCATCCGCAAATGATCCTTGAATGGCTTGTTTATTGCAATGTTAAGTGTCTGGAGGTAACCAGTCATTCCTGCCGGAATCATTATTTGATTAATCTTCCTCTCAGCAAGAAAGTTTTTCATGTCTTTAGCGCGGTGAGTACTGGTTGATCCCAAACTAGTAAACCTCTATTCTGACCCCTCAACAGTGGTGGCAGCATAAAATCAACCCACTTTCTTATAACTGCTTGGATGCACCAGGCTTTTTCCCTTTCAATGACATAAATTCCTGAAACACGTTGAATCTGGTCTTTTTTACCTTTAGTGATTAAAAATGGCGATACTTTCTTGCCATCTAGACGAATCGCCAAAATACAGGTAATACATGCATTATCGTAACCGGTAGAAGGAACGTAAATTGACGAAGAAGCCTTGTGGTGAACTGTCGTTTGAGCTCCTTGGCCTACGAATACCGCGGTCTCATCCATAGCAATCATGTTGGAGAGTTGGTATTTCGAAAAATCGATGCCATCAACAAAAAGCTTAAACGCAAGTGCACGCTTAGCAACTTCATTGTCTTCCAGCTTAAACAATGTTGTTGATCTCCTTAGAGACAGTTCATATCGTTTAAGGAAGTTGTCCAACCAGTGTGACGATGCTTTAAATTCTTCTGTGGATATATCAAATTCAATTGCTGTTTCAAGGGCAAATTTTTGAATACCAGCCCTGCGCACAACCAAAGCCATTGCTCACCTGCCTGCAATCCATTCCCAGATGCAATCTTCCAACTCAGAAAATAACGGCTGCCGACCTGATCCAACTCTGCGTTTTTTCTCATTTCCTTGGCCCACCAGTTGACACAGGTAATCGTAGTCTTCACGCCATTTACGAACCATACGGAGATCCAACATCTTCTCTTTACAGAATGTTACAAGATTTACACCCCTGGAGTCTTCCACGATTCCCTTTTTGTACTCGGCGGAATAGCTCTTTCGTTTTATATTAATTTTTACTGGGGTTAAAAATTATTCACTTTATTTTTAAATAAAATTACGTATGAGGAAATAATCAGACGTACAAGACTGAAATGAATGAACGTTGTATACCTGCGCTGTCGCTCAATGTAGACTGCTGCCTTATGTTGTATTTTTAAGATAAATTCCAAGAATTAATTTGAAACGAACTGTAGAGGTAAACAATTAATTTCTCGGAATATTTGGTTTTAAACATTTCTCTGAAATACGAGTATTAGGAAAGCCAAACATGTTATTACTTAATAAATCAACAGCATTTTTTAACGAATTCTTTTTGTCACATTATTTTGACTAGGGATTATTTTCGGGGGATGTCTTATTTTACAAAAAGTTCCCAAATTAACGATAGGGCTTATTTTCGGAGGATGTCTTATTTTACAAAAAGTTCCAAAAATCACGATAGGGCTTATTTTCGGAGGATGTCTTATTTTCAGAAAAAGACGGTAGTAAATATAAGATGAAATATCAAACAAACATTGGGAAATATATGTGAAATAAGGTAATGTAAAAGGGGGAATTAAAACATACGATTTACATAGGAGGTACAGGTTGCTTCGCCGAATGCAAACAGGCAACCTAAATTATCATAAAGCATAGTTCCGCAGTCGCATCACAATGCCTTAAAATAATGCATGCCGTGATATGCAATAGTTCGCAAGCAGCGATAGTTCCGTGTAAGCCGTGATAGCCAAAGCTGTAAGCATGAGCCGAAGACACCATTTGCACGATGAAATGCTTTGAAGGGCTGTCAGGATGATGCAAGAATATCCGCATCCGCTAATGCGAGAGATCTGAATACGCACCGTAGTGTCATCTATAGGCTGCGGAGTCGTTGCCAATGTGATCAAAACCCGTTTGGAAGACGTGAGCCTGGACGCCGAGTATTACGACAGTAGTAGACGATTGCTTCCTGTTGCTATGTGCAAGCTATCGTTGATTACTAATAGCACGATAACTGGCGTAGCATCTCTCTGCTGTTGCGGCCCATACCCTGCCCAGCTGTTCCTTTGTTCCAATCGCAGATCAAAGTGCGGTTGACTTTGGAGCGTGAACATCACCAGAGCAATGGATCGACGTATTCTTTACGGATGAGTCTTCATTTAACATCCAGAACAATTTCCCCAGGGCAATGACTAGGAACAAGTTAGGAGGCCACGGACACACTATCGAAAGACAGGAACACGCTGTCGGGCCCCTAACATCATCCATTACATAATAGGAAGTTCACTTGTATCACCTGGAATTGCAAAGAACGGCAACGACAGCTAATTGTTTCCTGGTAGTTTCATCCATTTCATCTGATATCACGACGAAACTCTACAATCTTTGTGTGTTTTTTCATCACTACAATGGGTACCGATGCTATATTTATGTATTATAACACCCGCTCGCATGGGCCTCTAGTGTCGCAGAGCATCTGATAAAGGAATCATTTCAAATCTCACGTGGAATACGAAATCACCTGACCTGAATCCCATAGAGCAGGTGTGGAACATTTTGGGACGACGGATAGCAAGTTGTAGTGTGCCACCAAGGCACGCTCACGAACTCCGACATGCATTACTACAGGAATGTCCGATATTGCCCCAAAAAATCGATCAATGCCACTATTGCGAGCTTGCCTCTCTGTTGTAAAGCATGCATTTCAGGTAGAGGGTATGATACCAGTTATTAGCCTGATCTTTCCATTGCACATTTTCCGACCCATTTGGTGTTTCGAGATGTGATGATCGTATTATATTTTTTTGTCATGTTTTATTGCTTATTATGTGGTCTAGGAATATTATACCAACCTCTTGATCAGTTTCGCGCTTAACATTAAATATTTTTTGTTTTATTCCATGTTTTAATTTAGCTGCTTATTTTTTGAGCAGGAGTGTATTAAAGAGCAATTAAAAAAACAAGATTATTGGCTGATTTTGAAAATTAAACAAGCCACGTCAATGTCGTGTGCACCCAAATATTTTCGGAAATTTCATATGAAACTTTTATAAAAACATTTTATATTACATCTACACTGTTTTGTTATTTCAAACATTTTGTTTGCTGTATTAAATTATTATTTCCAAATACAAAATTCGCTCTTGGAAAAATATTTCGCATTAAATACATATTTTATATTTCAGAATGGAATTTATAAATTAATGGAATAGCATTTTCCGTATGTACGACGTCAAATGTTTCATATGTTCCTGCAAATGTATGCAAAGAGAAATGCATTACTACTTATTTCATTTAAGGTACGATAGTTTCAAATTTAAAGTTATAAAATGTCTTTCAATTGCCTAAGAAGCAACATTTTCTATTACCTCAGTGATACATATATATAATCCTTTTTGTTTCTGCATATGCATAAATATGAACAAAAGAATCCAACATTTTGCAATGATTCACTAAAAGCTCTTTTTGCTTCACATGAGATAAGATTTCTTTCTCCCCTTTCATTTAGTGATTGTATACAGTTTTTATGAAATAAATATTCTGTATTTCAGAGAAAAGGGAAATAGCTGACAAGTGCATCCCCTTGGCTTCTGATTTATATCCTTTTAAACTCAAAATATGTCTCCCTCAACTGTCGTTGAACCTAACATATTCACAATCTTATACGAGTTATTTCACATGTGATATAGATCCTTCTCCCTTGTATAATAGATTTTTGTTTGAAATTTTATGCTTAGTTGATATATCTAAGGTGGACAGTTTGCAGAGCCAGAAAATTTGTGGTGCACACATTTTATTTCTTCCTTTCTTCCTCCCCTTCATTTTTGTTCGTTTTTGTTTGTTTGCTCAAAACATTTATCTGTGAGAGAAGTAATGGCAGAAGTTTTTATATTCATGTTTCTTCATTTATTGAATCAAATAGTACGACGTTGTCATAAGTTATTCAGCACTTTTCAGTGATTAATTATTAATGATGTAAATAATCGACCTAATTGCACTAAACCTCAAACTGCATTACAATGCAAACCCTTTTGAACATATGATATAAATCATAAATTGTTGCAACGTTTGATGCTCCTTTGGTACCTAATATATTCTAGTCTACAGCAGAAGTTCTCAACTGGAGGGGAATTTCACCTTGAGACGAAGCTTCACGGAAGGATATGGTCAGCCTTTTATTTAGCTGTTAATTACTTAGTTTAAGTTTATGAATATAAATAACTATTTTTAATCAAGTTGTGATATGTATCGACATTTTTTGTACTCTTTATTATTTAAAATTTTTAAAACTCATTAAATAGTTAATAGTCATAAATTAGTAATCTAAATTTAGGTATATATGTATATATTTCAAATACTGAAAGGAGAGCTGAGAGGATCTAGCGATGGTGAAATGGGTGCATGAATAAACGTATTCAGATCTTTGTTCTAGATATATTCTCTTGTAGCAACTGTTGTAGGTTTCTGATAAATTATCTAAGTCAATTATTATTAAAAAAAAGTTGCTGGGCATGTTCAGTGTGGTGCGTTATCACCACCAGAATTTTCAATAATCAAACATACACCCACAGAATTAAATCACTTTACGCATACTCTACCTCACTACGTGCTAAAGGCTAAATATTAAAAAATAAAAATATAAAATTACCAACCAACCTGAATCTGGTTTCAACACAAACTGCCCTTTCTTTAATTTCTGTCATTCCAAGAATTTTAATGTAACCTGTGCAGACATTACAAACTTTACTTAGACCTCGACCGAAAATTAAACACACGACTTAACAAATCTGCATCTAACCCCAGTCTGGAATATTCATGGCAAGAGCAACATTTTACTTTCCAACATGCTTTGCTTCATTCATCAAGGCAGCGGACCGCAGGCGTAACTTTCACAATCCTATTTGTAGATCAGTAAAATCCATGGTATTACTCACCACTTAAATCTACATAAACTCTGAAATGAGCGAAAATCGTGGCTTACACTCTGGCAATCTGCATGTGAAAATTTCAGGCCTTATTACTCTAAAACTATTCGTTGTTAAATTTCAGTCAGGTTATAGAATTTTGTTACCTAAGCATGAGAGTTTACCAGTTCCCACAGAAAGAACTTATGGAGTTTTACTTCAAGAAATCCTCTGACAGGAAAACTGGTCCATATATGTCCACAATTATTTATGACCACTCTATATTATGCATGGTCCATATATGCCCACAATTATTTATGACCACTCTATATTATGCTTTAAGGTATACTAAAATGCAAGGCTTGTTAAAAATGCGATTAATCTTATTTAAAAAGAACACGTAAATTATGGACAAATTATATTTTCAGTCGATTAAATGCTTTCGGAGATATGACTATCAATGATGTTCACTACTGATGAATTTTTAAGTTTTCAAATTTACTGACCACTTTCAAAGACAGAATTTCAGAGGAAGAGGGTTGCCATGTCACTCATCATTGTATTTACTATTGTGAATTGCATTTCACTATTTAATTAAGGTTTGAGAATTAATAAACAGGATGAATCTGCGATTAAAAACTTGAATGATATCCTACTTCATGAAGGATTTCAGTTTCAGGCTCAATAAATTAATTTATTAATCTCTAATATTTTTAAAACTATAATAAATAATTCAAAATGAAAATTATCAATAATTAACTATACCCCAATTTGAGCTGTCTACAACCGTACTCATACAACAGACAAGTGTCAAACTTTGTGTATGGCATACTAAATAAATGAGAAACACGTTTAGCACAAATCTAGTCAGTTCCGGATATCTCCCATAGAGAACAGTTTTAATAAATGTTATAGTTAGCTGCATTCTGTACTTGCACAATTTTTATTTCAACGAATTATGATGCAGTGAGTGGTGACCATCACTTTTAGCTACCGCCTAAAATCACACGACCGTATGTTCCATAGTTGACAGACATATGCACCTAGGCATGTTGTGCATATTTCGAGAAATGTTGTCTTTAAATAACATACTCGTGTTGTCATGTTTGACCAAATTCCCCAAAAAGCATGGAATTCTCATGGATTTAGTTCTGGGTACCGAGAAGACTACAGAAGGTAAAAGTGGAGACCGATGACACGTTTTTCTGCGTGCCGTTTCAGACCATCCCCAGCCTGACTTACTAATTGTGGATCGCGTTGTATAAAAGCTGTACATGCAAAGCGCAGACATAAACTGGCCTGGTGACTGAGCTTGTCACTAGAAATGTCTAGGTTAACTCCTTACAATCCTATAATAAATAATATAGTACTAAATCTACACCATAGCATCCCTTTTCAAGAATTCCACAGAACATCAATGATGAAGATCAAATTTTACGCTTTGTCTAGCCAGAGGAAGTCCACAATGAATAAATCTCACAACTAGTAAGAAATTGTTCATGGAAGTCAAATGGAAATATCTGCTTCAGAAAAGAAAGATTTTATGCATAATATCAAAGAAAGTTACATAACATCTATGAGCTCTCCAACAGTTCTGCTACACGGCGAATGTTACTGCTCTCCTTTGGATATGAGACTCTGAATTCTTTCATGTAACACATAAAATTCTAATACTGCGTTTCAGCAGACGGACTTTCTTCCTTCTTCAGGATGAACAACCAATGATCCTGTTGCTTAGTGTGCTTGAAGCACTTTCAAATCCCGATATTACTGGATACTTTACTGGATTAAAGCAAGTAGTGTGATATTAGGATTCTTATAGAACTAAACTAACAAAGAGCGTTCTTGCAAAATCGAGGTTATGTTGTTGGCGACCATACTGAAACCACATTCTTCACAAATGTTTGCTGGTTTCATAATAGTTGTCATGTTGAACAAATTTAATGTCAACTATCAGTGTTCAAAGGTAGGAACTAGTGGACGATGTTTGAAACTAATCTGGTTTTGCTAGATATTTTTTCAAGTTTTTAGTACAAAATGCACAAGATTTCATACTTTTCAGACGTCTAATTTTTCTGTAAGCTCGTCTAAATAGAGGAATTTTTACTATTATGCATACCATGTATGTTGACGTAATTAAAAGCACTTATGTAATTTTCCAAGAAAATACATTCATTTTCCTGGTAAACATTGAGAGAACTTTAAAATTTTATTTCATCCTTAAACAGCATTATAAACTCATTAAATTTACCAAAATAATTCAGCAAGTAATTTTCTTAGCTACTGCATTAGTTAACTGTTAACCGTATTTATAAATTATGGAAGGGTTTAGTTTTGAATGACTCATCTATTGTTTGAAACAATATATATTGAACACTTTGTAAAAAAAGTTGAATAATTCTTAAATTAAAAAAAATCTGTTATGTTAACTAGGGATTAGATGACATATAGGGCAAGGTTGCCATCGATGGGTAGGCTTCTTCGTTGAGCCACCTCCATTATTTTCTAGCTATTGCCAGATGGCTCTACCTGTTAACTATTTAGTATACTATATAAAGCTTGAAAATCGTCATCTTGACATGTAGTTGATCTACGCTCAAAGACGTTTGCTTTTAAAATAAAAATTATTTTCTCAATATTCATAACGGTCTACATTACACTGGTGGATTCTTCGTATATTACACTGGTGGGCTATTGCTAAGAACGCATTACAGTAGAAGAGAAAGGAACCACCAAATGAAAGGGAAGGAACTGTAAAATTAGTGTAAGTATGGGATACAGTAAGGCATGTGAGGGTATGCAAATCTTGGGTTGCGGAATTGATTCACCATGCGATGCCCTGAATCAGATAAAGGATTTGACGTGCATTGACCTTTGTTCAAAATCAAAATTTCACTGTAAAGAACTAATTGACGAATTTTCAATTTTCGGTATGTCTTCCTGCCATCACTTAAATGATTTTACGCGTAGCAGTATTATTGCCAACAGTGAAGAAGAGCGAGAAATAGCAGATGTTGCTAGGGATCTCAACGTCAGGTGCAGTGTTGTTTCAAGGCTTTGGAAATCATTTCTAAGAAATGGAATGTGTAACAAGCGTCACGTGAAAGGTCGCGTTCGCAGTGTGACGCTTTCAGAAGATATGTACACACTGCTATCCACAAAAAGAACCAGCGCAGCACAGCTCTTGAAGTAGCAAGTCAGTAACTTTCTGATATTGGAAAGTGGATCTCCCGAAAAACTGTAGCCGGACGTTTGCAACGAAAAGGGCTACACACGTGCCATCCTGTTGTGGGTATTAGATTGTCCAGACAGCAAAGTACCGCACGTTTGCGTGGTATCGCGAGCATCGTAACCGGACTGAACAGAAACGGGCTCGAATAGTATTCTTAGATAAACGTAAATTCAGACTAAATAGACGCCAACTGATCTAACATGAGAGTGGTAAGGCTTATAGTCCAGAAAATATCCAGCAAGAAGCCGATATCCGAGATGCACTATTACGGTATGAGCCATCAGAGAGATCAATGGCCATAAGCCAGTACATGTGGTTGCAACTAGGACTCTGACTGGCCAACCATACATTAATGACGTTCTGCTACCTCATGTTCGCATGCTCCATGGTGCTGTCGGTGATGAATTTATTTTCATGGACGACAACGCAATATGTCATTGATCAGTCGGTGCCCAGTAGTGTCTAGAGAGAGAGGATATTAAAAACTTCGTATAGCCAACAAGTTCTCCAGATCTGAATGCCAGTGTTTAGGATGCTTTAGAAAGGAAACTTTGTGATCGACAATGACTTCAAATGAGCAAGGATATCATCATCCGTGCACTGACAGAGGAATGCGATAAATTACTCCAACATGTGTTAGATAATATTGCTCAGAGTATGCCTTGGCGTGTGGAATCTTACATCGCCTTCCATGGTGGCCATATTCCTAAATGACATCTTACGCCAAAATACCTAACGAAGGTAATTGCATTTTTTGCACTTTTACGTATTCAGCACAATATGGTTATTTCGTCCCCTTTAACACTTTTCAAAGCGTTATAGATTTGAGAGCGCAATAAATTATCTTTATTGTTATATCCTGGCATTATTTTATTTCACGTGGCATCCAAACACACATACTTTTTAACACGCAATGTTGCCGTTTCTGATCAGCCTTTAGGAATTGTCCACCAGCGTACATCTGAGTCCGTTTCAATTAAATTTGCAGCACAATATTTTTATAGTGCATGTGCAGGACTGAACCGTACGTACAGGTCTAAGTTGTAGTATGCATCAAGTGGGGGACTACTGTTTATCTATCAAATATTCTGAAGCTGTGCGTTGCTGCAACGAACTCTAACCCATCATTCTTAACTGTGTCTTAAAGAACTGCTTTCAGTTTGTCATTTTGGCGCATTTATAGGCTACTTAATGGTATTGGCGTTATACAATTGTCCCTCTCCCGCCACGAAAATAACTACAAAACATTAATTTAACTTACCCTTACCTTAAATATACCTTCCTGGCTGCTATAGCTGGCATGCACCTACGTGCCCCGAGTCCGGAGCGTACATATATATATATATATTTAAATCACCTTGTATCTGCCAAAAATAGTACGGTTAAGAGACGATTGAAGCAAGTGAATGTTTTGTTGGAATGCTTGTGTCAAAATGGCATGTTGCGGGGATTCACGGGACTGTTGAGCGAGAGAGTAAAGCGTTTTCTACTAGCGTAAATTTTCATTCCCGTTTGTCTGTTAAACAATGTGCATTGAAACATGAATGCGGAGCTTTTCCTGTACATTTTATGTATGGAGCTACTGACGAAAATGGAGCATCAATTCACAGGGAAATGGGAGCAACTATTCAAAGAGAGATGGAAATCGTCCATCGTACTTCTTTTTAATAGGTACTTTACTTTACCTACAACCCATAGATAAATGTAAATCGCTGAGTTCCTCGCTCGTGTAGAGATGCGTGCCACTGAAATACTGCACGAGGAATGAAACACTAAGCCAACAGAACGCTTTTATTTCTCTCAAAATTACCTATACCTAATCAATGCCTCATTTGTGCACAAACATTAACATCTGCTTATTTCGTCTCCCTTTATTTGCCTTTACATTTTTGAAAGTTTTCCATCGGCTTTATATATATTTAAATGAATGGGTTTTTGGTTACACATACACATGAGATAAAATGTACTGTCATTTATTGTTGCAATTACACTGCTGAGAACGCATATCGGCTTACTTGCTTGCAGTTTTAAAACGCTATTGTTTAGAGATAAGATGGTCTTTTGTGATAGTCTTTGATATATTTTACGTCGCGCAAGGCGGTTTTTTTCTCCAAACCAGGTACAATTTTTTTGAGGTAGAACATCTGGTAGCTTGGTTATCTTAGAGGATTATAGAATGAATTTATGTTTCTGTTAGCGTATTTTATTTCACTAAAATAATTACACACCAAATTCTGCAAACTCGCACTGAAAGCAACAAGAAGAAGCGCATTTTTCTAAAAAATAGTTAAGTAAAGAGTTTTGATTTCTCCTTTCATTTTCTTTCCGTTTTAAATTTAAATTTCATGCATCCTGTACATACTGTGAAATGGTTGGTTGAAAAATTTCAGAAAACGTACATGTGCAAAATATTAATGCTATTTGGTTAGAAAATTTAATTTATTCCGAAATTAGTAAATAATGCATGATTTCATATTTAGTAAAAATGGCATGTAGTGAAGTGTCAATTATATTCTCATTCTTTCTAAATTTACAGCAGACTATTTATTAAATATTAAAAGCAATGCTGTAAATACAGTATTATTTAAATAGTTGTATAGCATTATTTAAATCAGAATTACAGCAAAACATAATTTTAGTTAAATGTGGACAGCTTTCTTTCAAAATTTTGAAATAACTATGCGAAATTTAAATAAATAAATTCCATTGTTTATCAGAATTCAACGCACATGAATTTCTCTTCATGTAAAATAATTTATATTTATTCTGTTGTGAATCTAAAAAATTGCGGGTTTTCTTTTAATTTTTAATTTTATCTTGCATACTCAACCTCTCTTGGTGCCGTGACAAACAAAAAAAACACAATTCTCATAAAAAACATATTGAAATTCATGAAATCAAGGCAAAGAGACTGGTGTTTGAAAACAAATTAATTAATACCTTAAGCTAGATTAAATTTTCATAAATCCTTAATACAGTAAATTAAGTTTTATCATATCATTTCTCAACTCTTAAGTCCAATGAAATGAAAAATCCTCCCTGGTGTTTTGTTAAACTCAAAATATTAATATTCATGTAAAATGCATTACCGACACAAAATCGTCAACATGCTATCTCTCACTAAAACTAACTAATCAGCTTTGCTTCCTGTAAACACATAAATTTCAATACCGCCTTAGAGATAGCCACAAACTCTTAAAAGTAAGACACAGAACAATTCAAAACACCAGGGAGAAATAAATCTCACACACAGAAATCAAAACACTAGTTGAGTTAAATTAATAAATCTTATAGTATAGTCATAAATAACATTAAATTTCTCCTACGCCCGCAATAAACTACCCGGGTTCGAAGGGAAGATTAACCATGCTTTCCGAAAGGATCACATGGATGACCTACAGTGGACCACAAGATAAAAAACACAAAAAACATACAATAGTAAATCAGTAAAAAAAGCATTTATTTAATATTCCAAAAGATTATCCATTCAGAATAGCTGGCCAGACTACCCCTATAAACATTTACTAAAAATTACTCACAATTCTTCATGCGACAATCTGTACCATGATCAATATTGTATTCAAAATTATTAGTTATGTACCTTACAATAATTTCGTAATTATCGCTGAACCATACTAATTAGTCTGAAACATTTTTTTTTATTCTTTAAATATTTCCAAATCTTACCAAAATCTTAATGAAACAATTTGCAATTGCTATTAATTTTAGAAGGTTACTGAAGCATTTTAACTCACACTACATATACAAATATTTTAAATCAATTTTCGTTAAACTGAAAGATGAAGTTTTTTCCTACTAATCGATTTCACAAAATCCTAAATCAGTTAAGGGCAATAAGTTTGAGGACACATATAGAATTAAATACAAAATCAAAAAATAATCAACTCACGGTGGAGAAAAATTCGTGTCCAGATTTCGTCTCCCTGTTTGTCTACGAAACGCACGCAAAGGAAGTTCAAAAATCGTTCTTCATCAATGCCGCACCAAATTGTCACTTCGGCTGTTGGAGAAAACTTCCTGATGGATACAGACCTTCTGCATGCAAGGAGGACCTCCTTGTTGCATGTTAAGTTGGACCATGAATGTCTACCGACATTTCGATGATGTTCTCGACAAAGATAAGTGCAAGCAGCAGAAATCTGTAAGTGAAAGCCCACCTACTTCTCAATGATGTTCTCGCTGAAGATAAGTGCAAGTCGCAGTAATCTACAGGTGAAGGACATTTCTTTCCTAATTTTTTTATCAGTAATCTGGAACTACAGCTTGAGCTTTAAATCACATTTTTCCTCAAGAAAAAAACATCAGTGAGAATAGGACATAGCCGCAGACCTTCAGAAAGGATTCGCCGACGACAATACGATGGGAGCCCGCATCGTTCTCGGGCCAGTTCTCGCACGGACAACCCCGAGAAGGGGCCGCCGGTCTCTCTCTCTCCCCTCATAAAGGACTCGAAAAATTGACAAAATCTTGAAAAATCTCCTCTCGCCACGGGAGCGACCAAATTTAAAACCTCGCGCCACTCAAAAAGTGCACCGCTTCTATAATTACTATTGGTTCAAAAAAATCCGTAAAATTAAAACTCACCAATGCTACACAGAACAGTAACCCTCTCTAACCACTAGAAACAGACCAATAAATACCCAACAAAATTCTAAGAAAATCCGTCCTATCCTTTCACAGTGACAAGCCCCCTATTTTAAGCTCAAAATCAAGGTATTAAATCTGTTAACGTTGCGACTCTTCAGACAAATCCTAAATTTTTGTACCCTCATAATTCTATCAAGAATCGGCGCCGCTAAGCTGTTCGCCTTTGAACGAGAAAAACACATGTTCGCCCCCGCAAGAAAAGGGGACGAAAAACGCAGCTGGCCGCCGACTCTTGACCCCAAAATTCTCCTCCCGTGAGAACGCAAAACCTGTATAATGCTGTATAAGCTTTTCTGCTAACTTAAAGAAATTTTACCCAAATCAAAAGAAATAATTAAGCAACAGTATAATTTAAAAATTACAACTCAAACATGAACATTAAAATTTAACTATTCACTGTAAATTAATAAAATTAATAAGCACTTTAAAATAATACTTAAAAAATCTACACAACAATTCTCTCTTCAAAATTTCTTTATTATTTTATATAAATCTTTGATGTAAGCACATATAATTTCTTTCATTAATATTACTTTTGTTGTCTGCAGGCGAATTTCTTCTTTCTTATAATGTTAAATTGTTTTATGATTGTCTCCTTTGGAATTCGTGATTAATTACTTTCGCTCTTATTATGAGCATTCCTGATTTCAATGCTTATGACGATTTCCAAAAACAAAAGATGTATTATATCTCGTAATTTATTATTGTTCTGAGTACCGAAGCGAAATGCAGCTTTCTATTATTCTCCCAATGCTACTAAAAATGTTTTATCCCACTACGCTAGTTCATCTGAATGCCATCTTTTTTAAACCAATGTAGCTAGCTTTATTTTTTTAAATTAAATTAGATTTAATTTTCTTTATTTAAATAATGGTAATTATGACTAAAAAATGCGCAATATTGCAGTCATTTTTAGTTTTGCAAGTAGCAAAAATAACCTAGGGACTTTCGGTTTTCCATTCAAAATTTCGGGAGATTTTTGAAATGAGTACTAATTAAAATAACTGCGAAATAATTTTTAAAATATCGTTAACGTAACCAATATTATTAATAAATCTTTATATATCCTTCAAGAAAAATGCAGAATCTAAATACGTAATAAAACCTGTTCTTTCGAATTTACAGCTGCACATCTAAGAATTCTGTTATTATTATGGAGAATAAAATTAGTTTATGATCTATTACATCTTTATAAACACTTTTTAAAAACTTGCATGTCTTTATAAAACCAACATTTCTCTTTATAAAATCTGACATGCCTAGTTTTGTTCAGCACGAGTAAATATTAAATTAATTGCGGAAATCTTCCGGATAATGAGAAGCAGTATTTTCAATCACTTACTTCCATTTTCCTTAAAATTAAATAAATGTGCATTCCAGGTTAGAGTTTTTTGTGTTTTGTTTTACTACAGCCGTCACAGAAAGCCAAGAATTTAATGTCCCTACTTGCACGAAAATAAGTAAAGAAAAGATTTCGAGGAATGAGTCCCCTTTCCTAAAGAGAATACCAAAAATTTGAACGGGAATTTACAAGCGGTTTTAAATTGTTATTACAATTTTTAATTTTTTAACATAAAACATTTTTCTTGGATTACAATTTCCATGATAGTGTATTGAATTTATAAGCCATTTTCTCCCTCTTTCAAGTATTCCTTTCGTTTTTGCACACTTGAATTTTGAAGAAGAATAAAAATCCAAAAACGGAAAAGAAGAAACCAACTAAAAAAAAAACCATTAAAGAGACATTATCTCATAGAGTTGTCCAGAACTTACTGTCAATAATTTCAAGCTCTGAGATACATAAGATTTATATGGATAATTTCTTTATTTCATATGAATTTTTATCCGTTCTTGCAAATAAAATCTTCTCCGCTACTGGTACTGTTAGACAACACATAATGTCTAAATTGCTACTTGTACCCTTTAAAAGAACGTCAAAAATACAATGCGGCTCTTCAGATAGCAGTTTTAATTAAAAACACAAGTTGCAGCAGTTCGACAGAATGACATTCGTGTTGTTTAAGTAATGTCCAATTTCGAAGAAACAAAAAGGTGAATCAACCGTAGAAAGAAGAATAAAAGGTGGCAGAAAATAGGTAATGACACTAATGTTCATTGTATCCTATTTCATAATGAAGCAGCTATTTTTTGAGTTGACCTATTTGATAATCATGCAGCAGCTTATGTTATTTCAATTCAAAGAAAGAAAGGGTACTGTCTTTTTTTGTTAATGAGTTTGAAACAGAATTTGCCGCCTCATAGAAACTTATTTAGTGATGATAATCTGAGCCTTCTCAATTTTTGAAGACATATGGTAGTTGCTTGTTTGAAATATTTGTTTGATATATAGTAGTTGCCTGTAGAAAACGATCTTGCGGAAAACTGGGGTTCAACAGGTTAATGAAGCTTCAAAATGATCGTGTTATAGTGAAAAACTCATAAAATATACAAAGAAGATGCCAGCTAAAACTTGCAAACCAACATTTATCTGTAAAAAAACGTAATGTTGGACTATGCTTAAGATGCTTGCTCTCATTCCACCTAAGTAAGAATGACTAGCAGTGGATTATACCATCGTCCTATTTTTAGGACAGGCTGTATTGATCAAACTGATAAAAATTTGGGAAATGTTTTAATTTTATAAGTATGCACAGACTTCGAGAACACATATTTAAGAATTTATAAAAATGTATTATTTTTTTCAATGCTTGGTATGATATGAGTAAAAATAAACTAATGTTTCTACAGTGGCGCACGAACTAAAAATGATGGTGGATGATGATTCTTCACCACCGGGATTTGGCAATTGGGTCCCATAGTCTCCAGTCGTCCTTTAAAAAGGAGGAGTATATAAAGTACCAGAAGTGGGTGCAGGCCGATCCACCTAGGAGTGTATAAGGTATTTTCTCCCTCCTTTTTGCATGCCATCGTGGTGTAATGGGTAGCACACTCGACGCGTATTCGAGAGATCCAGGTTCGAGTCTCAGAAAGGCACTGCACATTTTTCACATCTGCCGCTTTAAAAATTCTCTAATATCTTCACAAATTTGTTAAGTTAGTCAGAGGAAAGAGTTCTATATATAAAAAGGAATGGTAAATAAATTAATAAAAATTAAATGAGAGTAAACATTTAGCAGTTAACGGAAGATCATTATTTATTATTATTAATTAATCACTTATGGAAAATAATGACTCATAACAAATACGCAAACAATAAAAATAATTTATTACAAATATCCTAATTGTCTAGAAGAAGAAAACTTCAAAAATTCTTGTCAAAAAGAGGCAGATTTATTTAACGATCAAATAAAATTACATGATATAATTACCCGTTAATCACTCTAAAAAATAAATAGAAATATCGTATATAAAAGTCAAAGTTTTATTTTATATTTTTAATTCTGTTAATGTAAAATTCCTATCATTTAAGTTAGAAAAACAAAAAGTCACACAACAGTCGCTCCCACTCATTTCAGTTTGATATTTGAGATCACAAATAACTTCACACCCTAATCGTGCCTCTTCCAGAGCATAACATTTGCATTTTTGATACTGTTGCGATAAGAAGAATGCAGCGCCCGTACATCTAATAGGCAAGAGAAGCCAGAAACAAATGCGATGTGTTTGGAAGAAATTGTACCTCATAAGAAATTAGTTTAGATTTCGATATCCTTTTGATTCCCTAATAAAGAACTCACTAAAATTATGATTCGCTGAAGGGTTATGTATGTTAATTTCGCTACAGCGTTATATAAAAGTCATATGACAGTTTTGAAATGGCATAATGTAGAGAGGTATATTATAGGCAGTTATTATTTTTAGAATAGAAAGGGGAAATACCTGAATTAAAATGAAGGGGTAACGGTTTATTGCAAATTTAATCTAGAATTTTGACTTATGTATAGTTTATATGAACAGATATCCATACACATACAGCTAAAACTATCTATCTATCTGTGCATATAGCTATATGTACACATATACACTGGTCTCCAAAAGTTAAGGGACAGCATATTTTTTGCGTCTAATGTGAGAATGAAGTAACATAGAAACAAGAAATTAACAAAACATGTTCACTAAACAGTTCTTTAATGAATACGACATAGAATGTGTCTCAAGTTCAATCAAACATAAATTATAACAAAAAATTGCCCTCTTGTAAGAGAATTCCAGTCTTGGAGAAATAGTATATCACAGGTTTTTAAGGAAAAAAGGGGTGGTAATATTACAAAAACGGGTTCTAATAAGGATTGTGTCCACACCTAACTACAATACATTGGCATCAATGACGTTTCATGCTGTCAATTAAGTTGTCGGTCAGTGGAAATTGGAAGCAATGACCAGACACGGAGTAATCCTTCTTCAAGCTCATCTAACGAGCAGGGAGGAGGACTTAAAGCAGCAACCTGTCTCCCAAGGTAGTCCCAATAATGCTCAATTGGCTTCAGGTCTGGGAAGTGAGCTGATCATTCCATACTATCCATACTGTAACACTCAAGATATTCTTCAGCAACCCGAGTTCGGTGCGGTCACGCATTAGCGTCCATCAGAAGAAATCCAGTACTAATACTAGCGGCGTACAGACGGACATAGTGATCAAGAATTTCTTCTCGATATCTCACACCGGTCAACGTTTTTCTACGGAACACATGCAGGTAAGTGTGATCACCCAGAGAGATCCCAGCCCAAACCCCTATTTCACCACCTCTGTAACTGTGTCTTTCCATAATGTGGGATTGGTTGTATCTGGTGCGTTGTTCCTTCCAGATCAGCTCACGATCTGAATCACTCTCCAGTGTGAACCAGCACTGGTCTGTGAAGAGAACAGACCCCCGTTGTTGACTAGTCCAGGAGATGTGTCGTCTTGCCCAACATAAACAAGCACCTCTGCGTCCTCAGGTCAAGAGGACACAAACAACTGGTCGTCTTGCACGCAGACTTGTATTGTGCAGGCTTCTGAGCACTATAAGGTCTGAGATTCTTGTTCCTGTTGCCACTAAATTATTTGCCATGAGCTGAGGTACAATAATGCTACTCCTTCTTTGGGTTGAAAGAGCTAAACAACGGTCTTTGGAAGGTGTTGTAACTCTATGTATGCCTATAACATCTCTTCTAGACACAGAATCCTTGGATTCAAACTGATTCCGTTGTCGGTGGACCCCACTATGACAGACATTGAGACATCTAGCAGCATCAGCTTGTGACATCCTCATTTCCATCCATCCGATCGCCCGCTACCTCTACGAATCGGGCAAACAATTTCTCTTGAACACTGATAGACTCTCCTGGATATTGTCTACGAAACGGTAATAACAACTGAATATCAACACTCGTGAACAAAAATTACAATTTTTTCATTTTTTTCTCTGACTCCTATATAAGTATTTATTTCTGTAAAATAAAAGTTGTAGGTATTATTTTTGCATATATTTTCATAACTTCGTTATTTTCATGCATGTAAACTGCGAATTTTAACATTACTGATATTTTGGTAATGCTGAACTTTGAAAAATATGCTGTTCCTTAACTTTTGAAGGTCAGTATGTGTGTGTGTATATATATATAAAGAGAGAGAGTAAATGAGCATAAAGCATAAATGGATTTTAAAAGTAAAATGTTTGCGCTACTGCTGCTAAGATTATAAATTTAAATTTAATTATTAATTTTTTATTTCTGCCTTCCCTTAGGAAATGTAGAGGAAGAGTTATTTAAAAAAAAATAAAGGTTAATTATTTAGAAAAATTACAAGTATTTAAGGCAGAAGGTTTTCGAATTCTACTCAATTTTCTTATGCACACAGCATTAATCTGATAAGTTTTAATATGAGGTTTATATAGTATATTTATTTTGTCATTTCTGTTTCTTAATATTGAGGAATATTTTAATTATTACATAAAAATGGTTTGGGAGTTACTTAAGGGATTTTCTTGTCAAGTAATTATCTCATATTCTTTAATGTATGTGCAATTAATGATTCTAATTATAAGAAGTAAATCAGAATACCATTCACAGTGTCGTCGTCTGGTTTACTTTAAATGTGCATTTTGTTTATGTAAAGATATATTGTTACATTAATATACGTATGAACAAAGTATTCATTTAAAAACAGAAAAATTCCATTTTAAAGTAGAAATGATAGTTTCTGGCATTAGGAAGGTACTATGGTTTATGCTATAAAACTCTTCTTCATTCTATTAGATCTGACGAAAGAAGTTAATGTACTGGGTAGGAAAACTCTCTCTATGTTTGACCTTGAGTAAATTATTTTATAACAATTTGGAAAGAGGAAAATTAATTCCGTAACAAATTTACAATAGCTGTCTTTTTATTTCGATGAAAAGAGAAAGCGGACTGCGTTTTAACTCATCGTTTTAGCTTTTATCACTGAACTAATTGGATGAACTGACAGCATAACATTTGGTTTCGAAATGCATTTACAGGAAATGAATATCTTGAGAATGTTTTCAAACACTGGAAGGGAAAACTGTCATGGACACAGTTTGCAAATTGGAACATTTTTGACATTTTTAATCTTAATATCTTTGTTCTGTAGATGCTTTGTTAACAAAATAATGGTTTTGAAATAATTCAAGTTCTGAAGGAAAAGGTTTGTAAATAAGGAAACACATTATCATATGCAAATAATTTGAGAGCTGGAAGATATTTTTGTTTTCGGTGTAACACGATTATTCCTTAAGTTTATCTATAACCAGATAAGGAAGTTTGGGAAAAACACCATCCTATTAAAAATGTAGCAAAACAAATTTTAATTACATTCTCAAAAAAATATTAGTCTGTTACAAGAATGCCTTTGTTGTAAGAAACTATACAAATCAGACTTTCTTCAAAAAAAAAGCATTTATATTACAAAAATGCTAAATCATTGCCTTACTATATTTATAAGCACATAAAAGGATGAATTTGGAACATTTTAGAGAATATCTTCCCACATGTTGACATATATTATATATCTAGATATTAAATACATATTTATATAATGTTGTGTGTACATGTATATGCGTATATGTTACTGTGAAAGACCGAAATTGGAGAATGTCAACATTCACCAAATACGTCGGTGAAAGATCGAAATAACATTGCATTCTTGTACATTCGGACCCTCACCGGTGTATGTCGACAATCATAGATATGTTCGGGTGTAGGTCGAAAAGAGTGGCTACTGGCTGTTTCCCATAAATGCAGTTGTAAAAAAGCAAGAGCCTCTTGTGGAATTCAAAGTCTCATAATAGTTTAAGGTGTTGCAATTAATCAGATTTGAATCACATAATTTAGTAAGTGTTTTATTACTATTATTTTATTTTCTCATTTACTACGTACTGTATAATTAAGTACATTTTTTAACTTCTATTATTTTCCTTTCTCATTTTGAATGTATTGTATGTTTTAAGTACTTGTGTGTTTTTTCGCGACTGAATTACGGAGAAGAAAATATAATATTCTCATATATTCAACATTCCCCATTAGTACATGGTGAATCTCGACATTCACTGGTGTAAGTCAGAAATAAGAGTATTTGGAAAATATTTCGGATATACACCAAGCGACTATGTGAATGTTGCCATTCACCGGTGAAAGTCGACATTCTCCACATTTCGGTGTTTCACCGTAACATATATATATACATTAATAAGTGCGTATATATATACTGTGGGGAAATAGTTAAGCTAATTAACAGTTAATTTTATTTTGAAGCAGCCTTTCCTATTCGCCTGTATTTTCAACCTACGATTTATTGCCAGAATGAGAGTTTAGTTTCGCGCTTTACGCAAAGTAGGGTATAAAGATATTATTTAAGATTGTATCTCAGTTACTTCGGACAGAGCAAGTTTTGCCTTTCTACGCTGTTTCTCTGCAATTTTAGCTTGTTATTTTACGGACAGTGCATATTAATTGCCGGTTGGTTCGTAAGCCAACTATAGGTTAAATATCTCTGTGAAGCTTCGGCTGATTATTTCTCTTCGAATCAGTTTCAATTTTACATTTGTGTTTTGCGTTGCTGTCAAAAGTATTTGTGTAGGTGTTTGAGTACTAGGGATGACAATACTTTTCTTAAGTTGAATGAAAGGGTCCGTTCACAGTCTCTACGTGTTGTTACTGACACAGTTCAACTTACCAAATGGGCGCATTACAGTTCCAATAAAAGATCAAAGTAACATCAAAGCAACTTTACCTCTGAGTGCCATGGCCAATTTTATCTGGTCATGAGTTTTTTGTCACTTGGGAAATATTAGCTTATAATTTAAGATATTTTGCTTTCTTGATTTCTTTAATAACATAAATGTCATCTAAATGTCAACTTTTAATGTATGTCAGTCTATCAAAATACAGATTAAAACAAGTAAATGTACAAATTTATCTAATAAAGGACTGTTTAAATGTAGATCTTCATTACAGATTGAAAAACCTGCGCCGCTCAGAGGGTTAATCTATCTGGAATCGTATAGCATATACACTTACACACATAAATATGTACATTTTTAGTACACAAACTACATATAAATATATGCTTAAACTACCCAT
>KK121241.1:0-21668 GCA_000611955.2 Stegodyphus mimosarum
GGAAATATGACTTTACACTGGACTTTAAACGCAACGAAATGCACTCTGCGAGGGAGGGTATACTCGCGTTTGAAGTGAAGAGTGATATTCCTTCAGCTCACCAAGTAATAGCGAAAACGGACGTCATGATCCCTCCGATGACAGAATTACTAATATCCGGCTGCATAGAAAACAGAAATAGCTTCAAGTTTGGAATAATTGAATATCCCGAAAATAGCTCGAGAAATGTATTAGTCGCCTCTACATTAGTGGACCTCTCCAAAAATTTCGTCCCCGTGAGAGTGGCGAATGTTAGCCATAGTCCGAGAACAATCCAGAAGGGTAAAGTGCTAGCAACCTGCACGCCGGTTACGTGCGTTTACAAGGCCCCACCTGCAATGCCCACTGAGTCAACAGCGAAATTAATTGATGAACTGCTGCAGAGTATAAACTTAACCGCCGAAGAGAGATGTGCAGCAGAGAAAACAATTAGTGAATTTGAAGATCTATTTTCTAGAGCATCCCGAGATGTTAGCCGCACGAAATTGACACAACATCGAATTGACACGGGTGATCACTCACCGATCAAGCAACATCCCAGACGCCAATTTAAAACTGTTTAATAAAAGAATTCTCATCTCCAAAAGTGTAAAATTGTTTAAAAGTTCTTCATTAAAAAAATGAAATAATTTCGAAATGCTTATGTTGCACTTATTTCACTCTGAAACTCAAGTATTAAACCATTTATATTAGTAATTGGAACAAATTATAACCCATTCAAAAGATAATCATACTTGTTAGTTAATCGCCAAAAATATTTCTCCAAAATGCTAATTCACACTCAAAACGGCAGTCGTAAAAACAAAGTGGAAATTCACCCGAACGATAGAGAGAAAACTGCGTTCACTACTGGCCAAGGACTGTGTAAGTTTAAAGTTATGCCGTTTGGACTCTGTAACGCCCCTTCAACATTTGAACGCTTGATGGAAACAGTGCTTCGTGGCCTATCTTACGAGTTCTGTCTGGTTTACCTTGACGACATCATTATAGTGGGCCGTACGTTCGAGGAACATCTAGAAAAAATCAGGAAGGTGTTCCAAAAATTGACAGACGCCAACCTCAAGCTAAGTCCTTCTAAATGCAAGCTGTTCCGCAGCGAAGTCAGATATCTGGGTCACATCACCTCCGCCGAAGGTGTCCGTACGGATCCAGAGAAAGTTTTGGCAGTCAGGGACTGGGAACGCCCTGTGGATGTTCATCAACTTCGGAGCTTCCTGGGACTCTGCATTTATTACAGATTTGTAAAGGGGTTCTCCAACATTGCAAGACCTCTGCATAGATTAACGGAAAATAAACAAAAATTCGTGTGGACTGAGGAGTGCGAAAAGTCTTTTAATCAGCTGAAGACGGCATTAACATCTACGCCTGTGCTCGCATATCCCCAGATCGACAAACAATTCATACTTGATACGGATGCAAGCAACGAAAGTGTTGGAGCTGTCCTTTCCCAGATGATTGACGGTGAAGAGCGAGTGATAGCCTATTGGAGTAAGTGCTTGTCAAAACCGAAAAGGAATTATTGCGTCACTCGGAAAGAATTGCTCGCTATCGTAAAAGCCATACAGCATTTCCATCATTATCTCTATGGCAGAAAATTCTTGCTCCGCACCGATCATGCTTCCCTAACGTGGCTATTGAATTTCAAAAATCCTGAAGGACAGATAGCCAGATGGATTCAAAGACTACAGGAGTATGACTTAGGCTCCTCCCATGGAAATGCGGATGCTTTATCTAGGAAGCCTTGTTCTGCGCATTGCGGGTATTGTTCAAGAGCAGAAGCTAAGTACGGTTTGGCGAATCCTAGCATCCGACAAGTAACATCTTCAACAGCATCGGAGCCAGATCCGTGGAGTCATGAAAAAGTTAGAGAAGACCAGTTGGCGGATTCTAACATTAAGCCAATAATAGAGCTGAAGGAATCATTGGCTACGAAACCCAAGTGGCAGGATGTTTCCATCTTCAGTCCTATAACTAAAAGGTACTGGGCTCTCTGGGGCTCACTTCACCTTCGAAATGGAGTCTTATATCGACTGTGGGAAAGCGACGATGGAACTAATAAAAGATGGCAGCTGTTGCTTCCTCAAAACCGAATACCTGATGTCTTGAAAGAAATACACAGCAGCTCAACAGGAGGGCATTTCGGCTATATGAAGACATTAAACAAAGTTCGAGAGCGCTTCGTTTGGAGTTCCGCAAGAAACGACGTTGAGAAATGGTGCTGGTCTTGCGATGCCTGCGCAGCCAAGAAAGGACCGAAGGAACGCTGTCACGGAAGACTGCAGCGATACAACTTTGGAGCGCCTTTCGAGCGAATTGCCCTTGATATACTGGGACCTCTGCCATGGACTAAAGATTGTGTTCAAAGGACTGTGCGACTTATTGAAAATAAAGGAAACACAGACCACCCCGTTACATCTGCAGTCTGACGGCATGATGGAGAGATTTAACCGCACAATCTTGAACCACCTATCGCTTATGGTTTCCAAGAACCAAGAAGACTGGGATCGTAAGCTGCCCCTATTCCTGCTTGCTTACCGTAGTGCCGTCTACGAGAGTACCGGCTATTCCCCTTCTCAAATGCTCTTCGGTCGTAATCTCCGTCTTCCGAGTGACCGGCTTTTCGGCCGTCCTCCGGATCTACAGTCCTCTCCTGAGGAGTACGTTCAAGATCTCCAAGCCTGGTTTGCTCGAGAGCGAATTAACATCTCGACGGACAGGATGAAGAAGAGGTACGACGCAAGAGCGACCGAACATAAGTTCCAGGAAAACGACAAGGTTTGGCTGTGGAATCTGAGCCGTCGTAAGGGCATTTCTCCCAAACTGCAATCGCATTGGGAGGGTCCCTACACAGTCCTCAACAGACTGAATGACGTCGTAGTACGGATTCGTAAGTCTCCCAATTCCAAACCTAAAATTGTACATTACGATAGGTTAGCTCCATACTATGGCCATAGTAATTAGTGATAGTTATTTTTTTATGGGTACCCCGTATTTCGTTATGGTTGATTTTTTTTGTATTATTCTTGTATTAATTTTATGTTTAATTGTATGATTTATGCATAGTTGCTTGTACATAGATCTTTGTAATTAGTGTAAATGTTTTTGTTATTTGTAAATACTGTAAATATTTGCAAATTTTGTTATTTATTAATTTATTTATTTGTTTTGTAGCTTTTTCGATTATTCCTTTTTGGCTCCCAACCAGGGATTGTACTGCTCGGGACGCGCAGTCCTTGGGAGGGGGCAGTGTTGTGAAAAATTCAGCGGTTGCGCCTGTATGTAAGCTTTCCGGCATAGCACTAGGGTTGCCAGATTGGCGACTTTATCGCCCATTTGGCGATATCCCATGGTTCAATCGGGAAGCTTCTAGAATAACTTCCTGTCGAGATATTTCTTGAAACGTGTGGAACCTAAGGAAAAGCTATATAAACCCCTGCGTTTCTGAGAGCCGGCATTGTGAGAATCGCTGCTTACTGCGAGTGTTAAGCTACGCGAGAGTTTTGTGAACGGAAAGCAATCGAGATAGTGCTTTGCCGTGAAGGTACCTTTACAGTATAGCTTGACAGTGTATTGGTGACTGTTCCACGGTGTTTATTTTAAGTTTAGTGTTGCCGTGAAGCTACCTTTACAGTTATAGCTTGAAGCTGTGTTGCTGATTGTTTCAGCGTATTTATTGTAGATTTTCGACGCTTTTAAAGGTAATTTTGGAACTGTGCTGTAAATAGTGATTCTTGTAAATAAATTGTGCTTTTTATTGTTCTGCATTGTGTTTTCATCGGATACTCTCAAATCCACGAACAAGTAAAATGCAACAATAGTAATTTTTTTGCCTCCCTCAATGGCGGGCACAAATCATCATACAGACGTTGGCCATTACTAAGGTCGGAAGTAGTGGTCACTTTATTATGCAGGCACCTAATAGGTGGGTCATCTTTGTCTCCTATGAAGGCACGGTCAATTACAACAATGCCTTCTCCGGGATTAGAACCCGGGCCCTTTGGTATCGCAGTCAGTTCCCCTAACCACTATATCAATCTGTGAAGCATATTGTAAAATATTTTAAATATTAATATTTAAAATAATTAAATAGGGTTTCACTAGATCTAGTAATGTTTATTATCCCCAAAATTATAAATGATGTGAAGCAAATAATCGCTATGTCTGAAGCAATGACAAGAGCAATGCTACAATATAAACCACAATTCATGGTGATGCAACTAAATAGAACAGTTGATCAATAAAATAGTTCGATGTTTTCTAAAAATTTATTTCAAATACATATGAAATTGAGGTGGATAGGAACTTACAAAAATCAGTTCAAGTCTCACGGAGTTTAAACCAACACAAAATTAAATAACATCTCTCACAAAACTTACAGCATTATTTTGTTTAAATCTAAAAATATGAGGAGATCTTTTTCACATCACATACAGCAAAATTTACAAACAGGACATGTCTTCCATTAAAAGAGTAACTAATTAAAATAAATATACATAAAAAACCTGCATTTAAAAATTATACTTCACTATCTCATGAGAAAATCCTAACATGAATGAGATCGCTACATTTTACAATGTTTTGGAATTGTTGTTAAAGTTTAACACAGATTTCTTAAAAATTTAAAACCACATCCTGAAACTATAAAAAGACTAGTTTATATGCTGAAAAAGTCCACAATTTATGTAGCACATTTGGGAGTCAGTAAGTCCACAACTGGACTTTCTACATACTCTTTATCATTTAAAGGGGGAGCTATAAAATAAAACAGTAATTTATGATCACATCACAATACTTCAGCATCCTTATTATGCATCAGAAGTGAAAATAAGTGACGGTCTTAAAAAACTGAAAAGCTCAATATTTACTATAAAAACATTCCTCCCCTAAAGTATTAGGCAAAGTGATATGTTTGTCACATTATGTGGATGAATAACTATGTTAACTTTCATACATTAAATAAATTTAAGAGTATTGAAAAAGTTTTATAATACAAAATATGTCATAATAAATATATATTTTGTAAGAAAGCGCAAGTTCGATATGCACACACAAATATCTTATATCAGTCGCCACATATATATACAAGTAAGATCACAAATTTTATGAGAAGACAAGGTACAAAGTTTGTCTAGCATTCAAGTGAACCTCCATAATGTTATGAAATTAAGGACTTTCCATGTAAGAAAAGTAATCCTCATAAAAAAACTCCAAGGAAAAAAAAAATATGCCTACTTATCACAAATGTAAAACACTTTCCAAGATGTCATATTACAATTGAATGTAATAACAAAAATGAAATCTTGGTTAAAAACTGAAAATTAAATTATTTTTCTTTCTACTTTACAATCTTCTTTCTTCTTTCTCTTATTCCTGTGACCTGAAAATAAATATAAACCTTAATTTTCATTATTTGTGGGTAAGAAAAGAATTTTCAGAACTGTCTTATTAACTCACATTTTAATACATGACAAAATACAACTCTTTTTGGCATTAAGTAATAAAAAGGAAATTAAATGTATTTTAACAGACAACAAAAATCCCTCTTCCTTTATCAGCAGCAAAAACAATTCTGTAAAGAGTTTTTAAGCAAGTATTGATTGCATTAAGTTGCATTTAATTCTTAATTGTACTTCTACAGCAGACATGTCCAAACTACAGCTATTTAGCTTGACAATCAGTTTTATTTTTTAAGTAAAATTATAAAGTAAAGCAAATACTGGTTTACTATGACACTTTTTTAACATGATTTTTGTATGATTAATGTGAACTTTCAATTACTAGTACCTTTTAAACTACACTAGACATATTAATTTCCAAACCCTGTGCTGATTGTCAAATACATGGAATGCAATTTCTATTATTTTCTACTATTAGAACAGATAATGATAATAGGAATAGAAGACATATACATTGTTAATATGCTGCATTACTGATTTATCTCAAATGTTACTAAAAATCGAATCCATTATAAATGTGTGTATAGTTATAATTAGCATTAAAAAAAAGTAGCTGCAATTCAGCCCTTATCCAAAAAACTAATTAATCGATTTGAAGGTACATCTGATTTACATATGTTCGCCACCATGTTAATTTTGTGGTAAACAGCTCACTACTATCTTATATTTCTGAATATAAGCCGGATCCGTGTATAAGTTAATGCTGCTTTCCCTTCAAAAATCTACCTAAAATTCAAAATTTACATGTTAAGTTGAAATAAAAAAAAAAAAAATCCTGTAATGTTCAAACATGTCACCAAGGGCGACGACGTTGCCAAGCAGGTAAAACAGGTGCAATATTTCCCAATGAAATTCGCAAATAAAGTGAAATGCCAGACACCAATTTCTGTGGTATTAATGCTACTCTCATTTTCATTTGGATGACAACAGCAAACAAACAATATAAACAATTTCGAAAATAAAAAGAAATACTCATTTCATTTAAAATTTTTTCCCATAAACTTGAGAAATATAAACTAAAGAAATAAAAAATTGCTATACTTGGGGATTTATTGCTTTCACCCAGGTAACAGAAAAGTTTCTATGTATTTGTGTATATGTTCCTAGGTATGAGAGATTAGGAAATCCATATGTCGCCAAGACTGTAATTTAGCCTTAGAAAAATTCCAAAAATTATCTGCTTACACAAGGAAGTAAATGGTAGTTTACATACAAAATAATCTCGTGGTTCGATAGCTTATTCAAAAATAATTTTCATACCTTAATCAAAACTTCTCGATAATGTATGTTATTCCATCACAATAATTGTATTTATTCCCTCCCAGATTAATATATATGAATTAAAAGCGAGAAAAAGTTACTAAATCCAGTTTTCAAATCATTACATTGCTTTTAGTCTCTAATGAAAAATTTTCTAAATTATTGAAAAGATTGTATTTCTTTCCATTCATATTTGCTCTTAATAAAATTATTTAATAGTTATAACGAGGGAAAAAAATCTTTGGTTTCTTACTTGCGAAATAAGTTTTAATTTAACATGGAAAAGTTTTAAAGCTGTATATCATAAGAATGTATTCTCCTGAATGCAGAAAAACAATCGCAAGCATAATTTATTTATATTTATAAACAATATATATTTGAGAACATTAAATCCTTGTTAATTTATTTGAAATGTTTGTTTCAATTTATTCAAACTTTTACTGCTTTAAAAGTAACATGAACAGTTGCAGCTCTAAAAATCTAACCTTCTTGCATATCTTTGCAGTCTAACACTAACTTCTGCCGATATGAAGCTTGGCCATCCCTGTTCTACAGCATCTGTGCTTAGCCACTGGTATAGTTGACATCTTTATAGAATTAGTATGTCTTTATCTTTGCGCCAAACAGGGGCCGAGCAGTAAAATCACTGAACACTGGTCGTTTAGCACAAGGTTCGAATCCCATGAATGGGTATTTTCATAATTTTACGTAGTGTAATGTGTATATGAGCCAGTGTTTCCAGTAGACAGTCCTCTGCAAAGGCATCCCTCCCTTTAGGCAGATAGCCCTCGAGTAGTTTGCAATAATCGAATAAAACAAACCAAACTTTTATCTTTGATATGAATTCACATCTGAATCATACAAAGAACTGCACTACAATCAGAAAGTCGGAAAAAATAATAAATGAGGATTAATAGTACAAAAATTTTCATCTAGCTTTATAAAATACAAAAATTTTAAACCTTAGTTTTACTTTTAGCAACTCTCAATGGACGTGTTTTCACAGTTGTACTGTCATCATCTGAACCGGACACGGTATCATCGTCTTGAACTTTTTTCCTGTAATAAAACAAGTTTCATGAGAATGGGCCATAAAATAAATTTATTAATGCCATCAAATGGTATTGAAAATGATTCCATAAAACATGAGATTTCAAGTTATTGGTTAATACCTACAAGGTATGACAAATTACAATACCAATGAATGATGCTGTAAAATATGCACAAGATGATAGCAAATGATATAATTACAATTACTTTTTTACAGCAAGAACAGATGATACCTGATTGTATTAAGGATATTTAAGACACTAACTTAACACAGTTGCAAGAAAAATATTAGATACTGAAAGACAAGGTACAAAATCAGAATCTGAAAACTTATTGACTTTAAATGAAGATATTTAATGCTTGAAATATTTATAATTAGATAATATCTTTTACATCACTGACATCTAACAGCGATATGATATACTTAAGTATAAATATACAGTGAAACCTCTATATAACCATCCATAATTCTGTACAATTGCTGACGAAGATTTTTCTGTACTTCAAACAATGGTTTACATATTTTAAAAGCATTTTAAAACGTATATTTTCCTGGCACTGTTATTTAAAAAGTTTAATGCTTCAACTCTAAACAAAAATTTCATATTTTTTATGCTTAAGAGTCATTCATTTAGTTGTAACTTACAGGAAGATATCTTAAATGCTAAAAAGTTTTAATTTACGATAAGTAGCCTTTACGATATACTGTCCATTACATTTATAATTCATATTATTTTTTTAGTAAAGACACTACTTAATGTGTTTGAACATGTCTGAGTATAATGTAGGAACAGGCATTACAGATTTATATTAGTATGAATATTTTCATCATCATGAGATTCTTTTGCCAACTGAAATACATTAGCTTATTATTTAAAATATTTTGCTTTCTTATATTCTTTAATTAAGTAAATATTATCTTAATGAATAAAAGTTTATGAAAAAAGACTAAAATAAGTGATAATATAAATTTAGTTAATAAATATTCTTTAAATACAAGTCTTCATGAGCAGACTAAAAAAGGCATGAGGCTCAGAGAGTTAATATTGCATTGTGTGATTTTTTTTTTTTTTTTTAGGATTAAAATTACATCAAACTATCTTTTACAATTGTTTAACAGGATCCAAATAATGTACGGTCTTATTCAAACCCAAAATTGTAAAATGACAATTGTTAAGCATAAAATATCTGACTTGATTAGCATCTTACTTGTAACTAAAGTAGCTGGACAACCACATCGTTGCATCTTTGATGCATTCTCTGCCATTCTCAAACCTCTCACACACTCAAAAGTTTGTTTTTCTTTAAAAAAAAAAAGTTAAACAGAGGCTTTTCGCAACATTTCTACCATATAGGTAGCAGAAATTTCTGTGCAAAAATAAAAGTAAATGCATGTTCTTTGCTCATTGATATTAGGCATTTTACAAATTCCCCAAAGCAAAATTACTACATTTCATTCATTTACAAATGACAAATTGAAATGGAATATAGATTGCTACCAGATGTTGAGGAAAGCCACATTTCCTAAACCACCAATGAATGATTTTTTGCTTGCGCTTGTATAAAGTATTTCTAAAATGGTTGGCAGAAATGCAAAAAGAGGTAGTCGAGATTGTAGTGGCAAAGGAACAGGCCCATTCCATATGATCCACTGGAGACCACAAATAATGCCGAAGTAATTTCTGACATTAATACTAGACTGAGCCGGCATTCCATCAAACTGGAGTTGTATTGAAGTGTGAACAGCTGGAAGAAACTTGGAAAGAAGTGCCAGCAAGTTAACTCATAAACAATGAAAATTGTAGCCATTCTAAGTAGTTGTATGTTGGTTTTGAGCAGCTGCAATCCATGCTATGGGTATATCAAGCAGTTGCAAACGGATGAGTCCTACTGAGCAGTTGTGTACCATGCCTGCCTAAATATCAATGGGAAATCTTTCCTGTTATGTGATCTCATGCCATGTGGTTATTATTCACACTCAAAGGTGAGATCTGTGACAGATATGCCAATATTTCTGATTTTTGACCACATCATCGTCAATCTTTCTTCTATTCCTAAAATTTATAATGATTATTAGTTTGGCTTATTGCTTCATTATTTTCACCCCAAAATCAGATTTCTATCATTTGCTTTTTCTTTTGACACCCATTTACAAAACACTATTCTGTCAACTATTATTATTATGCATGTGGGAATAGACATGTTTGAAAACATTATGATCAAGTGTTAATGTGCATAAATCACAGTTGAAGGTCATCTGGTGTACATCAGCCAATGAGCATAAAGTAAGACCAAAACATCCTCTCCACTTCTGGCATATCTAAATATGTTCCATGTACTTATTGAAATTGTCACAGAAATCGGGATATTTTATCTCAGAGGTATTCACTAATTCACTAGATGATATTTGTTAAGATGACAAAGGGAAAAGGAAAACGTAATTTAAAAAAAATGTACACTGATGACTTTCTTTGTATTATTTCCTCAAAAATATGAAATATGTTTGCAATGCAAACAGTTTGTCACCACAGATTTTAGATTCTGCATAGCGGAAGGGCTGATGTACTAAAACATGCGCATACCATACATATAATAAAGTTGTACTAGAGATGAATAAAAGTTTTCTGAGGAAAGGATCAAAAGTTACTAATGAAGAATGCATATTTACTTGCATAAACTGCCTCTGATAAAACTGAGGTTTTTATTTAGAAAACTATTTCCCAACAGCAGAATTGCTAAGAAATAGTCATGTGCAAGAACAAAAATGACAGCAGCTGTTAAAGAAATGGGTGTGAAAAATAAATCTTCAGCAGTTAACTCTGCATTAAAACAGCACTTTTCGGCATTTCTAAGGATGGAAGTAATAGTACTGATGTAATTAGTTCAGTTACTAATTCAACCGTTACTTTTTTAAATCCAAATCTTCAGAACTTCAAGTAGTTTCCGTTGTATAGCCACTTTCAAAGCATATTCCAGATTTTGTTATAGCCCTAATTATTACAATTTTGAATGAAAATAGACTTATAACTGCATAATTCTTAATGTAGACAATGCACCAGAAATGGTAAGACTTGAAGAGTGATGTTGCAGGCACCTTGAAAAAAGGAAATTCAGTTTCGCAGATTATGGGGGTGTAGCTGTTACATTTAAAATTTAGCATCATAAAAAAATGCATCTTCTCAACAGATAACTAATCATAAATTTATTGTTAACGTTTATTCATATATTCAGCAGAGAATAACAGCTGGATAATATTGAAGTAAGAAAAACTTTGAAGCATATAATATACACTCTCATTACCTTTAGAAAAACATTTATCTAGCATCTTCAACCAATGGAACCCATTTGTTACTTTTTTAGGATGAAGTAAATGTTTCATATAAAAGGCTTTATTGAAAAATATAGAATACCTAAAGGAAATGAAGATGTGGCTATTACTTTCATTTTAAAAAATAGTATCTTCTTAAACAGTAAGTATTTTAATTGGCAATTATCAGAAGAACATAGGAAAAAAAAGCGTAAAGTGGATACAGAAGTGCCTAAAAATTAAAATTCTTGGCAACAAAAACAATTATCAGTTGTCGTAAATTTCTCTCCCTCTCTTTTCCTCTTCAGATCCTTAGACAGCTTTTACTTTTTTGTGTGCACCATTCTGCTAAAATTTCATGCTCTTCAAGTTCATGAAGCAAACAAACACCATACTTGCCAACGTACAACACTAAAAAATCGGGAGATTTTTCTCAACAACAAAAAGACTTTTAAATAGTTACTAATTAATATCTGAAAGTTCAGTTAAAAGCAAACAGTACATTTTGCATTAATAATGTTTTGGTCCTTTGTTTCCACAGAAAAAATTTATTTTTCGTTTTTTAAATAGAACTCATGTTGTCCTTGTATTTTTGTGTATGCACATGTTTGAGAACATTGGCCCTTCCACTATGCGAAATCGAAAAATTGCAAAGACAAACGGTACACATCGCAAATGTATTACACTTCCTTGAAATAATAGAAGGAAAGTCATCTGTGTAAAATTTTTGAAAAGTACATGAGTATTTTACCTTTTTCACAGACATAACTAAAACAAATTATTATAACGTCTTAAACTATTTCTCACTCACAAAGCAGAAGCACACCATAATTTCTGACTGATGAAACTACTTTGGTTTTCTAAGCAGTCTTGGGAAAAACCAGGTGCTTTCAGACACCCCAAATCACTTTTTGGGGGGGTGCAAATAACGAAATATTAAGCCAAGCTACATAAAAATCGTGCGAAATTTAAGAATAAGGGAAAGTCGGGAGAAAAATATAAATTGGGTTGGTGGGAGAATGGTGGGAAATCGGGAGTCTCCCTAAACTGAGAGAGTTGGCAACTCTGCAATACCATTACTTCATGTACTACATTCAATGATTAGTGCTTTGTTCAAAGACATTTAATCAAAATTTGCAAAGCCACGCTTTACTTTGTCTTCTGTTTCCATATGTTATACGAATTATAGCAATCTACGTAAAGTAGTGAGAGATATTCCAGATGAAGGTAAGAAATTACATTTACATGTTAAAAGTTATTTCTATAAAACATATGATTACATACAATGCAAATAAATTTCCAACTAACAGTGACTTAATTTTTCATACTAAAGTTGCAAACATTTTTACTCCAGCAACTTTCATATTTTACTCATGCGAGATATACTTTGAATAGATTTCCAGCTTAGTTTACAAGATGAAGATCATAAAGTTAGAGAATCGATATTCATTGGAGTCTAATCAGAACACTGAAAAGTGCTAGTGGAATTTCAAACTACAATGACCTCTCTAAAATAAAGTTGGCCATTTTGACAAGTCCCCATAGAAATACAAAGTGCAGGGCCACCTAAACAGCTGGTGAAACTAGCATGGTTGCACAAGGCAGACAAAATTTTTAAATCCTGGAAGGTACTGAGTACAGCATTTAGGGGCTACAGACTGCATCAGGTAGCAAAAACTCCAGTACAGGCCCTACTTGAGTGAAAAAAGTCTAAATTTTATATCCAGCATGAATAATGTCATAGCAAAAATAGGTCCATGTGGCAATTGCCACAAGCAAAATTATCACGTTAAGAAAGGATTCTTAAGTGCAAAATTTGCGACTTGTTAAATTTCTAGATTATATTTCACCCCTCCCCCAGTGATCAAACACTGTGCTAGTTGAGAATTTGTTGAGAAAAGCTGAATCCCTTGGTCATTTACCAACCTTATCACTGAAAACATTACGCAAGGTGCGCCACATGAGGGGTGCCAATTTCATACCTGTGAAAACATGAAAGATCCGTTCCCATTTTGATGGAGGAGATGGATCTGAGGGTCTCTAACCATTTTTTACATACCACTAGACCTCTCAAAAGAACTTTTCGAAAACCAGTATTTTAAGTGCTCCCATACTGCAGACACTTAACAAATATCCATACCTTCTACGGTGTTTACATCCAGACCCAATAATAGCCAGTTGTGCTAAGCACTATAATGACATTCTGATTTTGGCATGTTTGCTGTGCTTGTTAAACACAGCCTTGTCAGTGAATATGGTGTATGAAAGATAAGATTCACTTCAATGGGCAAATGATTTATGCCAGCAGATTACAACACTGTCCTCTCCCACATCAAAGCATTATTTCCATACACAACACATTCTATTACAAAATCTGCCAGGTACTTCAGTATTCTTCATATTCCATTAGCTGTTTCATCGATGTGCATGTAAATGGGTTGATTCTAAAATAACTGACAAAAATGCATAAGTGGATAAAGGGACCAAAAATAAGCAGATTCTGGAATGGAATATGTAGCAGAAATGGCAGCTTGAGGGGGGTAGAGGCACTGTTGAGGCTGCTAGGTGAAAGACATCTTTTGGCATAAATTGTCATTTCCAATACAAATTTAGAGTAGTACAAACCAGTATATAAATGTAGAGCTAGCCAACATGTATCTCCTCTGTTGCTGCACATGGAAATGGAGCAGCTATTCAAACGATAGGCAGAGAATGATTCTCGAGTAGACTGAAAAGGTTTGAGTCGTATTAAGCAGCTGCTGTGCAAGAATGGACTGTTTCATGTTTGCAGGCATGATGTGGGCAGGGGGAGATATCACAGAACACTCCAATTGTAGTAATACATACATTTGAGAAGAATCCTGCTGAAAATAAGGAAGAAATGCATCCACATCATTTACAAAGAATGATGGTATTGAAACCAGATGATTATTCTGAGTGCTAATTTTACCTGTTGGTACCTACCTACCATAGGCTGTAGGAAAGTTCGACTTACCTTTGTATGTTTCATTTACTGATAAGGCTATATTTGCATGTTTGATGCCCAAAATTTTCATGTTTGTGCACATGATAATCAATGATAAACTGTGAAAATTCTAACAATACCTTATAAAAGTAAAATACCTTATGCATTTTTCTTAAAAAAATACATTGAAAAATATTACAATCTTAAAAAAATACATAAAATAAAGAGTAAATTTAATCCTGCAGTATAATTTACGCTAAAAGCTGCATACAATATTTTCCTTTTAACACCTATTTATTTTCTTGGAGGTATCTAGGACCAGGCACTGATTTTTCATACAGGTTTTTATGTAAGGTTGAGGATTCCCAATTTAAGGAAATTGTCTTTATATCTGACGAATGCTCTGTACTCACAGAAGAAAATCTTGTATCCTTCACCTTTTAATGGAAAATTAAACAATGGGACTTAATGTTACAATTCTAAACAATCTGATACCAAATAATAAATTTATTGAAAACAGACAGGATGTCCCAATACCTCTTGAAATTTTAGAATTATGTACAATACATTTCACTGCACTCACAAGAAAGCACGAGAGACCCAAATTTGTTTTCCCAGGAAAAAATAAGGAAGAAAATAAAAACAAGGGGCTTGCACATTAGAGTAAAACTTATCAAAGGGCTCATGGAAGCCTCCATGCTCATCATCGACATAATCCACATGGCACAATTTCCATGCTCTTCATCAACATATTCCACATGGCACAGTCTCCATGCTCATCTTTGAGAATAATCCACATGGCACAAGATCACATGCCAAGCAGAAAAAATTCTTTATTAATGTTTGGGCTGGCATGGCACATAACCATTTAGTAAGATCATATATTTTAACTAGTCTCCTGGATATCTTTCTACAAAATATCTTGCTGGAACTTCTTTCTGATGTTACTTCAGCTGTTTGCACATGATATGTGGCTCCTGTCCGACGGAGCACTTTCTCACTTTAATAGTAACATCAGAAATTGACCTGACACCACTTAACAATCATTATTAAGATATTAGGTTATTCTGGATACTTGATATCTTATTTTCAGAATATATATTGCATAAGATAAAGTAATATTCATAAAATTAACATACGAAAATTTTATTTTTTGGTATTTCATTGTTAGACACTGGACTGTATTCAGGTTCTAACACAGTTCTTTTAATACAAAATATTTATGTTAGAATACAAACAGGAAATAACTTTACTTACACCAAATTCTTTCTTGATGTTTGTGTAGCAGGGTGACTTAATAATTCTGGGTTCTCCATCATTAATATATCGAATTCTTCTTCATCTACATTTTCAATTGATATATAAAGTAACCGAAAAAGAAAAAAACTCTATATTAATACAACAATAATGCAATACTTTGAAAAACATGTTTAAAATGAACATTGCATTTCAATATTCTCATTATTTTGAAGTCTCTAAAACTACTTTTTATTGAATGCAAGTGTATTTTTTTTACAGTTTTCACGTAGCTTTACTGTATACATGCACATTTTCCAATGGTGGCTTCAAAAAGGGTAAGAAAATCAGATATACTCTCATGTGAAAGAAAACATGTTTAATAAACATACTACTTTACAGGGTGGTCTGAAATTATCAAGTACATTTCATATTTGAAAACAAAAATGAAGTACATATATGTTCACTGTGTTCATGAACAGACAATTTAAAACAGTTTTATGCAACAAAACTTTAAATATTAAATAGCTTCCACTTAACCTGGTAGATGGTACAACAACGTTTTGCAGGAAAAATTTACTAACTGCATCAGTCTGCAAATGGCTACCATACAGAAAAAAGCAATGTGCATTCTGTGGTTCCATGAAAGCAAATCTGTTGTGATTGTTCACAGACGTTTCCTTTTAGAATACCTAAATTGTCGTCTGCCAAACAAGGCCATATTTCTGATTATGTTAACCATAATAACTGTCAGATCTGGGAAACTGAATCTCCACATGCAGTAAGAGAAAAGCACATAGTAGCTCAAAAGTGAATGTTTGGTGTGCATTGGCTGCAGATGAAACCTTTTTACCCTTTTTCCTCCTTGAACAGAGAGTGACAATCATTACATATCTGGACATTTTAGAGTGCTATGCTCTTCCTCAATGTGAATGTAGTCAGCCTTGAGTTATCTTTCATCAAGACTCTCCATTACACCGGGACTGCACAGTTTGAACGGAGTTGGACATAACATTTCCTGATTGTTGGATCGGCCGTAGGTGGGTGGTACCATGACTGTAAAGATTCCCTAACATCACAACCCTTCTCTTTTGGGGGTATGTAAAGGACTCAGTATACACAACATCAGTCCTGGATATTAATCACCTAAAATGACGAATTACTCAAGTCACTGTAGGAATACCTGCTGAAATGCTGCAAAACACTTGGAATGAAATTAAATATCAGCTGGATATTTTACATGCCACAGATGGAAGGCATGTGGAAGAAAATTTTGTTGTGTAAAACTGTTTTAAAGTGTCTTTTCAAGAAAAAAATAGGCTTTCGATCGTATGTGGCTGGATGCACTTCTCTACAAGTTACATTGTCTGGTTTCCAGAATACACCATAAACATCATAAAATCCTACCTAACAGGTAGATACTTTGTGGTTCGTATCGTTAGCACCCTCTGACCCATCCAGGCTGGTGTACCACAAGGATCCTTACTTAGACCTACATTATTCAACATTTATGTGAACGACATCCTTATTACACCCAACACCATACTTGTAATATACGCTGATGACACAGTAATCCTAACACAAAGTGCATTTTCAGGTCCAGTCATCCAACGGTTACAACACACACAAGCATTAGAGACTTGGCTCACCGAATGAAAAATTCATGTGAATGTTGACAAGACCAAAGCTACCTTATTCACAAGGAAAAAGAATAGCAAAAAGAACCTCAAGTTTTATGGAGCTACTCTACCTTGGGCCAAGCAAGCCCTTTACCTTGGGGATGATCCCCAATAATACTCTTACATAGATCCCACACATTACATTTATTATACAGAAGTTTTGAGTGCGTAAAGTTCAACTCTTCCCCTAACTGCTCGAAACAGTGTTTTATCCTTAGATAAGTTACTAATTTATAATTCCATTCTATGTCCATTACCATGTTGTGCATGTCTTATGCCTGTAAATCACACACTACAAAACCTTCCCAAGAGATTTCAAGAAAGCCAGTCTGCAAGCAACAATTCAGCCATCAAAATCTGTGACTATGATTATAATAACCTGTCAAATTTAAAGAGACCTATGGTCATTCTGAATATTTGTATCATGTAAACTGGTTTCTTTTATTGTATCTCCTGTATTGAATCTAGTTATTGTATATTTATGTATATTCATGAATTTTCTCCACGAATTTCCAACTTGCTCCTATGGCGCCTTAATTCTTTACTAGCAGCACCCAACAGTTTTTGTACTTGCCAATGTCTTAACCCCTTTTATTTTAGACTCTTGCACCTAGCTCGAACAGCACAACTTAAAAGCTTAAAGATATCAAAAACTTAAAAAATTAAAATATTAAAATTATATTGAAAAAATACTCTAACTATTTAAATCATTATTACCATGCTCTAATACTTATTATAACTCTATTGCCAAGTTAATGTGATGTATCTATCAGAAAACTTTATAATACAATTAGGGGTAGTGCCTTGTTGACCAGGTACTCAGGTGTTACACCATTCAACAGGAGGAAGATAACAATAAACATGTACCTACCTCATCCCCCCCAAACATAAAATGCGCTAATAATTTTGGACGATCCTATACTTAAACTACAATTTACAACAAAAAATTAGTATACAGTCTTTGAAGAAAATCACATACGTGTCTAAAAGCATTACTTCTTTCAAAATTCTGAAAAAATATATGCAGTCTGAAATCATCAGATTTTGCTCAGCAGCAATGCAAATCCCAGCCACTTTCTGTCTCATGCATTTAAAATATTCAGTCCAAAAGCAGTTTCTGCCTTGAACATTCAAGATATCTGAAGGCAAAATAAAATTTCATGTAGCCTGCAGTTATGCGAGAAGATCTTTAAACCATGAAAAGACCAACTATAGGATAGATAACACTGGAATTATCTTGCTTGCTTTTGACATAGAACATTCACATACACTATGAAGGAACTGGCTCTATTGTGTCCTATGCAGTAACAGAAATGATTATTGACAAAGAATCTATCCCACAGAATGTATCATGAATTGATATTGTGGAAACTACAGCATTTGAAGTGAATGCATATAACAGCTTTCATTTTAATTAAATATTTTGCAATAGTTTATATCCCATAAGCTGTGAACAATATTAAAATAAGGGGGGAAAATGCTGATAGCTATCCAGTAAAAGGAACTACCTGCACAAATTATAGACTCTCTGTTGGTCCTAGACAAAATTTTAACACATGATCATTTGAAATACGCAAAAAAGCAACCTTAGTTTGGATAGAATTTAGGTAAAGCTCTATTAATTTCGAGAAGAATCCATCCTGGATCCCCCTTCTTTAGAACTGCAATTTTTTGCTGGGCTCCTGAAAAAGAGGGACTTGCAACTGATCATCTTCAAAATCAAGAGTGCTTTATTCAAAAGTTATACCACACCAGAGTTACTTTTTCTGCTAAGTTTTAAATTTTATATTGATGTGTTTTTCTTCCAGATGAAGATATGGCCTGATAAGTTACTCTTCCTAATTCTATACAGAAATACTGAATGAAGAGTCGTTTGCCAACCAAATGAAGGTCTTGCCTAAATTTCTGTGAAACTGGAAGTTGAGTTCCCAGGTAATATGCATGTGTATGGCAATTCTATAACATTACTTCCTGCATTTTAACATAATCTTTATCTGCACACAGAAGCAATGCTCCAACAGTTCCATACTCATCCCTTTTGTAATTTGAGCCATATACACACATTTGCTATGTTACACGGGCACTAACATAGTACAAAATACCTCACATCTTGATAACACACACACACACACACACACACACACACAAAAAAAAAAAAATGTGATATTGAGGCAAACTTTTTACCATTTTTGACACCACATATAATTTTTAATACATCCTCACCATGACAATCAGTAAGTCATTTTCTAAATAAGCTCTTCACATATTTCATTTTAGAGTAAGATGTTTCATAGACATGTTAATGTGACAAACATGAGCAACATTTGTACATAGATTTTACATCAACTTTATTTTTATGCAACAATTCCAAAATTCTATGTACTACTTTCCCTTATTTTGTTTGGGGGGTTAGATTATTATAAACACCAATTTATAACATCGCCTTATAATGACAATCTCGGTGATGAACAGTGTGTGTACACAAACTTGTAAAATGGAACAGAAAAAAAGTTCTTTCTGACAGTCCCACAGTGTTGAGATTCTTAGCAGTGATGACGGATTTTACCTTTACCCCCCCCCAATTTTCTTAAAAAATAACCTCCAAATTCATACAGTATTTGAGCTTAATGAATTCATCAAATAACACTGCAGAATCAAATCAAAATACAGCTGATTTTGTAATAATTTACTTCTACATTCCAAAGATAAAAAGAGTTACTCAGCTTTAAAATTCCTTGGATAAAGTAGCTAAATGACTTGAAATTATTTCTAATTTTGTGAATATTTGAACAATATTTTGCTCAGCTTTTGTTACAGCTGGAAAATTATGCAGTATGTGCTTTTCATATTTTCTCATAATAAATACTTAGTTTCTCCTCAAAAGAAAATACTTTGCCATACACTAAAAAACATTTTCATCCTGTTAATGACAACTGCGTTTTCTTTCTTTTTTTGGTGCCATAACACAGAAAATATACTACTACGCATACTTTTTGAGTTTATTATACACTTGCTGTTTACATGTAATAAAATAATTACTTAACACAAAGAATAAAAACTAATCCAGAACTCTTCCTCTGTTTAACCTATCACACCTAGGTATGCACACATAGGTACAGGTATAATGGCAGGACATTCCATGGGAATCAGCCGGTCTCCTCTTCAAGGCATATGAGAGGCCTTTCGGCTTAATGTGAATTTTGAGTGATCTCATACCACACAAACATTCATGCCTTCTCCGGAATTAGAACCCGACCCCGAACCATGAGAACTATATCAATCAGGGTGGGGCCTACGTTATGTAAAAGAACATCATTATAATTACTATTAATTCCTTCCAATAAATTTTACAATTTTCTCTGGTTTAGTTCTCATTAACAGATAAAAAGTCACATATTCATTAGTTCTCATCACAGTATCTAATTCAGATGCAGACACATGCTGAGAACTGTTCTTCGTGAATAAGACCTTTGCTAAATTATATTTTTGTTTTAATAAGCAAATAAATCCATTTTCAGATTCTGTCACTAATAAACATCCATCTATGCAAACACAAACTACACACAAACTTTCTTTATATCAATATTTTTTTTTTCTAGTAATGTACTAACAACATCTTTGAACACTGATGTTGCTGAAATGTCAGTGTTTATAATATGTACAAATTTCAATATCCTCTATGACAAGATCAGAAATATGTTTTGCTTGAATATGCCTAGTACAGGAATTTCCCATATGATGCGTTTTGATTTTATCTTATAAAATCACCATCACCATTATATTTTGCAGATGCAAAGATTTCTTGTAGTTAACTTTTCCATCAATCAAAGACCCACAAGAAAATGCGTCATTGAATAATCTGTGTTTTGTAAAATAATGATAATCAATGTCATATTTTTAATATCACACTTTCATGGCAAAAGCAAAGAAGTTTTTGGATGACATTCACTTTACACAATAAAAATATTTTGCTTCTCACACCTTGAAATAAACCATATTCATCAGATATTTTTTGCTTTTTTTTTACAAAATCCCAGTTATTATGGATAATTAAAATCTACAAATGTACATTTAAAATTAAAATATAAAAAGGTCACACATGAGCTTAACAACATAACTGCAACAGTTTCTACATATGCAATAGAAGCTTGGGTCATGCACAAAAGATTGTCTATCCAAAATCATACATTTGGCCAAGCTTGGCATTTTAAATGTACCAGAGGCATTATGAAATTAAAAAATTTCCTACAGCACAGCTGAACCCCAGTTTCTATTTTCAAAAACTGTAAATAACATTTCAGTAAGTTCTGGCCAGGCCACATGTGGTCGACAGGTATGTCATAGATGCTCCAGCAAAATCGGGGCAAGCTACATATTCCCTGCTATTTCACTATTATTAGGTTTCAAGTCCCAAGCCCTAGAATGTGCCCCAAATTTTACAAACATAACCTACATGAGGAACAATGACATGCAGAGAGAAAACAGGTACAAAAATGCAACCTCAAACCAAAGAACTGTAAAACAGCTTGTTAAGAAACTAGCTAAGATTTCACAACATTTCATTATACTGACGAACAACCAAAATATATTATACAAAAGGATGGCCCACAAAGCGGTGAACTTTATCACAGCTGCCAACCTTGAAATACGAAAAATGGAATTTACTAGAGGTTTTC
>KK121241.1:21712-35294 GCA_000611955.2 Stegodyphus mimosarum
AACTCCAAATTGACTTAAATTCACTTAATAATAGACGATTAAATTTATTCAACAATTTATAACATGATTCTGGCATGTAGGGAAGGCAAGCTTTAATTTATCAAAGCACATTCAAATACAATAAAAATAACTTTGTAATGTACCATATACTGATTAAAACAAATCAAATACAAATGTTAACTTATTAAACATTTTGTTAAATTTGCAGATAAAGTTCTATAAGTGTCTATAGTAGATTAAGAAAGAAACTTATTTTGTGCAAATGTTGTTTGCACAAATTAATTATATTGCTGGAAAACACTTTTATTAGTAAATGCTAAAAATAAAAAAATTTGAGATTCAATGATCTACCAGAAGGCAGGCTAGAAAACCGGGTTATGTTAGATTAATTCATTAAGCAACTCAAGGGCTGTGTTCCAATGGGAAGGGATGCCTTTGTGGAGGACTTTTTAAGGGGAACTGACTCATATTCATGTCAGACAAGGGGAAAAAGCACAAAAGCAAACTATACTGTCAGCCCATTTGCCAGGATTTAATCCAAGGTCAAACTACGAATGTTCGGCGATTTTATCACTCAGCCGTTGATGGGTGTCAAAAAATTAGAATTGCCAGCTATGCTGGATGCATGTAATTCATTACTGCCAAGTTTTGGACTGTTTTGTTTTCAAGTATGTACTGAGATACCAGTAATAGCACTTTTACTGATTGTCACGATAAACCATAGCTCAAATTAGTAATCCTGTTCATAAAATAGCTTTCTTCACAAAAATACAAATGAATCCCTTTGTTATAACAACCATGGCTGAGGGCCAAATGTTTATGACAACAGAAAAGGTACTTTTAATACAGATAACTTATAATCACCGTAATTAGCTGTTCAAAACACTTCTAAAAGAAATTTAGTCAAACGAAACTGAATTTCCAAGCAAAATGATGCACCAATCAACATCCAGTCACTGTGCAGTTGATAACAACTTCATCAATTGATCTAAACATGATAGTACTAATGAAAGCTTACAAACAGGTTGTAAAAAATTTTTAGGAGTAAATTAATGCAACACTTAGTAATTAGAGATAATATAAATAATGAATAATTTTAATCATTACTAACATAAAAATAATGAAATATTTTTGCAGATTTGGGCATCAGTAATTTAGAAAGCCAAGTTAATAAACTAAACAAACTACCATATGCATTTCATCAACAAATGCAACCATATCTTGTGGTTATATTCTTTATATTAAAAAACAATCAGTAAACATAACCAGAGAAATAGCATTTATACCTGCAATCTACATTATTTTTCAAAACAGTTCCTATCACATTATGTCTGCATTAAGTTCTTTGAATGTCTTTTGATGCCTTTTTTTAAGCTCTAACATCTCAATTTGTTGTGCAGCTGCAGCTACAAAAATACACATTTTACACTCACATTTATTTAAAATTTGTTCAATGGCATACTTGCCAACCTATGACACTCAAAAATCGAGAGAATTTTTTTAGAAATCAGGAGATTTATTTTCAACGAGAAAAGGATTTTTAAATGTTAAAAACATATTTTTTTAAAAATGAACTGACTTCAAATCGTTACTAATTAATATCTGAAAGTTCAGTTACTAATTCTTAAATGCAAACAGTACATTCTGCATTAATAACGTTTTGGTCTTTTGTTTCCATAGAAAAAAGTAACTTTTCATTTTTTTCAATAGAACTCATGTTGTCCTTGTGTATGAACATATTTCAGAACATCGACCCTTTCACCGTGCGAAATCGAAATATCGCATTGATAAACGATCTACATCGCAAATGCATTGAACGTTTCCACGAGGATATATTAGAAGAAAAGTCATCTGTGTAGGATTTTTGAAAAGTACCTGAGTAATTTACCTTTTGCACAAACATAACTAATATGAAATATCATAATTTCTTAAAATACTTCTCGAAAACACGTCCGTTCACACAGGTTAGCGACGAAATAACAACCTCGATCTTGCTTTGTGCTCATTGGCTAAAATGTGCCAGATGACATGCAGTGGCACTCGATGCTCATTAGAGAAATTGAACGTGACGTTTTCGGACACGTGTTCTCACTGACAAAGCAGAAACTCGCCATTATTTCTCACCGATGAAACTACTTTGGTTTTCTATGTAGTCTGGAGAGAAACCAGATGCTTTCAGACACTCTAAATCATGTTTTTGGTAATGAAAATAACGAAGTATTATGCCAAGCTACATAAAATTGTGAGAAATTTTAAGAATAAGAAAAAGTCAGAAGAACTATATTGTAAATCGGGTTGGCGGGAGAACATTCAGAAATCTGGAGTCTCCCGCCTAAATCGGGAGAGTTGGCAACTCTGCAATGGCATTAAGAGCAAGGATAAACAAATTTTCATGTGCGTGTGGTGTTAATGACCTATCAGTAACTTCCACTAAATAAATATATATCCATATAATTAGTTGATTGTGGATATAAGACCAACGACTTAATATACATACTACTTGAATTTCTATAAAACTCCTAAATTTCTCTTTTTGTTCTTCATATATATATCCTTTAACAGTTTACCTTTTAAGTCACTTTTAGATGAAGGTTTACCTGTAGGATGCAGCATCTCCATTAATTTTATAAAATGAGGGTTTTTCTACACTGTAAAATGATGTATTTATAGGATAAAAAATTTAACTACTTGATCTATTTTGGATTTTTGAGAAGATAGTGTTTTCATAACACATGTACTTAGATCATATACCACATGTTCTGAATTAATGTAGTCTTCATTAGACTTAAGCTTGCAACTAAAAAGACATAGAACTGACACGTTTTCCTGCATTGCACTCAAAATGGTTTGTTTAAAATATTTTAATAATTTTCCTCCTTTTCTATTTTCTGTTACCAGTAATTAAAAATCTCTTTAAAAGCCTTAAAGATTATTTTAAGCTTTGATTTCAACATATTTCTTATTTAAAACATGAGAAAATTTCTAATTTTAATGAATATTAAAAAACAATCTATTGGTTTAAGTCATGATTAATATCATTGATATTTTTGCTCGCAAATAAAACAGATTTGCTGATTAGACTGAGTAACACAATATTTTCAAACTGGAGTTTCCACAGTGTCACATAATCTCAAAATGTAAGTAATGAAACTTCTAAATTTAACACACATTTTAAGACATTCAGAAAGACTCCACAAATAATTTTATTCCATATTAACAGCAAATAATAATGTTTATATAACATTTACTATTTCTGATCAATCTCAGTAATAAATTATGAAATGAGAACAGAACTTAACAAAATATAAAAAATATTAACTAGCTTTATGTGCTTGCAGGTCGGAATGCAATATTTGATAATTTATTTTTATTAATAAAATAATAGTAATGAATAATTTAATGAAATAATAATGAATTTATTAATAATATTCATTACTATTAGACGATTAGAATATGATTTCATTATTATTAGATTTTGAGATCAGCTTATAGCAACAAGAAAGCTTTAAATGTGGGTTTTTTTTTTGTTTTGTTTCCATAACTGTGTTATTGTAATATAAAAGAGAAAAATCAGAGATATATTTGTTGTGTTTGATTATTTAACTTTAAAAAATATTACTTCGGACTATCGGGCAAAGGAGGTATATCTGTAGAGAAAATTTTCTTTATAAAATTGGATTTTGTTTACGTTAGCATGGAAAATATTCTCTGAATACCCATATATGCAATCCATTTGCTCAGTGTGAAGTCTGATAATTTTTTAAATCTTTGCATCTTTGTGGTATCCATAGAGAGAGAGATAGCACTTTTAGGCTTCTTTTTAATATTTGCTAAAGAGAATTTTAATATATGCATTAAAATTTTAGAAAATATAAATCTATTAAAAATATTTTTCAGAACAGTTTACATGTTTATAAAGAATTCTACGTCAATTTTCTTTCATAGGCGGACTTCGTTCAAAACCAAAATATCCAAAGTTTAATTTTAAATGAAATGGATATACATATGTTTTACATAATAAATTTCTTAATTTATTTTAAAAAGATTATTTTTTTTTTCAAATTTCCAAAAGAATAAAAGCATACAGGTTGTTGACATTTACAGTGTAGGAAATATGTTTTTTATATTTTTTTCAGTGATCAAAACGATTACCCAGGAATATTTTCAAAGCAAAATTAAGAAAATTGTTTATTACAAATTTTTCATAAAGTATCCTCTAATATGTCTTTTTGTTAAAATGTAAAATCTTCTCTTTCACAGAGTAAAGAATCAGAATCATGAACGGAACAAAACAAATGTATGAGAAATAATTCCACAGTGTTGTAATTCCACGTAAAATCTTAATATGAAACATTGAAAATTCTATGTAAAACCTTAATATGAAACATTGGAGAAAACTACAATATAGTTTATTCACAAACAATCACCTAAAATGTGTAATTTATGTACTGCCGAGTGATAAATGTAGGTTAGCAAACTAAATCTGCTAATCAAATTCGCTAACACAACCTTGTATTTGGCGTACACTCAGCTTTCTTTCCCCTTCTTGTATTTTGTTCTCCTGATGAGGAGGGACCTGTAGCTGCCCTCGAAATCGATTGAGTGTTTTTAGTGAATGTACGCCAAATACAAGGTTGTGTTAGCGAATTTGATTGTCACATTGGCGTGTGTCTCTTCCATTGTAAATCTGCTATTTCAATAATTTTTTGTAATCGTTTTTTTACGGACCCACCAGCGGCAAGCGTTAAAGTGGCTGAATACTGATAGTTTTCTCGGGTTCGAATCACAGCAAACAGGTTGGCTTCATGAGCATTTTCATGGCTTTTGTCATATATGTCAGCTTCTCTGAGCAAGTCCTCGACAAAGGCATAATGATAAATGAGAGAAAGTTGCATGCATAATAGCAGAAGTTCGAACGAAGTTAACACGGCTGAACAGTTTTATGACCTTGGCAGCAAGAAAGGTCAAAGTAACATCTTATTAGATTTAAGCCTCAAGTGCAAAACAGGCCATAAAAAAATAGTTTTGCCTACTTTGTAAAAGGAGCTTTAGAAACATTAAATCTTCAATAGAGTGCAAGATCGCTGAAATCTGATACATAACATAAAAATATAAGTATCTGCAGCGAATGTGAAAAGCCAGGTGAAAAACCTTTCAGTTTATTATAACAAAGGAATGCTTATTGCTTACTCGATTTTGACAAAGCAAGCTAAGTTTGTAGAATCACTAAGTTATTTCGGCGCTGAAGACGTGAAAAATGAGCAATGCCCTCGCCGGGACTTTAACCTGGACCTCTCGATATATGTGCCGAGTGTGCTAACTATTACACCACAAAGGCATGCTTAAAGGACGAAGAAAATATCTCATATACTCCCCCTTTTAAAGGACAACTGGGGATTAGGGGACCCAGTCGCTAAATTTTAGTGGTGACGAATCATCATCCCCCACCTTTTAGTTCATGTGCCACTGTAGTCATTAGGTTATTTTTTAAAGAAGCTGTGAAAAATGAACAATGCTTTCGCTGGGACTCGAACCTGGATTTCTCGAAATTCGCACTGAGTGTGCTAATCATTACACCACAAAGGCATTCAGAAAGGAGGTAGAAAAAACTTTATAAGGTGCCTCAAAATAGGAATACCTTCGTGAAGGAATCCACCAGGTGAAAGAGTGGTAAAATTACTCAACACTGGTAGTCTGACTTGGCTTAAAATCCAGATAAACATGAGAGATTTCGTGGCTTTCTCAATGTATAACTTGAATGCAAGACAGTTTCCTTTAGAAAGTCTTCCATGATGACATGTCTACCCATAGAGAGAAAGCCCTCGAGTTGCTTTTCTGGATTAATTAATCTAACTTTAGCCTTAGCTGAGAACATTTGGAGAGAAAGCCGTTTATAATCACGTTACACAAGAGGGGAAAGCCTATGGATCCTGTTTATTCGCTTGCATTGAACCTACACTGAACTATCTGTTACCAAACGAAATCGTCAATGGTCTTATCTACATAGAAACTGAGTATAGCGATGTAACTAAATCCCATATTTACTGGGATCTCCCTTAAATCTTCACATGGGAAATTAGCTTAAATGTGAGATGGATTATTTAATTTTGTACTATTTGCTGAAGAGTGATGTTTCATGAAGCACTCTGACAGAAGAACCTGCTCACATTCATATTTTCAACAGCGAAAACTACATAAAGGACCGTACAGATAGCTCATTCTGCGGTACCTAAACCGAGTTGTTTACACATGAAAAATTCAGTGTATATTCAATGTTATGTTCCTCATAATCATCTGAATGTAGTTTCTTTTCTTTTTTTCCCCCAATTATTGGCCCTTATAGAAACGCCTTTAATAGAGACATCCTCTATTAAATTCTGATTTTGTTTTCTGATGTGATATTAGTAATTTTTTGTTTTGTTTTTGCTATATTAGGAAGGTTGCTTTAGTTAATTATTGCTTTTTTTAAAGTTAACTGCTTTTCTGAAATGATGTGTGATAAGTTTTAAAACAGTTTATGCACAGTGCTACATCACATGCTTTGCATAAGACAGTTGACCTTCGCTGCAAACCTTTTGCAGAACAAACAGCACAGCTTCGACTTTTCTTTGTATCAAAAGGGAAATGAGAGCACAGATACTTGCATTTTTTTTTCGACTTGATGAAGACAGCATATAAGCTGAAAGCTCAGAATTATGAATCAACTCTCTAATCAAATTCATCCGAAAAAATCTGTGATTTTTTCGATATTGCTTATTTTGCTTAGAATGTACGCGTTTAGCACTGTTAGATCAAGTAGATGAAAAAATAAGTTTTTTCGTCCACTTCAAAGTTTTTCTGCCAAAAGTATAACTATTGGCCATGCGATCGTTTAAATCAACATAGCCCATATTTTTGTTGTAGTTGGGTTTTGACTGCACATTGGCTATAACCACTGGAATATGCATATTTGACAGCATGAAAACATCATGGTTATCTTTCCAGTGTACAGCTGTCATCCCATTAGTGTAGTGCACAGTGGTTTCTCCTCTATTCACTTTTCCTTTGCTTACACCTTTTGAGAAATGTTTCCTATTTGGACGAATAGTTCCACATGAATTTATTTTATTTTCATTTAATAAACAAACAAAAAGTTCTGGCAAGGAAAAGAAATTGTCCATAAATAATTTATGGCCTTCGCCTCTGATAGTGCCACTCATTTCTTATAAGACGCTGAGAAATTGGGATCCTTAGATTTATCTTTCTCAAGGTAAACTTCCATATTGTAGGTGTAACCTTCCTTATCAGCAATCTTGCATAATTTTATACCCCACTGTTTGCGTTTCTTTGGGATATACTGTCTAAATATCACTTGCCCTTTAAATTTGACAATAATTTGTCTATCGCGAGTTCTGCGGGGCTGTAAATTTGTTTATAAGCTGTTTTTAAATGATCAAAATCTTGTCGAATTTTCCACAGTCTATCATAATTCATAATTTTATCAGGTTTTTCCTTATTGTTTTCAATATGTAAAAATTTTAAAATCATTAAAAATCTGTCTCTTGACATTACCTTACGAAAAATTGGTGTGTCAATTAAATCATCCATAGACCAATAATCTCGAATGCTGTCTTTTTCAATATGCCCCATGAGTAAGACTAATCCAAAAAAATTCTGATGCTCATCAGATGTAACTGGCATCCAGTCGCTTTCATGCTTTCTTTTTCCGCTTATATCTGGCCGCAATTTAAGATTTGAGAAGCATATCGATTAGTTTCTCTGGCTAATACTTTAAACAATTAATATGAAAAGTATAATTTAAAAAAATCAACAGCAAGATGAGTTTCAGAAAATTCGGTCTTTATACCAGATTTACCAGTAAACGTCAATATGTTAGCTTATTTGTTATGCTCATTTGGCTGTCTCCATTCAAATAAATTATTAGCGTTGCTCTGGAACTCATCAGCAACTTTATCTTCATTAAAGGATTGATCAAAACATACTTCTTTATCTGAACAGTCCGAATCTGTATCGGCAAAAGTTTCCTGTTCTAAATCTCTTAGCAATTTATTAATTTCGTCCCGACTGTGATCTCTGAAATAAGGTGCCATTATAAGAACTGAATAAGAGCCCGAGAAAATAGGTTACACTAAAATCATGAGAAAAAGCTCTAATGTTTGAAAGAGAGATAGCATCTGTTTTATTTTCAAGTACATTGGCACAAAATCAAACCTACGGTCTTCGCCAAAATGTAGCCAACCAGATAAGAAACGGGAAACAATGCATAGCCAGGGGCTTCTCTGGACAGGAAACTGGACCACTCAGAGAATCTAAAGATATGCATTTACTCTAAATGGGGGACAGAAACATTGGTACGACACTTGTACCATAGCCGGCTTAAAAGCAAGTTAATTTTGCGGTACAACAGCTGTTAGAAAGTTAACAATTTTCTTCACACTGATAGTTCAGATGTTAAATAACTACATTCAATCATTAAGCATTGGAAGACGTTAATACTGGCTTAAATCGTGTTTCTAGACATACTGAAAACCTATCAGAACACAGACGATATGCAATTCTTAACAGCCCTTAAGTTTCTATTCTAATAACAGTAAAATTGTAAACAAGAATTAAAAACTCTACTTAGACAACACATAAGCACTCATATTTTTGCATAACTTTCCTTGGATATTTACACACATAAAATCTAACACAATCTACACTAAAAATGATTTATCTGCCATTAATTACAAAGATATGAAGTTTATAAAATCAAACCTAAGGCATTTTCATCAGTAAACTTCTGCTTTGCCTCTTTTTCTTCAGCCTGTAGTATCACAGAATCCTTTTGAGCAGCTTCATTAATTTTTGGCAGGAGATTGCTAACAGTTATTTGACCCTGGAAAATGTAGAGGATACAGATAAATATTTCACAAATATAAATCGAAATTTAGAAGCAATTAATGAAAATCAGAATTCTAGCATGGCTTCTCTAGGACTATTTTATTAAAGACTGCTCTATGGAACATGCAGTTTTAATGATATAAGGACAAAAGCTCATGTTTCAGCTTCAAGAGCTTACAATTAGCACACACACTTTCTGAGAAATCCTTAACTGGTAATCTTGATGGTGTAGATTTTTTTGAAAAAATATCACATTAAATATTTCAACAAAGTTCTGGATATATAACAGATGAGTAGATGAATGAAACTGTTTAGTGCTCTCAGTTTAAGATTTTCTGAAAGAATCAGTGCAAACTAAAGATTAATTTGGAATTAATTTTGCTTAATCTTAACTGGTCATTACGTATTAGCCTACTGACCATGATAGTTGGCAGATATCCCACCAAAGTTGCATCAAACATTCTTGTGGATTCTGAACGAACTGATGCCATTAATTCTTGTGGATTCTTAAAGAACTGATGCCTTTTACTTAATAAACAGTCAGTATTTGACCTACTTCATTTTTACACTTTGTAAAAAGGCTTCTATGGTTTACAGCATTTTGTTAGGAGCCCCGATTTTACCAGATGCTCTATTTCAAATGCTACGAATATAAAATTCTTGCAGGTAATTGCTTCCATCTATACTGTTTTGTCAACCATATTGTGCCCATTGACACACTTTTCTTAATAGTCAGATCCCAGAACTTTGAAAATAATACACTGCTTGCTGTTCTGTAGAAGGCAGGTACGAAATTTTAATATTTTTTCAAAATAAAGGAAAAACAGAAATAATAGTTGATCTACATCTTTGTTTAAAAAACAACATGGATTATTAAGAATTAATTGGGGTTACATAAAACGAAAGTGCAGATGTTATGAGTACATTATACTCATCTGTAACTGGAGCTAAATTGCCCTGCTTGGAGACTATTTTATGGTCAACGGGATTTAACTTGAATTATCCGTTATTAAATGGTTAAAACAATTTATTAGTTAGGAGAAATATAATCTACTGTTCATTTATTGCCCTTTATATTTCAACAAAGATTAAAAAGCAGTCAATTTGCAAAGCCTATTTACTGTATTATAAGAAGTACAATATTACGAAAGATGAGCTGAAAAAGACATAATTATTACACAACTAACTAATCGCATAAGTCAGAAATGATTACAATTGAAGCAGTTTGACTTTCAGAACATAAATCAATATATTTAATCATCACAAGTCTTTTATCCACGCAAAGCCTGAAAGACGAAGAGGATAACTTTGGTTTGCGTTTATGGAATATTAGTTCATACAGTTTTGCCACATTACCAAAATCAAATCAATCAGTTGTAGTGGCAGGTGATCTCTGGTCACTGTGTAATCACGGATGAAGCATGAATAGGCAGCATAGCCAGTGAATGACCAAACAAGAAACAGAATGCAATGCTACTCAGGAATTGATGGATGCTCTATGACACATGCAGCTCCACACTACCCTATTGGCCCAAGGCAAGTTATGAAGATAATGGGCAACAAATGTCACTATCATCTTAGCAGTGTAATGATGGCTATTCAATTTACTGAGAAGACATACTAAGCATGATCAGCATTGGAATATTAACAGCACTCTATATCATAATGCCAGGTGTTAGATTAATATGGTGATGCAAAGATGTTGTCTGGGTCTGTTGCTATGGAATCTAGTAGCAGACATGGTGCTGAATCTCTTTAATATAGATCCTCACACAGAAGTACTGGCTTACGTTGATGATTTTCTACTAATTATCAAATTGCACAGCCACAAAGCAGATGAGACTAGGTTGCAAGAAGCAATGGACGAGATGGCCAAACGAGTCTAATTATTGTCAACTCAAAATGCCTAGGTAGGCTTATCTGCTCAGGTAAGTGTTACTGACGAACACCATGCAATGTGATAACAATGCAAAGTAATAGAAGCAATCTAAACTAAGTCATCATATTAACACATTCAATAAGAATACAATTTGACCTGCTCAAAAACAATTCTGGTTATCTAATCTGGAAGAGAAACACATCAATGTAAAATTTTAAATTAACAAAGAAGCAACTTCAGCTTTTGAATAATACTGTGTTGTTTTTAAAGGTGATTAGACACAGGTTTCTGTTCTTCAGGATAAGGGGAAAAATTGTTCCTAAAAATGGACCTGTGGCTGATCGTCCCAGAAACTGATAATTATATTCAAAATCTACGCCAAACGAAAGTTCCTACTAAGATTCCTTTAAGTAAGTTGTGAACATTCTGGTAAGTCTTTTCATGACAAAAAGAACTGTTAAGTCAAATTAGCAGAGAAATTGTCTTGGTGCCATGATCATATGATTTGTGCAAACCAATAGCTAAAAATTTTAGTGACGAGGTGTAAACTGTACCTGACGTTCAGATTCCTTATAGTCAAAACTTGAGGACAGAACACAGAATGTACTAAAAATAGCATTTCAGTAGGAATTCAGCAATCATTTTAAGTATCTTTAACAGGACTAAAAGAAAATAGAAACTGACACTAAATGTATACAAATGTTATGAAATGCTTAACAAACAGCTCTTATGCAAAGGATCTAAGACCTGCAATATAAGCTGAATATTTTAATATGATCATGGAATTTAACTAAGAAATTACATTTGATCTTTCACACCTTTTCTGATGATTTTAATTTATTAAAATCTACAGAAAAATATACTGTTAGAAGGCAGACAATTTCAAACAGATTTCGCCAGCTAGATATAAGAATAACACCGCACAGCATTCTAAAATTAAGGAAATTTTAATTTTCATAATAATGAAAAATGTGCTTAGTATACTAGCAAAATAAAAACCAGTTATTTATACCACACTTGGTAGTACTTATTTCACAATCAGTTACTCGTAGAAAAGCATTTTATTGCTAATTGAGATTAAAGGTACAAATTTTTTTCAGTTATATTATTCTGAAATTAAGGATAAAATAGGGGAATACAAAATATAAAAGCATACTAGCATACACAGAAAGAAACAAATAATTTACAGCATAGCTTTTCATTCCTAACATATTTGGTATGTTTGGTTTTAATAAAAATCAGATTTTAAAGTACAGCATAACATACCTTTCGCAAAAGCTCTACGAATACTTCAATTAAGTAATCAAATCCTTGAGCACCTATTTTCCTGGCAACATCATAGCCTTGTTCCCACAATGAAGCAATGTAAGAGTCAATTAACTGAAATTATAAAAAATAAGCATGAAACATTGATATAAATATTTAAGAATGTAATATTTTTATATCCCATCATAAAACATCAGACTTATGCATGACAGATTTGTTGAAGATTACTGAGGTACGCTGCGGGAAAGAAAGTAAAAAAAGGGGGGGGGGCAGTTTTATTTCTCGCGTTCTCCTGGGCCGATTGAAGAAATTCAACTTGCTTTTCTCATGTGTCGAAAGCATGAGTTAAGATATATATTTGATTTATATATAGCGTTATTCTAACATAGGTATTTTGACACAAAATCGGACTTTTTCTGAAATAACATACCAATTTTTTTACATATTTCGATTTTACAACTTAAATTATGCCAGACTGCCAAATTTTGTAAAAATATTAGCTCCTCAATGTTAATTGAATTTGGTATATATTTATGAATATCTTTTTTTTATTAAACTTACTTGATTCCTTCTTTTAGAATTCGATATTTAGGTTCATTCCAAATAAAATTCACCCATTTTTTATGATTTATTTTTAAAATTTGTATTTTTAAATAATTTTTATATATTTTTCGAAAAAAATTTTGAATTGTAACCTATGAAATTTTTAACATCATTTTAAAGTAGATGTATTTCTAGGCACACCTGCAAAAAATTAAGAGTTTTTTTATTTAAAATTTTGTAAGATACACGATTTTACATATTGGAGCGTTTTAAAATTTGGCATCTTTTTTTTGAGCGATTATAATGCCAAATGTTGTTTATGGATTTTGTTACAGTGAATAGCGACAGCTATTTTTAACCTTAAATTTCAAATAAATTTTTACGGAGAATTAATTATATGAAATTTTTCCCCTCAATGATGCGTAATAAATATTTTTTAATACCATATGAAAAGCTACTTTTTTAGAAATTATACATGATTTTGTTCAGATTAAAAAAAAAAAATTTCTTTCTTTTTTCCTTTTCCCAAATATTTGTAATAGTAAAATTTTACATTTGCCTTGCTATCGTCTGCTAGTTTACTTTAACTTCATTTAAATCAAATTGTCTAAAACTGAGAACTTTTATTTGATGTTTATTTCCACAATGTCCTCAAGCAAACAGGATGTTGGAATAGTTCTGGGACTTTTCCAATCCACGTAAATTAAACTTTAAAAGTTTGACAGTTTGGGTCAAGTCCCAGCTTTAAAAAAATATATATAAATATAAACAGGGGTGTTTGCGGGACCCCAAACAATCCCCTGAAACTTTTACGGACTTACTACCGACATTTTGGAGTTTCGAAAAGGCGGGGGGGGGATCTAATTTCTGCTTTTTTTTATTTTCTGATGTTTGTAGACTTGTCTTTCTTTTGTGGTGAACTTCATAATTGCAGGAAGGTTGACTTTTATTTTCCTCATTTACAGTTGAAGAAATTTCCTCGAGAACTGCACATGCAGAGGAGGAAGCAGC
>KK121241.1:37173-53638 GCA_000611955.2 Stegodyphus mimosarum
CGGCTCAACTGTTTGCTGAGTTCAATTAAATTGGGAGCTACATTGAAAGAAAGAGAATTCTCGGCGATAAACGAAGTTATTAATACCTCTTGGCGTGCTTTTCTTGTCACTATATCCAATGGCCGAGCATCAGTCTCCAGTAAGTCATCAGTATTTTTTGAATTAGCATAATTACTTAAAGTCATTGAATGTCTAATGCACTTTGAATATTTTATGTGCGTCACAGTTTTAGAATGATTTGTGAAAGCTTTGAATCCTTCTCCACCATACTTCAGCAGTGAGTTACAAAAAACACAATATGCTTGTCCAGCAACATTTATTTTCTTGCACCATGTGCCGATGGTATCCCCATTACCATCTCTCCGTTCAATCCAATTCCACCTAAATGCGTTCCGGACACCTTCTTCTAATTGTATAATATTACTATTTATATCGAGAAATTTCATAGTGAAATTCTCTTGCGTACATAAATAAAAAAATATTTCAATAAACGAAACGAAAAATTTACACGCGCATCAATAAATGAAACGAAAATTTTACACAGCGGAGGAAAAAAAGTTGCGAAGCAATCAATGACAAATAGCTAATACCGCGAAAAATCCCCCTTCTCTACTTATTCGCGCCACGCCAGGAGAGATAAGACCTTTGAACCCAGAGTCACGTGATTGCACATCTGGTCGAACGAAGTCTCTTCCTTTTTTTCCTGCCGCGCCTACTTGCCGAAAAGAATCCAGAAGAGATGTCCGAGAACCGGGGGAATGAGTCATAACTCGCAATAAGGAAAGAACAAAAAAGAAGTTTTTTTCCCCTTTTCACGCATTATCACTGCCTTTGGAGAAAGAAAGGAAAAGTTTTCACCACACACACTGACCTTGTGTTTTCTGCTTTCAAAGCAAATAAAATTACCCAGATCAAAATAAATAATTCATTATTATTCCTACTTCCTTTTGAACGACGATCCCCGGAATTTCCGGGCATCGAAGTTCAAAATCCCCGGAATTCCGGGGTTTCCCCGGAGCACAAACAGCCCTGTATAAATTTTTGCACTAATCTTCTTAGAAGGTTTTTAAGCAACTAATTTTCTCTCGTATTATAGATTATATAAAAAATACGATCTTTAATGTGATTTAGATTGTATGCAGCCGATATAAGAATCGGATAACTCGGTTGTACAGAATAAACATTGCTGGACTGTTATTTCTTTGCCATTTAGCAAAAAATCTTTTAATTAAAATAGTTATCCTTTGGACTTTGCTTTAAACTTTATTTATAGTTAAAATGCCTAGAAAATGAAAAGCTGTCTTCAGCTAAAATGCAACTGATGTAATTGATATTTTAAAAAATTTAACAAATTTAAAAAATTTATGGAAGTGTAACAATCGAAAAATCTTAATTTTCTTGTGTGAGTACTGATAATAAATGTAGAAGGAAAGAAGAAAATTAGGGAGAAAAGTAAGCAAAAAATTTGAAAGGGAAATTGGCTGTCAGAAATACTAAGATGTTTTGAAAAGTTGGATGCTTTTGAACATACTTTCAAAATATTTCAAGGAATTTGGGTGTTCAAAGAGAAAACACTTGGACGTGTAACATCAGCAAATATCATCAATTGAGCTTGTGCTGACAGAGAAGAAAAAATGACATCATTGCAGATTAAAGTGAAGAGCAACTGGTTTATGACTATATGGTTGTATAAATTTAAATTACATCACAGAACATTATATCGTATCCTAAATGGCAAATCCCATGATTTCTCAGTCGAATTATTTGAAGATTCAGGAATTTATCCAATGATGTGTATATGGATGCCATCTAAAGACGTTTTGCCTCTTGATGATATCAGTCTTTCATCTCGTGCCTTCAAAATGCCTATCAGTATTTGGTCAGAGCCTTTATCTGCCTAGGGCCCACCAGCGGCCAAGCGGTAAAGATGCTGAACACTGGTAGTTCGGTCCGAGGTTCGAATCCCGTGAACGGGCTGGCTGCATGGGCGTTTTCGTGGTTTTCCCCATGTGAAACGTGTATACGAGCCCATTTCCCTTAGAAAGTCCTCCACGAAGGCATCCCTCCCCTTAGGCAGATAGCCCTTGTGTGCTTTGCCATAATTGAATAACCTAACCTAACCTTTATCTGCCTAAAAGGAGGGATGCCTTTGTAAAGAACGTTCTAAGGGAAACCAGCTCGTATGCACGTTACACATGAAAAAACCCCACAGAAACGCCCATGCAACCAGTCCGTTTGCCGAGATACGAACCCTGGAGCGAACTAACAGTGTTCAGCGACTTTGCCGCTTGTGGGCCCTTATGAAATGGAAGGCAATAACTTTATTTAAAATGAATGTCAGAAATACAAAAACATTTTGAAAAGTTGGATGCCTTTTAATATACTTGCAGAATGCCTGAAGAAAAAGGAAAAGGCATTAAGAAGAAAAAATAAATTTTTGCATAAAATTTAGTATTTTTTCAAGAATTTAAAACCTTTTTAATCTTATGATATTTGATTCTTGAGATTTCAAAAATAAAATATTTGACTAAAATATGAATAACATTTTAAGAAATTAAACATAGAATGATAAAACTGCGTAAAGCAATGGGCACAATGATAAAACTGTTTAAAGCAATGTATACAAATCATCCTAAGTTAAAATGTCGGTTATATTTTTTTATTTATTTATTATTATTCCGCCTGCTTCACCTCTCAATGGGCACTACAGGTCAGTTATGTTATCCTGATTGTTGCCCCAGCAACCCGAGTCGATTATACATCTGCTTATTTATATATATTTTCTGAACGGCCTATTAAAAGGCATGTCAGCTTTGCTTTCCTGTATTTTCTCTTTTAATATATGGAGTTTTCAAATGCATCGTAGTCTGGGTTACAAAGTATACTTTCGAAAGAAACGCAATTCAAATAAATAAAATCAAATTCTGGAAAATTTTTATATTAATAAATATATTTAAAATGCACAATACGAATGAACAAATAGAAAATTTTAAAACAATTACCTGAAGAGAATGCAAAACAAACAATTAAAATAAAATTCTGAAAATTTAAAAATGACCTAAGATAACAACTATGGCTAAAAAATATAGTATAAAGAAAACTATTTGAAAATATAAATGATGCACCTTTTATTTAAACTACACAGATCGAATGAGTAAATAGAAAATTTTAAAACAGTTCTTTGAAAGAAATCATACAACTTAAGCAATTAAAATCAATTTCGAACAATAAAAATAAAATAATAACAATTATAATTAAAAATATAATATAATGAAAATGATTTAAAAGTAGGGAATGATTGTGACTTTTTTTCTGCTCATGCAGAATATAAAAAGAGAAAGGAAAACAGGTTGCCATATATTAAGAAATTTGCCAAGTGAACTATTCTTGGTGCAAACTGAAAAAAATGCACCAAGTTAAAATTTCGAATTTGTCCGTAAATTTTGCACCAAATTTTACAAAATTTAATATCTAGGCATAATTTGATTCATAGAATCAAAATATGTAAAAAAAATTGATATGTTATTCAGAGCAAGTCCGATTTTGTGTCAAAATACCTATGTTAGAACAGTGCTTTATAAAAATCTAATATATATCCTAAGTCGTACTTTCGACACATGAAGAACACAATTTGAATTTCGTCAATCAGCCCAGCAGAACGGGAGATATAGAACTGTCCCCCCTTTCTTTTTTTTTGCACAGTGCACATTTTTGAAGTTCATTAATAAAATTTCTCTTAGTCCTTGTCAATGAAATTTTCACAAAATGACTTCGCATCTCAGAAATGGAATTTAATGATGATAGATGATAAAAGAGAGGAGAATTTATGCAATATATATATTTTACAATTTTGAAAAAGCAAACTGGAATGGAATTAACTGCCATTCCAGCAATTAATTACCGTAATTTCGGGTACATAAGCCGCAGCTTATACGTGTTTAAAAGTTGAAAATTTATGTCTGCAGCATACCTGAAAGAATTTTATTTTTCCTCTGTCCTTAAAACTTTGCTTGTTCAGATTGTAAGTTATGCATAAGCAAAACGGTTAAGTAAGAATTCGCTTCAATATTTTAACCTCAGTTTTTGCCCGAAGGCAGTGCAGGAAGTTCAAACTCGTCTAACTACGGTAGGTGGCGTTCTGTGTAAAGACACAGTAATGCATGTACTTTCTCCTAAAATCTATGGTTTTGCCCGCATTTTTCTTATCACTTTTGTTTTTTTAAAATTGGAAACAGTTACGTTTACTTGCCAACTGCTGTGTACATTCTTACACCAATTTACTGCTTTGTAGCTTGCTTTTTTGTTTACCTTATCATTCACAGTTTAAAAATATTATTATTATTATTATTATGGCTCCTACTCGAAGAAAAGTTATACAGCTGCTTTTAAGCTTTCGGCAGTGAAGAAAGTGATCGAAATTGGAAATTGCACTGCGGCTAAAGAATTTCAAGTTGACAAGTGATGCCTTCAGCGGTGGAAGTCCAAACAAGAATTAGAGAAAATGCCTAAGAATAAAAGATCTCGTCAAATGCTTGGCCTGTTTTGAAAGACAATTTAGAGAAATGGACAATAGAGCAGAGAGAAAGTGGATTATCAGTATCAACAGTTACAATTCGCCTTGAAGCAAAAGTAATTGCTCTACAAATGGGCATTAAAACTTTTTTGGAGGGCCTAATTGGTGTTTCAGGTTCATGAACGAAAGAAATTATCTGTCAGGATCAAAACAGAAAAAAGCTTCCCATGGACTGGCTTGAAAAACAAACGACAGCTCTTTTGGAGTACACATCTAAGAAAATTAAAGAACAAAATTTGAAAAGAGGGCAAACAGCCCTAAAGGAGCTATATGTGCATCAAGAAAAAAGGATGGATAAGCAAAGAAGTGATGTTGTTTTGGCTAAGACAAATTTATCGAAAAAGGAAAGGTACTTTTTTCCAACCCCGAGGACTCATCGGATTCAGTGTGACCCCATGTAGCCGATATGGTAAGATCCGAAGCAAAAAAACTTAGCACCAATGTGTCAGTGATACCAGGTGGGCTTACAAAAATTTTACATTATGAATTTACATTTTAAATTTAAAATAGAATTTTCAAGCATGAACTACGAAAGCAGTGGGAAGAATGGATGCAAAGTGGACTCCATTCCTTCAGAAATTCCGGATGAATGAAAAAAGCTTCATACGAGGAGGCTGCCTTATGGGTCGATAAAGCATGGCAATCAGTGCATTAAATTGGAAATCATCGGAAAAAAAATGAAAGTGAAGACAAAGACCTTGAAAGAACTGATTTAGAACAGTATGATGAAACTGACCTTAGTAGTCATTTGTCACATTTATTTAATTCTGACATCGATGAGTTGGATTTTGAAGGTTTTGTATAAATAAATGTATTTTAATTAAAAAATTATAATATGGTAATTTATGGTGATAAATGAAGTTTACTGAACTCATAAAAATAATATCTATTAGAAATCATCAGAGTTCGTTTTCGGCAAGTTCAAGGTAAGATGCTTCTTCCTTATTTATTTATATATTACTGATTATGTAGTAAATGTCATAAAATGTTATCGATGATGATTACATCAATATGACAGGGAATTACTGAATAAACGAATATTAAGTTCCATGTTTCGGAATGCTTTGCTGCGGCGTCTATGCTAGGGTGGCTTATCTACTCGAAATTATGATACTTTGATTTCAGATTAAATGAAATCATAATATGAGCAAATTAATTTAAATACAAGTATTAAATCTGTAACGGAGTAATCAATTTTACTTATTGCCATATTAACTCAGTTTTGATTACACTATTTATAATAAAGAAAAGTATTCCCCCCCACACACATGGTGATTACAAACAGGTGCTGGCTGTGAACGTAAAAAAAATATTACATAAATCTTAACCAAAGCTGATGTACATATTTTTCTGAGTTTGGAATTGCTACTTTCTGAGCCTTTAATTTTTGCATTACATAGGTTACCTAATAAATCTGACTATATAACGGAATTAAGAAACTTCTTTTTTAAAGCATGATCAGACACAGGTCTCTCGCGATTGGGAGCAAAAAAAGCTTTTGTTCCTGAAGAAGACTGAGCTGGGAAACAAGTTTTTTTTTGGCTTCTGAAGAAGAGAGATCTGAGTCTGATCGCCCTTGAAATAAGGAGTTAAAATTCAAAATCTACACCAAACTAAGAACGGTTTTTTGCTTAATTTTACATCCTTTTCACATTGCACATGTTATATAACCAATGTAAAATGCAAATTCAGGAGATAGATTTTACATCAAAGCAGACTATGTACTAATTAAAAATATACTTACATGAATTTAAATTTTTTAATTCCTACAACCTTAATTTACAGGTTATCACAATCATTCGCTTTCACTTTTTGATCAAATCAAAGCTATTTTCTTAATATCTATTTATGAAAATGTGTTGAATACAGAAGTTCCTTTTTGCAGAAAATAGTGGAACCAGGAAACTTTCTTGAAATAAAGAAGTTAGAAAAGACTTCTTAATAAAACTAGAAAAAAGCTTGATCTATGTGTACCACGCATACATACTATTTCCCAAGAAACCCAAATATGTACTTTATGCTAAACAACAGACAACAGCTCTTCAGAAGACATATTTAAATGCAGTACCTGATTAAATGACACTTAAATACTGAATACTTAAACACTAAGCTAAAATATAAGTGAAATTTTGAAACTGCTACGCAAACAGGATTTCCAGCAATTCAAAGCCATAACTGCTGACCTAATCAATACAAAGCAAAGAATGAATGAACATGTAAGAGAAGAATTTTACAGTTTTAACAGGGAAAAAAAAAAAAAATCAATTAAAATTTAGAACTTGATACCACAAATATACAGATATTAAAGACAGGATTTTTATTATTCCATTGTTTGAAACATTAAACTGAAATATCTAGAAAGCAAAAAAAGACATATTATACTAGAAAACAGAATTTTTCTGTTTCAAATAAAGCATCAATATGAAAAATTTTATTTAGCCAAAGATTTATTAATGAAAACTGCATCTGAAAGTCAACTAATAATTTAATAATTTTCATGCAGAAGCCAATGGTGACTCAAAGTTCATTATTTTTTTCAACGTAGCCAGGAAAGGAAATTTATTCTCAAAGACACATCAATTAACTTTGGCATAAAATTGAAAAATACAGCACATAACAATTATAACATGTACAAAAAGATGGAGGAGGAATTCACATTCTTATGCCACAACATGGGGGGGCATAGTTCATACGAAAAGGAGCCATTATGTTAAAATTCAGTAAAGCCAAAATTTGTTTTTCCAAACCTTGCAGGTCCATATTCATATCATTTTAAAAGCAGTGAAAATGGAAAGAAACATCTAAAGTAAATTGTGCAGTCTGTAGACAACTAATGTGCTCACAGATAAACATATTTTTATTTCTCCTGCTTTGTATTCAGGAAAGTATGTTCCTATAAATTTAAAAAGCATTGTTAGGTGTAGCTATCTTTTTTCAGACAAAAGAAAAAAAAAAAATACCAAAAATTTTCTTCTGTTTTTGTCCCCCTGTTGTTTATAACTGTTGATAGGTTTTAGAAGAAATAAAAGGAAACTGAAGGAACAACATAATGACTTTTATGAGTAAGATAGCGTAAAAAGCTTTAAGAGAATAAATAAATAAATAATAATACAAAATAAAGTACTAATTCAAAAATAAATCCAGCAACTTTTACATGCTTAGTTACTTAGTATTATTTAATTCATATGTATACCTCTAGTAAGAATAAAATAAGTGATATGAGACAGCATGCATTCTAGAGAAACTGCTATCCAAAAATGGTAAGTTATTTTAAAATAAGCTGCCAACTTTTCAAGGCTTTTGCTAAAATATAATAATAATAATAAAAATAATAATAATAATACCCCTCCCAGCAATTAACAGAAGAGTCAAGGTATTATATCAATCAAAGCTTGTCTTTTATATACAAATGCAATCACTAGATGTGAACTCATACATATTTGAAGTTCCAAATCCTGCAAAAGATGTGTATTTCCAAAAAGCAACTCTCAGCCCTTTTTTTATAACACAAATCTTTTTAATTTAAAGACATCTGTACACATCGCAACCTGAAGCCCTCATTAAAAAACCGACTGTTGAAATTTTAGTGCTGTCTAAATCCCCAGTGTCACTTCGTGATGGCCCTGAATGCCAAACTGTTTTAGAGCATCGAGTGAAATTTGATGAAATTTTCAAATAACTGGCATACTGAACTTTATCAAAAATTCCCAATACTCTAATCGTCTTGATATTTCTTTCTATCTTAGAGCTCTTTTATATTCTCTCAATGGTTGTATTTTAGACTAAAACATTGGAGATTATGCATTTTTAAAGAAGCTCAATGTAGTACTTGGCAGAAAGAAAGAGTATCTTTTTTTATTTACAACATATCATGAAAAAGTTATTTTCCTGTAAAAATACAAATGTACAGAAACTTTTTCTTAATTTTCCACTCAATTCCTTATCAACTCGACAGCAACAAGAAAATAACTTGAGTGAGTCCCTCTTATTAGCAGAATTGTAATCACTGAAATTTCAAGTAGATAAGCTGCACCTTATACGTGTCTAAAAGTTGAAAATTTAGGTCTACTACGCATATGAACGAATGTTATTTTCCATCTATCTTTAAAACTATTTAAGTTATGCACAAGTGAAACAATTCATATAGAATTTGCTGCAACATCTTAGCCAGACACAAGTGCTCAGGTTACAGTAGGGCACTGTAACAAACTCGTTTAACTAAGGTAGGTGGCACTGGGTGTAAAGACACTGCAATACGTATCCTTTTTGCTGAACTCCGTGGTTGTTTTCTGAAGCCAATATTTTTTTAACAGGTCACAGAAACTTTTATTTTGCTAAGTTCTCACATGTCTCACTACTTTGTACCTTTCTTATTGCTGGCAAGAGATGCATTTGGCAGTGGAAGTCAGAACAAGAATTCGAGAAAATGTTTAATAAAAGGTCTTGCTGGACTGTTTTGGAAGAAAAATTTTGAGAATTCGACAACAGAGCACAGAGAAAAGGGATTTTCAGTGTCAACAGTTAGAATTTGCCTTCAAGCAAAAGTAACTGCCAAACAAATGAGCATTAAAACATTGTTGGCGAAGCTAACTAGTGTTTCAGATCTATGAAACAAAAGAAATATGAAGTTGAACAGAAGCTTTTCATGCGCTGGCTTGAAAAAAAGACAGCTTGTTTGGAGTAAAATTAAGAAAATTAAAGATCAAAATTTGATTACAGGGCAAATAATTAATATGGATGAACAGCTCAGTAATTTTGATTGTCCTATAAGCAGAAATGTCCATTCAACTGGAGAGAAAACTAATTCTGTATTAACAACTGAAAATGAAAAGACTACTTGCGTTTTGGGTTGTTTCACTAATAAAGCAAAGTTAATCCCTTTGATACTTTTCGAAAGAAAAATAGCTCTAAACGGAAAACTTCTCTAAACGGGTCATTATTTGCGGCCCAAAGAAAAAGGATGGATGTGCAAAAAAGTGATGTTGGTTTAGCTGAGAGAAATTTAGTGAAAAAGGAGAGATGATTTTTTCTGACCTTCAGGACTCATCATTCTGGATTCATTGCCATTTTCATTCAGTGAATACTGTAAAATCTGAAGCAAAAAACTTAGCACCAATATCTCAGTGATACCAAGTGGGCTTCCAAAATTTTACAGCCACTGGATTTTAGCATCAATAGAATTTTTAAGCACGAACTAAGAAAGCAGTGGGAGGAATGGATGCGAAGCGAACTTTATTTCTTCACAAATTCCGGATGGATGAGAAAAGCTTCGTATAAGGAGGTTGCCTTATGGGTCGATAAAGCACGGCTATCAGTCTGAACTGATATGACCATATCAGCTTTCCTTAAATCAGAAATTAATGCAAGAGCAAATGAAAATCATAATAGTGACATTGAAAGAAGTGATTTAAAGCAGAGTGATGAAAATGACCATTGCTATGTTAGTAAGTGTTGAAGGTTTCGTATAAATAAATATAGTTTAAATATAAAATTCTATTTGATTATCTAATGTACGCATTTGTTTTTCATAATATGGTAATTTATGGTGATAAGCATAGTCTATCCAACTCATTAAAAATAACATCTAATGGAAATCAGTAGAGTTCATTTTTGGCAAGTTCAAGATAAAGATGTTTATTTTTTTTATTTATTTCTATATTACATTATAATTCTGTTATATGTGTTATAGATTATGATTGCATCAATATGGAAAGGAATTACTGTTTAAATGATTATTGCACCATGTTTCGGTATGCTTTGCTGCAGCCTATACGATGAACTTTTATTTTTTTAGTCAATTATCATGCCTGTGGCATCTACAACAGGGCGGTTTATCTAACCAAAATTACGGTAATTACCATTTTTAAGTACATATAGGGTGTAAAAGAGTTGATGGTCACAACTTTAAGGGGTGATAGAAAATTATAAAAGGAACAATTATTGTTACTCAGAAAAAGCAGACAAAAAGTCACACAGTTTTGTTTTATAATTTAACAGTTCTGAACAAATTTGGCATACTGGAAACAAATTTAAAACATCAACTCCTGCTAGCACAAATAAAAATGTGCCTATAATAACAAGTACTGTAATGTCAATGGATTAAAATATTCGATGGCAATGACATAATTTCTTGCCAAAGACAATTATAATACTTCATAGTTTGATTATACATGCACTGCGTATGTTGCATGTTTTTTCTCAAAAAGGGAGGGCAGTTTTCATATGTGTATCATGGATATCCGCCAATTTCCCATGAAAGTAAAAAAATATTTTACACCATATTTTAGAATTTCCAAAAAGGCATTAAATGTTGACATGCATTTTTTTTTATATTTGCCATATTATTTCTTTAAAAATAATACATGTACATAACATTTGGGGGCAACATTTGAAAACTATACAGTAGAGTCTGCAAACTCTAATCCTGATATCTCAACAACTTTTTAAATATATGTCTAGGCCAAAGAAAGCAAATATTACATACAGTACTTATTATTTATGTGTGATGTCTTTCCTATTCTGTTCAAAGATTTGAGTGTTCTTTTTCTATAATTTTTACCATTAATTCTTGGAACTACCTAACAAATTTCACGATATGTTGTAATACTTGGCAATGCTGTTTTCTTCGTTTGAGGATACGAAGAAAGTCAGGTAGCAGCTGTCCGCTAGCTCACATTGCTTTCTATCATTGCAAAACGTTAGGAGACTTATCTGAAGTTTTGTGACTGCATCTTATTATAAACTAAACTCACACCAGTTCATTGTGGGTATTGTTTCCTCAGTTCACATCCAGGCATATAAGTGTTAACATATTTTTGTGAACTTTTGACATTCTGTGAAGTGACAATGTTGTTTGAAAAGAAAACAAACATGACAATGAAGCTAGATGCCTTGAAGAGACTGGACAAAGGGGAAAGTGTAAACAAAATTACTGTGGATTTAGGTGTTAGACGGACTACTTTGATAAGGCAGAAAAAGAAGAGGTCCAAAATCGAATCTTGGTGTGTGAATAAAGCATGTACGGATCGTTTAAAGGAAAGGAAAGGAAAAGTATGAACGGTGCTGAATACGAAAAAGTGAGCGAGGCGTTTTATTCGTGGTTCAGGCAGCAAAGGGAACAGGAATCCATTTCACGACCAATTTTACAGGGAAAAGTCATAAAATTTTATGATGAATTTCAATAAGGTGAGCCTGGATTTACTGCTAGTGCTGGATAGCTTGACGGATGGAAAAAGCGGTGCACCATCTGACAGTTAAATGTTTGTCGGGAAAAGCTATTCACTAACTTGGAAAATGCTGCAATATTCAAGGATAATTTCAACAAACTAATTGAAAAGAAGAGTATATCTGGAGATCAAATTTATAACTGTGATGAGACTGGTCTGAATAATTAATAAGCCTTGTTCAGTCCTGGAGAAAGTTCCTGGACAATTCAGGAAACTAAATTTATGAAAGAAGAGAAGAGACAGAAAGTTGTGAAATAGTTGATTTGCTTAAGAAAACTTCAGGCTGCAAAGAAGTTACTGATAGTTATGTTGAAGATTGGATGGACAAAATGAAAATTGTGGAATTTTAGGACATGCAGAAATAGTTGCACTGGTGAAAAACAATGTAGATAAAAATGAAGATAAATCAGAAAAGCGAAGAGACTGAAGACAACGGAATAGCTAAAATGATGACCCATAGTGAAGGCCAATGAAGGAATGCTCTGTTAACATGGAGGAGAAGGTGCATCTGGTATGGACTTTTGTTCCTCCATCGTATATGTGATGAAACTGCATGACGAAGAAATGAGTATGAAAGACAATCTACCAGCACATATTTTTCCACCAAGAACTACTAATAATTTTTCTTCATTTTTGTATGTAAGGTTTTTTTTTACTCAATTATTTTCGGGTATTTGTTTTCTTTATGACTGCTATTGTACTAGAACTTGACATAAAAATTCAACATTAATTATATGATGTACTTTCCATGTCCAATATTGTGCTACAAATGTCTAGAGTAATTTACAGTTAAATATTAAGAGTTCTGAAAAACCAAAACCTTATTCCATAAAACTGAACAGTCTCTCAGGATCCATTATGCCAAGTTTGCGGGACTCTACTGCACTGATAAAAAAGTGAGGTTTGAGACTAATAGCATTTTCTGGTGTTGATAATAATAATACTGTAACCTTTAGCAAATCAAATAATTCATCCTAAACAAAGTGATTTATACATCAGAAACCCAAGTTTTGTATTGGTATGATCATGCATCATGCCTATAACATAAAATTCTGAATAAAATGAAATAATGTTAATTATAAGAACATAAATTATGAAACTAATCAAGTAACCTTAGTATAACATAAAATTCTGAATAAAATGAAATAATGTTAATTATAAGAACATAAATTATGAAACTAATCAAGTAACCTTAGAGCAATAAATATGCAACAGCATTAAAAAAATTAGACAAATTTTCTAACTAGCCGTAACATGTGCCAATTCAATTTTTAGTGGTTAGAATTACGTTAAAACTCTAGCTATATGAAATATCTATAATGCAAATTAGTTCGAATGAAAGAAGTATATAGAGTAGAAAGACTTGAGATCTAGGCATGCCAGAACTTCAGGGATTTTGGATTTTTCTGGATATTAGACTGCCAGTTTAAACCTAGTAAGATGATGTACAAATTATAAAATTAAAAATGTGAAATACTGATTTATGAAATAATGAAGAAATTACGACTTTAAGGGAATCAAAATTTACATATATACACAAAAGCTCAATATTTATTTGCTTGCTTTTTTCAACATTTCTTACAATGTAACTTGTTTAAGTTGCTTCATATTTTGCTCTTTTTTATGTGATATTGTTTCTCTCTAATTTTCTAGACACACACAATATCTTGTTCAGCTACAAAGTTTCAGTTCTATAGTTGCTATGTCAAGAATCCCTACTAAATTGTAAACATAAATCTTTTTTGTTCTCAACAACCTCTGCGTCACTTTCTTCACTACTGGTAGTGATATTTTTTGCTTTAGAACCACCATACTACTAATTTTGCCACCCGTTAGGTGACTGATGATCTTCTTCATTGCAATCACAATGAAAAACTTTAATTACATTTCATTCATTACCACTTCTCCACATTTCATCACAAATTCCATTAATTGGAAAACGTTTTGTTCGCAATATCAGAAAACTTTCAAACTAGCATCTATCATCATAAAGCTTAGCTAGCACTCAATATACACTATTGGCAATGCATCATGAGACTGGTAATTAAAAATATGTTGTTCTGCTAAATTTTGCCTTGCTTCTATCACATGCTGACAAAGTTAAGCTTAAATTACATTAGTTATTCATTATACTTACACTTACTTCTTGCACGTGCTTAACTGAGTCCCGAATAAATAAATTCCCACTTACACTGAAAGGTTATTCAAGGCTGGTGCTAGACATTCTGTGGCCTGGTACATCATATGTGAGTCTGAAATTCTAATACCAAATGCTGCCCTAAATTCTAAAATCTTGCACCCCAATGCATTGCTTAAATTCTAAAGATTTTGCTAACCTTTAATTTTCCTGCTTAAATCTAAATTCTAAAAGTTTAGCCTCCCTTAATTATGATAACCAATGTGGCCACACCAACTCTAGAACTAGTCCTGAGCTTTTTTGAAAAACAAATCAGTTATTCTTAATTCAAAAAGCACTAAACATAATCTTCTGATGTATCAGTAGCGTTTACAAAATCTCTTTTTTGCATACTGGGAGAAATGTATTTGAGATTTTTCCTTAGCAACTCTGTCAACACAGCTGAAATCTGGAATAACTGACAAGCATATTGCTAACATAAAAGGTTGTCAGACTTTTTGGTATTCAATTACTAATATTAAAAAGAGTTTAGATATTGATGCATGAGTCATTTCTCAAGATGCCCTGTGATGATGCGGTGATTAAAGCAAAAAAATAATAAACAATGTTTCTCCAGGTTGGCATCAGGGATATAAATTATTCAGTAGGTGTAAAATCAATGTTTCGGTTTCGATACATGCCAAACAAACCAGCCACAAGCCAAACTATTGATCATATGGATTTATTAAGTAAAGCAATAAAAGCTTTTTTCTTTAAAATTTATTTAGTGCCACAGTGAAATTAAGAATCAGGACTTTCCACATAAAAAAAAAAAAAAAAAAAAAAAAAGACACAAAAGAACAAATGTAAATCATAGGAAAAAATTCCCCTAAAAAAGGGGGAGGAGGTTATTGGCAATAAGGCAATCCAGGTTTTAGAGCATTCAAGATATTGAGCATCCAGGTTTCGGACTTGTATTCTTAACATTATATATCCATACAAAAGGAACTGTTGTTTCAGGTAATATTTTAAAAGTACAGCACGGTCAAAAAAAGATATATTAACTCCTAGCAGTCTATCCCCTCAACTAACTGAAATTAAATTTCAGATATTGTTATATGAAGATATGTGCTCGAGTTTGTGGTGATTTAGAGCAAAAGCTTTCATGGTCACAGTTACAGTGAAAAAATTTCAAAAGGCAACACCCACTTTTTCCTCAGAAAACTGTTCAGCACACAGAAAACAGATTGATATGTGTATGAAAAAAACAGTTGGCACAAAATATTTGCAAAGAACAGCACTGTAAAGGACCAATGACAACCCAGGGAGGAGGTGCATTGATGCACTTCGCAGAATTCACAAGGATAGACAACAGAAGCACTAATCGGAGAACGCCATGTGCAAAGTATTGCTTCTGGAAAATCTTTAATAAGCAATGTGGGAAGATTGTTTCTTCAATCAGTCGTTCAAATGTCCTATGAGAGGGAACCAACAACGTGAATTGATAATGCTGTTTTATCTGAATGGTTGCTGCCGAAGTAGTGCAAGTTTATTAGTGAAACCATAAGCTAAGATGAGGCCCATGTTCCATAAAATCTGCATGTGATTCGGTAAAAAACTAAGGAAAAATGGATGCACATATGATAGAACACCATCCAGATGACTGTGTGTTCCTGTTGAAGTTGCTGCAGAAGTGCATAACACAATTACTGCAAGTCCATTGCATACTGCAAGAAGTGCTGCCCACAGGTTTGAAGTACCAGAAATCACAATCCTCAAGCTTCTGCAGTTGTTTCCTTATTGATTTCAATGTATCCCAGATGTTGCAAACTGCAGACTAGCAACAGCATGTCAATTTATTTTATTTATTTTGCGAATTTTTACCTCATCTTATATGAGACAGAAGGAGGCCACTGCAGATATTATGAATGGTTGATGTACGTTTCTCCTTAACTGAGAATGTAAAAAGAACTGTGTTCATTGGGCCAATGAAAAACCTCATGATGTGGCGCCAGTGCCTCTGTGGTGCGGCACTGCACTCATTTGTTCTTAGTCCATATTTATTCTGAAGTCACTTCCACAGGTACAAAAACGTGGCCCATCACAACTGCTTGGCATATAACAATGCTGCAGAATTATGTTAATTCCATGATTGCAGCAGTGAAATATCATTAATGACATTATATGAATGCAAGATAGTGCTCCTCTATATGTCACCACACGTGCTTGGCAAGTGCTGCAACAGCACTTTGGAGATGCAGTCATCTCCTGTAACTTTGCAGGTTTGGCGGCCGCCACTACCACTCCAATGGATTTCTAAATCTCGGGTTTCTGAAATCTAAGTTGTACACAACAAATCTTGTCAGAATTGAAAGATGCCATAAATTGTGAAGTTATACAGATTCCTCCTGCGATGTTACGTTCACCATTGTTGCCAACGATCTCCTGTGTGCAGTGCATTATCATCTGCACTTTGAATACCTATAAATCAAATAAAAGGTTTTTTCCCCTCTCCTGTCTTGTGTCGTCATTCGTCCTTTAGAACTCTCT
>KK121241.1:53690-96130 GCA_000611955.2 Stegodyphus mimosarum
AAATGTTCTATGCCAGCAGTTTTCATCATTCATGTCTCATTCCAACATCACTTATGGATTTTCAATGACTTAATAATTTGTACAGGGAAAAAAGGTGTGTGTTGCCATTCAAAAATGTTTTTAATTTTCATCACTGTAACAATAACCATGACAGCTCAATTGTCTTAAATCAGCTCAATCTTGAGCATATACCTTCAAATAATAATATCTGAAATTTCATTTTGACTGGTTGATGCTGCTAGGGTTTTATACACCAAAGAGCCATTGCATTATGACCACCCTCCATCTACAGAATGGGCTTGCCTAGGAACAATACAAACCACTGCACGTGCACAGCTGATGTTGGAGTATATAAAGTGGCTATGCATTGTCTTTTCAAACAGTGATATTAGCAACACAATGGAACAGCTGATTTATCAGACTTCACAAAAGGTCAAATCATTGTGGATCGGCAACTGGGAACATCAATATCAGAAATGGCACGTTGAGTGGGCTTTTCAAGTGCAACTGTTGTGAGCACATATCGAAAGTGGTGTATGGATGGTGAAACGACAAGTCGCCGGTGCATTGATTCCAGAGGAGAGTGGAGATTGCTATGCATTGTTCGGCCTGACCAAGAGCTACAGCAACCGTAATCACCATCAGCTACAACAGTAGCGACACAGATAATGTTTCTCAACACACTGTAAAGCGTACATTGCTGTGTATGAGTCTACGTAGCTAGAGGCTGAAGCATGTACCTGCACTGAAGGCATGTATTGCCAGCTGAGTCTGCAATGGACCAAGAAACATCAGATTTGAACATTAGAAGAATGGAAGAAAGTTGCATGGTCCGGCAAATCCCGTTTTCTGATCCATCAGATCGACGGGCGAGTGCTTATCAGCAGATTTTTAAATGAAATCCTGGCTCCCAGATGTACAGTTGAATGGAGACAAGCTGGTTGTGGTGGTGGGGTGGGGTTATGGTGTGGGCAATGTTTTCATGGAGCACATTAGGACCCATAATCACCAAAGAACAATCCCTGACATCTGTGCACTATGTGAACATCGCTGAAGGCCAGGTTCACACATTCATGACAACAGTATTTCTAGTGAGGGATGGTGTTTACCAACAGGATTATGCACCATGTTATAAGGGTTGAATCATCAGGGAGTGGTTCGAGGAACATTCTAGCGACTTTCAATTCATGTCTTGGCCTCCAAATTCACCTGACATTACAGAGTATTTGTAGTCCCACCTGGAAAAACAAATTCATGCTGCCACGCTATCCCCTCGAAACATGCGGGAATTGCAGGACCAGTTGGTGAGTGCTTGGTACCGATACCTCAGACTATGTATCAGCACCTTGTGAAGTCAATGCCATGCCAGGTGCTGGCAGTTTTAAGGGCTAAAGGTTTGTTTTGAAAGACATTAAGGGCCGTTCACACTTGATACACAACGATGCTATCGGAGCTAAGCGATGCATGGATCGCCGCTCTAACTAACCTAGCTCGTTCACACTTACAGGGAATGTTTACTAGCGACAGCCAATAGGGAAGTAGAAGATCGCACGCGCTTTCATTCGTAGGAGAGTCTTCCGCCGTGAATCTCTGATCGATACAGCAAAAACTAAGCGATTTTTTTTAAATGGTTCGACCGAAACGAAGGCTGAGCAGAAAACAACGAAAATGTATTTTGTTGCCGAGTTTTCTTCTTGGTCATTTAGTACACAAGTTTCAAATCATCAAAAATTAGTTAGAAAAATAGAAACATGTTTCATTATAATGCTTCATTGTTGTCATTTAATTATTATTATCAGTATTTTCATTCCAAATGATAAGGGAGTTTATAAAGTTGATGCGATTCATTTTATTATTTGAGGTAATAAACAGTACCTTTTTTTTATGATGAAACTAATTTAGAAGAAAGAAAAATATTAGATTAACGCCGCAAAATATTAGATTACTTTTTTCTATGCTTTGCTTTCGCTACTTTTAATTCCATTGCTAATTTTATAATACAATTAGATATTTACATGAGATCATTGATATCAGTAATTTAATTCTCCGGATTCAAAATTTAAACACAAAAGCAGTATTAAATGGAAAAGAAAATTACTTACTATTTCGATGAAAACGATCTGAAATCATCATCCAAGAGTATTCTACGTGTATTTTTGTAGTCCTTAAGTCGACTATCCCATATAACGGGATGCCGCTAGATTTAGGCAATTAGACTATAATTTTCGCTCATATCTTACGAAGCAACAAAATACAAAAACTAAAGAAGCACCTTCTTCGTTATACAGCGATAAATTAAAATTAAAAGTACCCTCCACAGAAGATTTTTCCCCGATATTCAAAGATCCTAAAATTTTTTTACTTCAAAATATATCTACATTAACACAGGAAATCAGAGTAACGCAGAATACCCATAACGGCCTGGCCAAAAATTGCGCTTAGTGAGAAAAAAGCACCAGCGAGGATCGAACTTCCGATTAGCACATCTACAGCTTGATCGCTTTACCCGCTCAGCCGACGTTTCTGACGCCGTTCTTGCGAATTGTACTATAACTTATGGTGCTTTGAATGCAAGAATTAATTTTTGATGGGTATTCTGAGTTTCTTTAATTTTCTGTGCTAATGTAGATATATTTTGAATTTTCTGAGGAGGATACTTTAAATTTTAATTTATCGCTGTATAGTGGATAAGACACATCTTTATTTTTTGTATCTGGTTGCTTCGTAAGATATGGATTGGATTTTAAGATTTTTAAAATGAATTTCTGTATAGGAATAATAACTGTGGAGTAAAGGCCATTTACTCGTCCTCACTTTAAATCAAATCAATCAATCGCTCATATTGTCAGCCATGTTGTTTGCGCGCTTCTGTTGATGATGATGATTTGAAATACTCTCCTGATTGGTCGGTTCCATGTGTCGGTTAGCTCCGTTTTGCACGAAGTTAAGATTTTTCAACTGGGTCAATAGTGACAAAAAACTGGTTTTTTCTACCTGATCCGCTGTGTTTGTTGTGTCCATTGTGTTCTCTAGCCCCGATATGTCCCAGTGTGAACGCCGCTTTAGAGTAAGTAACAGTTCACTAACAGGTGAAGAGGAAGGTATGGGTTGATGAAATTGCATGAACTGATTAAGATACTTTGAGTGAGATTAATATGACTCTTCCGTGGTTTTCCTTTTTACTTCGTTCCATTGTTTTTTTCTTTATTTATTGATTGCCATCTAAAAACATGAAATTTTTAATATTTGAAGGGATTGATAGGTAGGTACCCTTAAACTTCTGGATTTTTTAAATAAATTTTTCCCCTCGACTTTCTGGGTGAGTGAGAGCCTTGGATTTACATTAACTTTATGCACTTGTCACCATGAAGGAGAGAAACTAATTCTTTAGGTACATAAAAGCACTTTTTGAACTTTTTATCAAGAATAATGAAAGAAACATAAGCTTGGAGGGTTGGATACTTACTGCTTCATGTTTACTAAGTTGTGGATTTATCAATTTCCTAAAAATATACGTAGAGCCTCTTGTAGCAGGACACATTAACCATAGCACAAATATAATCTTGATCTCATAATAAAAAGGAAACCTACAATGAGAAAAAGGTGTTAATGAAAATAAATTTACATTTATAATTCTGAATCTCATTTGTAAAGAGTTCATATTTTTATCATACCAAAAGGCTATGAAAATATCAGCAAATATCTCAACAAATGTATATACGGCAAATACAATCCAATACATCATCCATTTAACCTAAAAAAGAGAAAATCAAACATTTGTTATCGAAATATTTGCTACTCATAAAGCAAAATCCAACTACATAAAAATGATTACAGAAAACAAGCAGCAGTTCTGGATCTCAGACTTTGTACTGTACACATATATTAATAAACAACAACAAAACAAAACATATTTGTAATTACATCTTTTATACAAATTAAAAATCAGAAACTATGTAACCATAAAAATGGCGACTTATATCTGCAATCTACATAAATTTTTTAATAAGTTTTCACATTCTATCTGCATTTTCTGTTTTAAATGGAAGAAGAAAAGTTCTGCTGTCTTTTCAACAATATCTGAATTTGTTGCATAAAATTCCAAAAGTAGAAAAGATTCTTTTAATCTCTGCTGATAAAGACCTTGCATAGCTTATCATTTCAATGATATCCACTTCTTCCAACCCAATACATGCTTTCCCAAGAGCTAATGATTTCTGTTATGCAAAATATATCCCAGGGAGAATTGTGGAAACACTGTAGTACTTGAACTTTGGGTCAGTGTTGGTAGATCATGCAATTTCTTACAAATCTGCTACTTTTGACAAACCTGTACGACTAAAATTCAGGTGTTTGCAATTTGACGAAATTTTTGCGACTCCATCATTTCCTTGTGCTACTTTTTGCAACTTCAAAAAATTTTAAGATATCGTAAAATGCTTGCATATTAAATTAATGTATTCACAAAAATTATTTTATAACAAATAGATACTACTTCTCGCGACTTAAAAAAAATAATAATAAGATATTGTAAAACGCTTATGTGTTAAAACAACATATTCATAAAAATAATTTTATAACAAATAAATAAAAATTTAGGTTGGAATGCGCTTTAGCCCACTGCTTGGCGGCGATTGTTTTTGAATGAGCAATAAATGCGCCAACATGGGTAACTCCGTATAACATGTGTACATTGCCTACATTGTGCAATTTTCTGAAGTCTTTTTTAAGTTTAAAAGGAACGCTGTGCACATGGCATTTTCTTGTAATTTATTTTCGTTATTTTAGCTTATTTTGTACATTTGTGTACATTGCCTACATTGTGCAATTCGCAGATGTTTTTTTTAAGCTAAAACGGAACGGTGTGTACATGGTATCCTTTGTAATTTTAATGCCCTTTTAAAAAAAATTCCTTCTTTCTTCGATGCTATTTTGGTTACGCTTTCGCGGAGCGTGTCGGGAAGGTTATGTAACGGCATAAAATGTGTAAGTATTACAACATAAAATGTAAATAATTAAACCTAACTGACAAATATTTTAATGATCATAATGTTCGTTTTGCACATTATTTTATTATCTTTTGTGGCAACAATTTCCATACTAATTTATACTTTAGAATTCTATGTTTTGTTTACAATAGGTTTTCGCAGAGCGTGTCAGGAAGGTTGCAATTGCAAAGACGTTTCGCAGAAACGTGCCGAATTGGCGATTTTCAAAACATCGCCAGGCAGTGGGCTAAAGCGCATTTTTACCAAAATTTATTTAGAATTAAACAGAAGCTGGCATCTGGCAATCCTGATATCAGAGAGCAGGTGCAAACTGTTTTCAGCTCCAGTAGCTGGTGTTTTTAAGTGTCTGGTTGATTGCTCTGTTTATTCTTTGAAATTTGCCAATAAGCAATGTGACCCAGACCAAAACCAAACACTGAAATAGAATGTATTTTGAACTCCTAGACTTCAGAAGATGCCACTGGAATAAAAAGAAATCAGCTGTGTTCACTTTGTGATATCATGTTTGCAAGATTGTACTGTATTATTGATAAATATTCGAATTCTGTGAAAACAATATTAATAAAAGGAAAAATATCATAAAAGAATCTAAAACAGAGTTATGCATCTTAATACATATACTGATGGTTTTACAACTTTATAAATTTTGACTTTAAGGTAGTTCTATCATTAAAGGGAATTCTGCTGTCTGATGCTGGGAATGACTTATCTCCAATTAGACTAATTGGTGCAGTTATTACAGGAAGCCTTCTAAGCAGAAGAATTGAAAGTGTTGAAAAATGGGCTATCACAGTTGTTGAAACAATACTGGGTTGGACTACATTAAGGCTTGGTTGAAAACAAGAAGTTCTGAACACAGTATCTTTATGCTTACAAAATCTTGAATTAGAAAAACTGTGGGACTTTTGTGCGCACAGTATTTCGTGCTGTACATTTAGAGCTAATTAGTTCCTTATCAACTGAAGCATTTATGCAAGCCTTACGTCGACTTTTTGCTGGGAGAGGTAAAATTTCCATCAGGTATACCGACAACGGAACTAATTTTGTAAGAGCTTCAGGACATTTAACAAATTTGAATTGGGAAGCAATTCAAGCTGAATGTAGAATGAGGAAAATCAAGTCGAACTTAAATCCTACAAGTGAACAACGGTATGGCAGATGGTGGGAGCAAATGGTTTGCATCATCAAAGATCTGTTAAAAAGAAATCTTGGGAGAGCTTGTTTAAATTTCAGAGATGCAGACAGTTTTATGTGACTGTGAATACGATGTACAAAATGCTTCAAACCTCAAAACAATTGATTTGCATATAACTGACGGAAACCATTTTAGAAAAAAATTACGGTATGTTCATAGGGCAAGAGAGCATTTCAGGAAGCAATTCCAAAAAGAATACTTTTCAGAGCTAGTAAGAAATCCTGATGTCAAAAAGACATAAAGAATACATTCAAATCAGTGCTCAAGTACTTATGGGATCAGAAAATCTTAAAAGAATCAATGGTCCTTAGGAGAGGTCTCGGAATCATTCATAGGAATAGATGGAATACAACGTGTAGCTCGTTTGAAATTAGCATAAGGTGAAACTATATGTCCACTTCAGAGGTTATCCTCTACAAATGAATTCAGAGGATGTTATTGCACTTACAAAAAGTAATGAATCTTTACCTGAAGGTGATACCAAACAACCTAAGGCTGATACAGATTGTAACGGAGATGCAAACAAAGGGAAATTTTCCAGAAAGGATCGACCTATTATCAGATCTAAAAAACTGAACTTGTAACTTATTTACTTTTTATTTCATATGTCAAAATTCAAGTTTGATATATTTTCTAAGCATGTTGTTTACATTATATTATTTAACCATATTTGTTAAATTTCACATAATTTGTTACTTTCTCAGTGCATGGTTTAAGTTTTTGTTTACATAAATATTAATTTAAGAATTCTTTAGTCAGAAACACTGTTCACCCATTGGCAAATTTTGTGATTGTGTTTAATAGGTTTTCTCTTTCAAATACATATATTTCAAGACAAAAGATGGAAGAATGTTAAGAATCATTTTCTGTATTTATTATTTCATTCCAAATTGTAATATTTAATTTTTAAACTTTGGCAACTAGTTTTCAGATATATTTCAAAGCAAATGTAATTTAAACTGTAAAATTGTGACCTGGAAAAATGCATCTCACAAAAATTTCAGATGCAATAATGAATACGATATAAAAGTCTTTTAAAGAACACCAGCAGTATACATAATAACATAAAATAGTTTCAAAACTAGGATTAATTGAAATATCAAAAACTGAAAAGTAATGAACAATATTAACAGAATGAGGCTTATAAATATGCATATTAATAGGAAATTATAGATCTTTTGCTAAATTGATTGTTACTTTAGCTTCCGTCGATTAAAAAAATCACATGCTTAATAAAAATATTAGGAGGGGGGGAGTTCTTAAATTAAGTTCCGATTCAAACTCAAGATTAATTTAATTATAAAACCCATTAAATTGTACAAGGTAATAAATGAAGTTAGCATATAATTATTAATTTGAAGCAAATTCTTCCATTTCTACATTTTAATAAATCAAAACACAAATCAAATTCCAACTTTTTGTAAGAAGAAAAATACTTACATAATCTCGAACATTTTTGGTTTTTACTGTCTTGTATGAGGCATAAGCAGGGTAGAGAGTCCCAAACACTAAACTAAAAGAATATTATGCAAATATAAGGGATCTGGATATCTAAAAAACTAAACTAAGAGGGAAAAAAACTGTAAATACTAATCAAGCACTGTATCATAATTAAAACATATCCATAATAATGAAGTAATGCAACATTCCAAAGCAAACGAAATAATATATTAAAAAAAAGTCCGATCTCATGAAATATAAATTTACACAGCATTATTTTAAAACAGTGAGTTGCACTATGATGAAATAATGTTTATAGATATGCTGGAGTTAAAACATTATAAGAAAAAGAAACACGACGCATGAAAGAATGCTGAAGCTAACTAAAAATTCAAGCATTATATAAACAAAGAAATCTCAGATTCTCAATGAATGGATTTCAGCTTGCAAATTAACAGACATTTATACTCAGCAATAGAAAAATAAGTAATCTAACTCACAGCACAAGCCTTGATAAAAGCACAGAAATCATTTTTTACATTCTATGTTAAAAAAGATAATTAATAAGCATTAAGCAATAAATATATCCTTGGCAGCGCAAACAAAACTAAACTGCGATGCGCACAGGCGAAGAGATACGAAGGTTCACAACACGATACACAACGTCTAAGCAAGAACTGACAGTTGAAACGAATTTTCTTCGCTCATTGGTTCAAAGTTTGCAAGGGAGGGGAAGGAGGGAACAAAAAAGTACTCGCATAATTTCTCCCCAGTTTTCAGACTGACAGACAGACAAAGTGGACAGATTTCATGTTTTGCACCGATGGGCGAAAAATCAAGCTTAGGTGCGAAGGAAAGGTGTATAGAAAGCGAACAATTTCGTACTTCAGAGGAGAGTAAAAAGGAACTTCGTACATTTTATACGAGTTCGAAAGGCCGGGAAGAAAAGACGGGACAAAATAAAATTAATATAAATGGCTCAAACGTAATAGGGAGAGAAAAAAAAAGAACAGGCCTATAGAAAGGAAAGGAAAAAAATAGAAAATTTCCTAAAATACAACTGTGTCCATGAACGTAGTCAAAAAGGAAGGAAGTTGTGTTCATTTACAATGAATAGTGCCTCCCAGTTATGTGTAATGAGTGTGCTTGGTAAAGCTGCCTAGATGTGATGAAGGAGGGAAAAAAGGATTAGAGCTCCAATTACATAACAGTTTAAATGCTAGTTAAGAAGCTAACTTTAGCTACGTAAGTAAAAAAACATATAAAAAAATTAATAATTAAGAAAAAGAAAAAAAGTAAGTCCTAACATGGGAAACAAGGCAATATGTTTGCCTTTACCTTGAGAACTAACTACAAAATACACAGAACATCAGACAAAAGTATATACTATTTTGACAAAAGTAACATTACTTATTAGCTTTCCCAGCATATTCATACATTTCTCAGAAAACAGCATCTGACAAAATCATACATCCATACACAGTGAGAGAGCACATAGCAAAAATAAATAAATAAATAATTTAGAGTGTTTACTTCTATTTCAATATTAATTAATTTTTTTGTTAATTAAACATTATATTTATTTATTAATTTAAAAAAAAGTCGGAGATCGTAGTAACAAATATCGCAATCGAATACATTCATCGATGTCCAAGATTCCCCTTTTCCCTCTGAAGAAATTCCTGAGCAATAAACGGGGCCTGCGCAGGGTAGCTGCTGATTGACTAGACTGCTGATAAGTAATGTAGCGTCTATACGGAATAGTTACGAGAAGGGAACCGCATGACTTAAAGCAATTACTAGGTATTATATAATGCTAGAAGCTTATGAAAATAATAAATAAATTAAATTAAAGGCACTGTAGCGATAAAGATTAGATTTAGTATAGAGAAAAGAAGGATACTTATCTGAATGTTCCGTATCAGGCTTTGTCTTTGTCTTTGTTTAGTCTTGTAGAAAATGAACAGCGGAGAAGATAAGAGTTTATTTCTTGAGTCTGATTGACGTGAACCTTCAGTTTGATTGACGAGACACTGCAAAGGAAAAGTACAATAAAGTTATTCAGGGGGAAAATTTATTGAAACACACATTAAAAAATTTCCCAGCTATGCTAAGATGCTGCCTTCATCGTTCGTGATCCAGGAGATCATATCACCCACCCCCCAGTTTTCAGCATATGATCTAGAAACTTCTGATTTATGGTAACAGTTAAAATGTAGGCGCGAATAGGAAAGTATTTTGTGTAAGTAAAAAGAATATTATTAAAACTGATAAGTTCCTTTGAAATGCATAATATACCAATACTAGTGTGTCTTTATAACTGTTTTTAATATGATAAATTTATCATTTAAGCTCTATCATCATAAATAGTACACAGAGCCTATTTCTCCCCATTCAGTTAGAAAATGATGATGATGACTTTGATGGAACAGATGTGTTTATGGAGCCACCTGATAATGTTGAGATCAGCGATGAGGGCAGTGGTGATGAAGACTATGTCGTTATGGACAATCTAAGTGGAAATCAGTTACGGACAAATGCAGAAATAAGATTTATGGGCAAATCAAATATTGTCCTGAATCAGTCAGTCAAAAATGATATCGCAAATGAAAACAGCAACGATAGAGATAACACACCACCACTGAAGAAAAAGCAATTCATTGAGAAAAGAAAATGGGTAATGAGTGACTTAACTAATGTGCAAAGAGAAAAATGGAACTGGAATGAAGATTGGAATCGTGCAATGGAAATTTCATCAAAGGCTCCATGTAGTCTTTTTGAGCAATTTTTTGATGACGATGTAGTTGATTATATAGTTCATCATACTAAATTATTTGCTAGACAAAAAGGTAATCACGTGTTTGATGTTACGTCTGAAAAAATGAAAGCATTTATTGGGATTTTAATTGTTAGTGGATATGTTGCAGTTCCTCGTCGAAGAATGTTTTGGGAGAATAGTGATGACACTAAGCATATTGCTGTACCTAATGCAATGAGAAGAAACAGATTTGAAGAAAACATAAAATTTCATCATTTCTGTGACAATAATAATATCGATAAAGAAGACAAATATGCTAAGCTACAGAACATGATGTGTATGATAAAGGACTGCTTTTTGAAGGCTTTCCCTTTACAAAAAGGTTTAGATGTTGATGAGGCCATCATACCTTCTATGGGCGACATCCGGGCAAGCAGTTTATTAGAGGAAAGCCCATTAGATTTGGATTTAAAGCCTGGTGTCTTAACTGTCCAAATGGTTACTTAGTGCAATTTGATTTTTATCAAGGTAAAGACGCAAGTAAAATGGAAAACCAAAAGGATTATAGGCTTGGAGGCTCAGTTGTCCTGGATTTAATCAGCGAGCTTCCAAAATATCCTTTTACGATAGCAGTAGACAATTATTTTACTTCCGTAAGGCTGGTTGAGGAGTTGTCAAATTCTGAATTGCGGTTGTAGGTACAGCCAGAGAAAATAGGATTGGAAACTATCCACACCATTAAAATCTGACACCGTTAAAATCTGAGACACCGTTAAAAATCTGAGAAAAAAAGAAAGAGGTGCTATCGATTACAGGAAAGACGTATCATCTGGTGTAACAGTTGTACGTTGGAAAGACAACAATGTTGTTACAACAGTTTCAAACTGCACTGGAGTTAATCCACTAGGTTCAGCAAAACGTTGGTCATCTTCTGAGAAACAGAAAATCGCAGTGCCTCAGCCTCATGCAAAGGTACCGATTGAATGACGAAAACATTTCAAATTATCGCACTGGATTCCGTGGAAAGAAATGATGGTTTCCACTTGCCATGTTTTTAATTGATGCATGAATTCAAAATGCATGGCTCCTCCATCGCGTGTTTTGCAAGAAAGAGGACACAACGGATAACCTGGAATTTCGCCGAACCATTTCACAGAACTATCTCAAACAATTTGGTGTGCTTCCCAAATCTAGAAGAACAATCGCGTCAACAAAAATAAGTAAACGTGTGACTAATGAAATTCTGTTTGACGAAATTGGCTACACAATTGTTGCCAGTAAAACACAACTGCGATGTGCTCAGTGTCCAGGTAAGACCACAAGAAAATGTGGAAAATGTAACGTGATAAATGCTTTCAACAATCTCATGAAAAGTAACTGTTTTTAATTTATTGTTTTTACATTTCTATTGTCTATAATATGTAAAGTGATAAAACATTTTTAAAATTACCATGGCTTTCAATGATTTAATCGAATTTATTTTTATTAACTATTACTAATTATTAATGATATGCAACACTGAAAGCTTCAAATACAGGTGTATTTTGCTTACACGTATGGCCAGTGTCCCATAAACAGGACGTACATTTACTCAGCAAATATGACAATCGTTGTCAATTTGACGCCTGAAGTGTATTTATACCTTTCATAATAAGCGATATAAGTTCATTAATAATGAAGAAAATTGTAAAAAAAACTTGGCCATAAACGGGTTAAGGAGCTTTTTGAATATTTGCAGATTGAAAGCCAAAATTACGATTAAATTTCCTACTATGGTTAGCTGTCGAACACTTGTCAATTTCGCCTTTTCCGACATAAGATTCATGTTCCTCGATACGAAACTTTAATGCTCTTTTAGTTTGGCCGATATATTTCAAACCATACTGACACACATGATTTGCTATAAAATTCCCAAGATTTAAAGTCGAAATGGAATCTCTAAGAATCGAACCATGGATTATTTTGATAAGCGAGAAAATGACTTAAAACTGAACTTCTGGAGGACCCGTGCGATTTTTATACAAACCCGCGCAAACGTTTGTCTAAAATTGAATATAAATCCTATTACGTTCATTTAGAAATTAATAATTCTACTCTAAATTTTTCCTCTTTTGATCATAATTCTGGCAAGAATCGATGCTGATTGTCAAAGCCATAAAAAAGTGGTTGCTGCTGAATTTCGGAAGCTCCAAACCCAGTCGGCTAGTCCCACCCACCTTGTTAATCTTCCTTCGCATTGTAAATATTAATACCATCGTTAATATCTTTAACATTAACCTTTCGGAGTACCAGATGAAAGTATTAAAATATAACTGCAACTTTTCAAAGACATTTAAACTCTCAGTTCCTCAAAACATCGCCCGTATTGAAAAAGCTTTAAAATTTTCTTAAATTTCGGAAACACGGAAGGTTGCAATCCACCACATAATTACTCATAATGTGAGTTATAATAAAAAAAATCATTTGTTTCAAATTTTAACCGAAAGGAAAGGGAGGTGTACCGATCTTCAGGTTTGATGGAACATCAGTTTTAAATCAGAGGGCTTCCTGTTCTCATAGGAACTAACACCAAATGTCCACTAAATGACCAGAAGGGTAATCAACAAAAGCAACTCGTTAAGGACCCCCTCGTGCGGTTTGCTTGCGACGATAACATAAAGGTAAAGTAAAAGCTTCTGTCGAGAATTACGCCGTAAGAGAAGTCGCAGCAAGCGATTGTCTGAGCAGCATCAAGCGGAATCTTCGTCTGTTATTTCTGTACTGTACTGATGTTTTATATTAATTAACTCAGAAATCTTTGATTAAGTTTTACAAACAAATATTTAAAAGATCAGTGGTCTGATTACTTTCCATCTCGTAAGTTCACTTACGGTACAGTTAGAATTTTGGTGGCAGCGATGTGGATGGGAAATCCAAGAAAAAGGTTTACCGACGTCAGTCTGGATAAGAAGGAACGTCAATCTCCTGAAATTCAGCTCAAGTTTATAGGACAGTCATTGTCCAAGTGTCATCAGTATTTTGCAGATATGGCAGACCGTCCGGCTCTGAAATTCAGCTCAAGTTTGTGGGTTAGTTATTGTCCGAATATTCATCAGCATTTTTAAATTTGGTGCGACCGTCTCGTGTCCGGAAATATTTTCATGTAGGGAAGTGTAACAAAAAATTCATGCGTTTTAGTAGTGGACCGTCAGGTTCCAAAAATCCAGCTTAGCGGGAAGTTTGTGGGACTGTCAGTGTCCGAAGATCATCAGCATTTTGTGGCACCATCAGTGTCCGAAAAATGAAGTGTTGTGAAGAGTGTAATGTGTTTTGATAATAAGTGATATAAGTGTCTGGATCATAAGAGTCCCTAAAAATCTTAAGTTGTGATTAATTAAGTTGTGACACTATCTTCTTTTCTAAGCAGGTAATAATGCATCAAATCTGCAAAATCCAGGCGGGTAAGTACTTTCGATTTTTATAGTGAGGCAATGAAGTATTTAAGTATTTTTCTAATTTAATTTACACAAGTTCACATAACTGTTTTAAGTCGACATTCTTTTCTGTAAAGCTTAAAGAAATGTGTTGTTTTGGTTTTATGTTTACAATAAGAAAGCTAAATTTTAGAAATTCAATCTGTGTTAATAGATCCTTTAATATCTGAAATGTTAATGTGCTGTGCTGAAATTAAGCTTATATAACTAAATGTGTAAAAGAGAAGAATTACTATAATTCTGATGATTCTAATGTTACTTGGTATTTTGGCATATCATTTCTAAGACGTCTTGAATGTGTAGAGACATTAGGTTATTTAGAAGTAAGAGAGATGAGAAATGAGCAAAGCCTTCGCTCGGAATCGAACCACGGACCTCTCGGTTACGCGTCGAGCGCGCTAACCACTACATCACGAAGGCATGCAAAGAAGGCAGAAGAAATACCTTATAAATGTTTTAAATGTTAGAATTTTCCGTTAAGATGTGTAAAATGTTAGCTGTGTGACAACTGAAAATTTTTTCTCTTGAAGTGTAAAATGGAAAATCTAGAAATTCCCAGCATATTATGTTTTAATTGTTGTTATATCAATGTTTAATTATAAGCATGTATATATATGTTTTTAAATTTAATTTACCTTTGAATGCATACTTTAATATACCTCGGAAATTTTTATGAAAGTATATTGCATTATCATATGCATTTGAGTTTTAACGCAACTGAATGTAAAGCATTTAAAAGGTTAATATTATTTGTAGTATCATAAGTCCTCAAGTAAACAAATTATATTTGAACGCATAATGTGCATATTATAGTGTAAATTGTCTTGCATTTGTGTTTAAGATCCGTAGAATGTGCTGTGAAAAAAATTAAGGGTTAAATTTTACTTCTTATATTTGAAACTGCAATTTGTTTAAAACAATTATATATATGTATATATATATATATATAGAGAGAGAGAGGGAGCTAGGGTTGTTAAAGCGTTATTATAATTTGGGCTTATATCATGGCATTCTTAGCAAAAGTTAGAAAAGAGGACCTTAAATAGAAAGAGCTGAAGAGTTAGGGGAAAAGGTCGGACCTGAGCTTTGGGTACTGGATCTAAGAGAGCTGATTATGAAAAATGAAGCCTAAGAGGAGGAACTTGTGAAAGGCCTGTTGGAAAGTATCACTTCAGTGACGCTTCAGAGAAGGGTGGAAGAGAGGCAGGATAGAATTAGGAGAGAAGAAAGGGATTTTGAATTAACGAGATTAAGATTACTAGCCGCTAACGGAAATGATCCTTTAACTGGTGGGAATGAAGAAAATGTACTTAGAAAAAGGCCTTACGATCTGCAAAAAATTATTCCAAAATTTCATCCCGAAGTGAATGACATTAGTTTGTATCTAGTCATTTTTGAGAGCCAAGCAAAACATGTGAATCGACACCAACCAGAATGAGTTTCTGTTATATTCATAATTTTGCCAACTGACATAGTTCAGCTGATTATGCGAGAGCCAGAGCAGCAGGCTTATAACTAAGCTTACATAGAAGGGATACTTATTAAAAGGTTTAAGCTTAGTCCAGAAAAATTTCGCATCAAATTTACGTAATCCCAGAAAGATGCTCAAACCACTTGAAGGGATTTTGCTTTTGAATTAAGGAATGATTTCGAAGATTGGAGTTTGATGTACTTACTTCTTTATTTGCACCAACCCCTTGATGGCGATGCAGCGAAAGATGTAAATTTCTTTTTTCTTTTCATTTGGCTTCGCCCCCCCCAAAAAAATCATAAAAAAATTCATTATTTTGTGTTCTTTGAGAAAATGTAAATAATCGAAACGAAATCAGCTGCAACAGTGTTATCTGACTGAATTATCTCACTCTGAAATAGTTTATTCACACCTATTACATTGACAGTGCCACACAGATAATAATTACCTACCGCATATCTCATATGTCATATTGATAAATATCAGTTCTATTAACGTAACAAATGTTTTATTGTAACATATTACATTAAATACACTCATGCCCAAAATTACCTTTACATGCATAAAATCACGGATTTCTCAGAACCTGCGAACTATACATTTATGAATACGCGTGATATGATAAGTAATATCATAGCACATAAATACAAAGGAAAAAAATTGAGAACACTGCATATGATATAAAACTATAGCATGAAGCAATAAAAATGATAATAAGGAGAGTTTAGGGGAAAAAAGATTAATTCAGAAAAAAATTAAGCTTTATGGACTTGAAATGGGATGTGATCTCTCCTGACTTTTACATAGTGTATACCAAAGTGTTTTCATGCTGGCAATAATGTTATTACCACAGTTTGAGGAATAATGTTCCACTTCTTCAGAAGTGCTATTTTTAAGGCATTTACATCTCTGGGAGGTGGAAGTTTTCGTGAAAATGTTCTTCCAGGGTAATAAGTTCTTCTAATGTAATAAGTTAATAATCGTGTTAAGATCAGAAGATTTTTCTGGCCATGGTATTCACTCAATGTCTTTACTTTCAAGGAATTCTTCAACGAGGTTGCTCGATGTGGACATGCGTTATCGTCCATAGGTAAAACGTCAGATCCTTATGCACCCCCCTGAAAAGTCTGATATTAGGTTCGTATTGAAAACGTTATAGGGGTGCACGTCAATCAATCATTATTCCTCCCCATTCCATCATACCTGCGTTACCGAAATAATCACATTCCATAATGTTCGAAGGAAGATTTCGCATTCCTGACTCTCTTCAGATGTAAACACGCTTGGAATCTTATGCTAAACTAAATCTGGACTCATCAGTAAAGAGGACATGGAACCGTCTAGTTTTCATTCCAGTCCTGATGTTCTTTGCACCAATTAAAGCAATCCCTCTTTTGTTCTGAGGGTGCTGAAACATATGACCTTAGGTTTCTGGTATTAAGCCATCTGTATATATAGTTTGTCGTGATACACCAGCCCAGTGACGGCTGCAGACTCTGAACTTAACTTAGGAAAAGCACATTTCCCGTTACGATTGGCAGTTATTGCCAAATATCGATCTTGAAAAGCAGATGTTATTCGTTCATGACCTAGCTCAGGCCTCCTTTCAACAGTTCCAGAGTTCTAAAATTACTCCCATAGCGTAGAGACTGTCTGTCTGAGAATATTCCTCCATCTCAGTGCTTCTATGATTTTCTACCCTGCTTCTAAACCACCGATGATTCGTCACGTCACAGGTTCTTCCAAATGACACTTCTCAGCCATAAAAAACGCATTGAGTCCTACACACTAAAATCCCTTTCGTAGTTTTCCTCCGTCCTCTTATAATTATGCAGTAGTGAAATAGATATGACTTATAAAAATTTAAGAAATTCTGGAAGGCTCAGTTGCCAAAAACGTTTTGGAATCCTTGGGTTAGAAATATAAACTGAAATAAAAATAATGGAAAGACTGAAGTCAAACTGGTATAAATTTCATAAAAATTCGAAGCTCAAAAGGACACACCCGCCAAAATAACAATACTTAATACCTCCCGCTTATGCAACAGTTGCCAAAAGGCTTTATGAAATAGGGTTGCATTCCAGAAAAGCTTCCTGCCCACTGCATCAGACAAAAGCTTATAGCTTGGTGCAGACAACACGCGCCTTGTACCAAACTTCAGTGGAGGGCAGTGCTTTTTACAGATGAGCGCAAATCATGCTTGGGCACTGATTCTCGGAGTACTTGCATCTGCAGAGAGCCTAGAACACGATACCATCCCTCCCTCATGAGGAAAAAGGATGATGGTGGTGGACGGGTAATATTTTGGGAAGGCATTATGTTGGATGGCCAGACACATTTGCATGTATTTGACAAAAGTTCGTTGATAGCTATGAGGTATAGTGAGGAGTTCTTACAGTCCTATATTAGAATTTTCAGAGGATTATTATTTGAATCTTTTTACTTGTCCTTTCCACCCACGCAGGGGACCCGATTTACTAGAGCAGAGAGCACATGAGCCTCGCTGACGGAACGAACTTTGCTTCAAAATTTCCTGGATTACAGTCTCCCCAGGACTATATTAGGTGAAGCATCTAGTAAATTGATATATTTCAGTTTTTTTCAAAAATCTATAGGGAGCATGGCGAATGCTGGACGAGTGAATAGTCCAGGGATGGAAGAATGGTGCAATGCGAGGTAGAGAGCAAATTAATTTTCCGCATGTACAGAGCTAGACGTGGATAGACACAACTTAACTATTAATAAGCTTCCACAACGTGAACGACCGACGCGTGCTGTAGATATTTTCAATACAGGTATATGTCTTTAAGGTATAACTGAGTTACATGGATATGCCTGGTACAAACAGGTAGATAATACATTAAGTGTATAGGGTTTCACTTATTTAAGTCTAAAGTTTTAACTTAGAACCCCACGAACACTGACAGGCGAATAAGCGCGTAAGTGTGTGAACAGAACACGTAAGACTTAAAGAGGGTTTACAACCCTTTATATTTACAATCAGTTCCTACTTGGAACTTTATACAAAGCCTCCACTCGCGCTTGAACTTAAATGATAATAAATTTAAGTTAAACTAAACTAGCTTAACTAAGCTATCTGAAAGGTATAGCCGCAGCTATCAGAGATCTAACTAGTTAGCCCCTAAGTATTAATTAAATCGCCGAAGCCAAGCAAGGGCCTAAGGTATGGCCGAGCGTAGCAATAGCTAAGAGAGACGTAGCCAAAAGGGAAACGTCCGCTAGTCAGGGAATCAGACTCTCTCTCGAAGTCGGTGTAGTATCGACTAGTATCGACTAATCAACGTTCTCATTTGCATTAACTGCGTTTCTGAAATTACATTCTGGCAGGAAATTGTAAGCTGAAATTAGAATAAGATAGGAAAGATACAAAACTTAAAATAACTGTTAATAAACTTATGATAAACCTTACAAGTGTGACAATAAGCAAATAAAGAGCTATTGATATCAAATGTTAAAACAATTCATTAAGTAAGGCAATAATAAACACAATTGTTCAAGGTTACAGTCTACAGAAATTCTGACACTCCTACAGTCTGTCTATCATAAGAAAAGCTCTCGCCATTTAGTCTGAAGCTGTCTGTTGCCGTGAAAACGAGCCTTGACCCATTTTCCGTAGGGGTGTCTTGAAGACGAATGATAACTCTTTTCCCCTAAGCCAACAGTCGCCCCAAAACAAAATAAGAATAAAGCAATCCTTTGTTCGCCCCTGTTTGAAATCTACTAGCCCTGTTGCTATAGCGACCGCAACCCGCCAGACACTGGATCGGGAGCTGTACTTCTCGTAGACAAGAAGTACTTTTTTCACTATAATGGAAGTATTACTAACCCCGATTTAACTTTGGCTTCGAGCGACTCAGCAGATGAGGTGAACAGAGAAATAATATATGATCCTGGCTCTGGCCATCACATTATTGTTACTTCATTCCGAATTAAGGGGAAAATATCTAAACAACAGTGTTATTCTAAGAACAGGTGGAATTTTAGGAAGGCCAACTGGAAGGCTTACCGAGATGAACTGGAGGTTATTTTTACTAAACCAACAGAATATAGAAAAACAAATGTTGATTCCTCCTTGTCGTATTTTTTGCAAGACCATTTCAACAGTGGTTAAACGTTGGCTATCTAGAGGTAAACAACACAACTACAAACCCTTTTGGAATGATCAACTTACTCGTTTAAGGGAACAGTCGGTTCAGGCCCCTACTAAGGCTGAAAATTCTAACAACCCGAAAGATGTCAAAAACTGGAGAAAGAGTATTGCAGTTCCCCGTAAAGAAATCAATTTAGCAAAGTGCAAGAGTTTTAATATTTTTATAAATAATACTGACGATCGCAAAGGCGGTGCTAAAGTTTTTAAATTTATAAATAAATTGAAACGTGACGACCCCCTTTCCTCAAGGGTACCAATAATTTTTAAAGCTTTAAAATTTAACAAGGATATTTCTAACGCTTTTATGAATTTTTATGCTTCCAATCAACGTTTGAGTGGTGAACGTAAGAGAGATTAAAAGCTGATGAAAAAATTGATTGAGGATTCCTTTTAGACTTTGGGATTTGGACAAGAGATTTTTATAGAGAGTTTGACATTTTAGAATTAGAAGTTATTAATTTCTAAGGATAGGAAAAGGTCGAGGCTCAGATAACATACATCCAGAGTTTATTAAACATCTAGGATATAAAAGTCAAATGTTCCTACTATCTATTTTTAATCATAGTTGGAACTCTTATGTACCCACCATGTGGAAACAAATCCATTATTATCCCTATTTTGAAAAAGGATAAACCTGCAGATAATATTAAAAGCTATCACTCATTGCATTGATTAATGTTTTGTCGAAGATTTTGGAAAAAATGATAGTCTCTAGACTAACTTGTTTTCTGGGAATAACAGTCTCTTGTCTCTTCAACAAGCTAGATTCAGACAGTATCATTCTACTGTCCAGCAGGTGCCTTATATTAGTCAAGCCATTAAGGAATCTTTAGACAATCGCTTGTCTGTCCCGGCAACATTCATAGACTTTGAATCAGCTTATGATAAAGTATGGAGACTATGTACTATTCAGAAATTACAGAACTTGGGAATAAATGGCAGGATGTTATTATTGATTACGAATTTCTTATCACAGCGTTTTCTGTTGTTAGATATGGCTGTAACATTTCTAGATTTAAACAGACTGAAACTGGCCTCCCACAGGGAACAGTAATTAGCCCAATTCTTTTTAATGTTTTTATTAACGATTTTCCGAAGACTCTGGCATAGCGGGTAGATTCTGCCCTTTTTGCCGACGATTTGGTTATCTGGAGCAGTGCTTCTAAAAAAGCAGGAGGGTTTAAATGAGACTCTTAATGGTGCTCTGAAAGAGCTGGAATATTGGAGTCAAAAATGGTGTGAGAGTAAATCAGGATGAGAGCATGTGCCAGTTCTTCATTCTGAACAGACAGACTTTTACACCGAAGTTGACGTATAAGGGTGTAGATGTTCAACATAATGATTTGACAAAATATTTGGGTTGCATCCTCGATCCACGCTTAATTGGAGTACACATGCAGGACATTTGAAAAATAAAGCCGTAAGAAGACTTTCTGTCTTAAAACGTTTGGCTGGCTCAAGGTGGGGCTGTGATAGAGAGACATTGACGGCTAATTAAAAATTATACATTCAACCAATTATTGGTCATTGTAGCGAGATCCTCATCACGGCTTCGAAGAATGCAGTCTAGATCCTCGAAGTCTTCAGAACCAAGCGTTACGCATAATTACTGGGTCAGTGAGACCTACTCCTATTCTTGCAATGCAGCTTTTAACCGGTTTGGAACTTGTTCATGATTGTATTAAGAGAAAAGTGATTCTATTATACCAGAAGCTGGTGCGTTTGCCCGACAACCCTTTTTGGAGGAACTATAATTTTGGAGGAAATTCTAGGAATCTTAAAACTCAAATTGACTTTATACAGGCTGCTCAGGGAGAATCTGATGCTTTGGAGTCGAGCCGAGATGATCTAATTTTACCTACTCCCCATTGTCCCTTGGACTTTTTAAATTTGTATATAAAGCTTGAGCTTACTTATAGAGTTGTTAAAAACGAAATGAGCAATTCACAATTAAGATCTATTGCAATGGAAATTATTGGGGTTCGCTATCCTCAAAACGAGTGGTTGCATATCTACACTGACGGCTCCATGTTAGAGAGAACGCGCGGTGCTGGAACAGGTATCCCCCCTTAGCTAGCTTTTCAGTTTCTACTTACCAGTGAGACCTCTTACTACTGCCTTTGATGGTAAAATCGAAGCGACTGTTGTGGCTATTCAACAACTGTGGATTCGCAGTCACTCTTTTGTAAAATCTGACCATATTATCAGATTCCAAAAGTGCGCTTCAAGCTCTTCTGAATAATCAAAATAGTTCGCAAAGAATCTCAGATTGTAGGCCTTTGCTTAAGGCAATGGAACACAGAATTTCTTTCCAATGGATTCCAGTCTACTGTGGAATTATGGGAAATGAAAAAGCTGATACTTTGGCTAAGAAAGGAAGTTTCATAATGCAACGCCTTAATCTGTTGCTTTCATTTCATACGACTAAATTGTTTGTTAACCTGACTCTTAATAAAATTTTTAAGCAGATATGATACAATGTGCTATGGATAAGAGTTGGAGATTTCTGGGGGAAGAGACAACTTTAATTCCCAGACCCCCAATCTTTTGTAAAAGTGGGTCATATTGTGGGATTCCAAAAGTGCGCTTCAAGCTTTTCTGAATAATCAAAATACGTAGTTCGCAAAGAATCTTAGATTGTAGGCTTTTGCTTAAGGCAATGGCACACAGAATTTCTTTCCAATGGATTCCAGTATACTGCGGAATTATGGGAAATGAAAAAGCTGATACTTTGCCTAAGAAAGGAATTTTCATAATGCAACGCCTTAATCTGCCGCTTTCATTTCATACGACTAAATTGTTTGTTAACCTGACTCAAGAAAATTCTTAAGCAGGATATGATACTGTACGCTGGTTCTCATAAATAATATGCTTAAGAATCACACAGCGGACTGTATAATAACATTGACTCAGTAGGAAGGTAAACACACTCTCATTTATTAACATCTCTCGCTTAACTGACTCATTACTCTCGTCGACAGCATCATTACTCAAATTTTTTCTAACCGGGGCGCTGCGCTCGCAGGCGTGGACATACCGCCCGGCGTTGACATGGTTACATTCAACAATTTAAAATTTTCGCAAATACATATCGATAGCATGAATCTAATTAAAATATAATACTACAAAAACTATAGATATACATCTTATAATTACACTAATTTTGCTCATTTATGTAAAGGTAAAATGCAAATTTTAGAAATTGGCCTTATAAAAGTTCCATTTTTTGTTTTTACTTTTACGACTCTTACTTTATTATCTTTACCTGCTAGCGTTTTTATAATTCTACCTAATGGCCGATTACAATTAAGTGTATTATCTTCTCGTAAAATGACCATAGTACCAACTTCTACATTATTTTTTTCGTAATACCATTTATTTCTTTGTTGAAGTGTACTTAAATAATTGTTTGACCAACATTTCCAGATGGACCGAGTTACTTTTGTTAACTTTTTCCGGTTGTTTAACATGTTATCACTTGCATTTAAAATGCTGGGTTCGACTAATGCAGTTATTGGTCTTCCAATCAAAAAATGACCAGGCGTCAAGACATCAAAGTCATCCAACTCAGCTGACATAGGATACAGTGGGCGTGAATTAAGTGTCCCCTCAATTTGGGTAATTATAGTTAAAAATTCCTCAAATGTTAATTTTAAATTTGCCACCACACGTCTGAGATGATGTTTGACAGACTTGACGGCTGCCTCCCAAAGTCCTCCATAATTAGGAGCACGCGGAGGAATGAAAGTTCAATCAATGCCCTCAATGGATAAATAATTACCTAAATTGTCGTCTGGTTTGTTAATCAATTTGTTCAATTTTTTCAATTCTAAATTACTTCCAACAAAATTTTTCGCGTTGTCGGAAAAGATACATGCACACTTACCTGTTCTGCTAACAAATCTTTTTAATGCTGCGATAAAGGCCTCACTAGAAAGGTATGTAACAAGCTCCAAATGACAAGCCTTTGTTAAAACAAACAAAAATGCATAAATATATTTTATTAAGAATTCCTTTCCTCTGATTTTTATATTTTATCATAAATGGCCCGCAAAAATCAACTCCTACACAATTGAAGGGGAAGTTTGGTGTAACTCTTTACTGCGGTAAATGGGCAATGAGTTGCTGACAAGGGACTGGTTTTGCTTTAAAGCAAATCACGCATTTATGGACTAATTTCCTACAAAGATTATGAGCACCTAAAGGCCAAAACATTTGACTAATATAACACATTAATCCTTGACGTCATATGTGCATGTATTTTTTATGGACCATCTCTGCTATTAAGATAGTTAATCTTTGATGTTTTGGCAATATTATAGGAAATTTTCTTTCAAAGTTATACTTAGTATTGGTTAGTCTTCCGCTTACCCGCAAAATATTGTCCTTATCTATAAAGGAGTATGAACTTTTAACTTACTATTCGGAACCACCTTACCGTCTTTCTGAAGACTAGTTAATTCTTTTTTAAACTTCTTTTTGAACGATTTTTAATTAGCTTTAATTCCGCATGTTTAATTTCCTCACTGCGAAGAGGACCGCTAATCGTGTTCTTAGCCTTGCAATTATTGTAGAATCTGTAAATAAAACTTAAAATACGCAAATTTTAACATAGTTATTACTCAAACTTAAGAATTCATTTAGGAAATAATTGACTTTTATATTAAGTGAAATTCTAGTCATTAAGTTTTTTGAGTTCATCAGCAAAGTTTTTCACAATAACTTCAGTAGGAATCACTTTACATGGATACTCATCCTTCATCAGGAAACCAGGACCCTTCCACCACAGCTCACTTTTGACAAGCTTGATAGAGTCAAGTCCCCTGGAGACAATATCAGCCGGATTTTCACCTGATGGAACGTGCTGCCACTGTCGCACATCCGTCATTTCTTGAACCACAGCTACTCTATTAGCAACGAATTTTTTCATACAGCAGAGCTCCTTTTGCAGCCAAGACAAGACTATCATAGAGTCGCTCCACAAAAATACGTTATTAATATTGAGTTTCAGAGCAGATATTACTCGATTCATTAATTTCGCAAGCAATACAGCTGCGCATAACTCTAATCTTGGTATGCTAACTCGTTTTATGGGAGAAACTCTTGATTTACTTGTTACAAGCCTTATTATTACTTCACCACATTGGGAGATGGATTTACAATAAACTACAGCTCCATACGCTAACTCAGAAGCATCACAAAATCCGTGTAGCTCAATAACAATTGCTTCTGCGACAAGAATGCATCTCTTAATTTCTAAATTACATATATGAGGCAGTTCAGAGAAAAATCGTTGCCATTCCTTGGCTTCTTTTTCAGGTAGAGGATCGTCCCATTTGAGCTTCAAAAACCATAGTCTCTGAAGAAATATTTTAGCTTTAGCTATCACGGGACCCAATAAACCAAGTGGATCAAAGATTCTTGCTATTGTTGACAAAACTTGCCTTTTAGTAATTTTACACTCGTCTTCTAGTTTCATTTTAAAATTAAAACAATCTTTATCTGCTTTCCAGGAAACACCAAGAGCTGAAACTTCATTCGCGCATTGGAATGTGTATTCATCATCAACGTTAACTGCAAGCTCCGGATTGTTGCTACGCCATTTGTGCAGAGACATAGTTCACTTCTTAAAGTCTTAATCAATTCTTGCTGTAACTTCTTTGCCGAGCTCAATGAACTGGACCCTGTTAGCACATAATCCATGTAAAAATCACTCTGTAGAACTGCAGCCGCTAATGGAAAATTTCTGAACTCATCTACAGCAAGCTGACGTAATGTTCTCATGGCTAAGAAAGGTGCACTTACTGTGCCATAGGTGACCGTATTGAACTCAAAAGTTTTTACTGGACCATTAATTGACTCTTTCCACAAAATTCTCTGTAGCTGCCGTTGAGTAGGATGAATCGATATCATTCGGTACATCTTTTTGATATCCGCTGTAAAGGCATAAACATGTTTTCGGAAACGTACCATAATCGAAAACAAGTCCTCTTGAATTACACCACCATTACATTGAAATGAATTCAGGGAATTGCCTTTCGACGTTGTAGTCGAAGTATTGACCACTACTCTCAAAAGTGTCGAAATTTTCTCAGGGCGATAAATCACAAGGTGGAATATAGTACGTTCCCTTCTGCTCGTCATCTTCATTCTTGAATTCAGTCATGTGACCTAGTTCTCCATATTCACGTAGAAAAATCTGAGTACAATAATAAGTAATTTTCATCTTTATTCAAACAAATCCACAACTAGTTCAACCTCTTAAGCGCGATTTGTTTCGAATTCCCTAAACACATTGGATCTTCCTTAAACGGCATCTTCACTAAGTATTTTCCATTATCTTCACGGGTATAGTTGTTTTTAAAATGCTCTTCACAGAATTCGGATTCTTTACTTCCCTCCTTTGCAACCTCAACGTTTTCGAGTTCCCAAAATTGCTTGAGTGAGTTATCTAAATTTGTTTCTTCTGTTATCACACCACAATAAACCCCACTCTCTTTTTCTGTTACGTAACTCCCAGACGCAAAAAATCCAAACACACTATTTTGTAGAATGATATTAGAATTGTCAAATCGAATTTGACCAGGTTGTAACAACTCTAAATATATCTCTGCACCGAGCAAACAGTCAATACGTTCGGGAATGTTAAACTTGTCATCAGCTAAATTTATATGTCTAACATTCTCAAGAGAAATGTTTACTCTTTCTGAGGGTATAAAGTCTGTCGTTATCTTCGGAACTACCAAGAAATCTACATTTTTAACGTAACTTTTACTTTCGTTACGAATATTTGCATTAACTCTTGTTTTTATTCTTAGAGAGGAATCATTTAAACCGCTAACTACTATATCTACCTTTTCTTTTTTTAATTTCATGGTATCTACGATATGTTTACTTAACAGGCAAGATTCATTTCCCCTATCCAAAAGGCATCGTAATTTATAGTCATTTCCTTTTTCATCTGTCAAAATACATATCGCCGTACTTAGTAACACTTTATTTTTCTTTTTATTCGAATGATTACTCATGAATGTTAAGCTTTGCGCAAACTCTGGCGCTTCTACATTAGGAAATTTAGGATCTTCGCACACCGGGGTTGTCGATGGCCTTGAATTCTGAAGATTATTTGCTGACTCACTTTTAATTCCAACCTCATTTTTTCTACACGCGTTACGATTTTTATTGGAGTTTCGGTTTGGAAAATGCAATGTTTTATGATGTCTCTTTTTGCAAAAACAAGACAGTTTGGAAGAGCAATTTGATACAGAGTGTTTGTTAGATATGCAGTTAAAGCAAAGATGATTATTTTAACTACTTCTACTCTATCATTCACTGATAATTTTAGATAAATTGGACATTTAGATAGATGGTGATATTCAGTTTTACATACCACACAATTAGAAGAAATATCTGAAAGAAATACTTTCGAAACATTTTTCGAAGAACTGTTATAAGAGCTTACAGCAAATGGTTTTCCTTTAGATGTGAAAAATAAATCCACCTCTTTTCCTAACTCAATGGGTTTAAACCACTTGTCTCCTTGTCTCACACTAATATGAGTTGCTGTTTCTTTATCAAGAGTTTGATAAATTTTGTCAGATATTATAAGTTGATTTAATGATTCAAAATCCTTTACATCTCTTAATCTTAAATAATAGTTCCAACTAGTAGTTAAACGCGGAGCAAACTGAACATGAGTTTCATTTTGTAGTCTGGATGCTTTCCTAAATTGCTCTAAACATGAATACGGTGTTGGTTGAAATTCTCGTAATACTATTTCTTTTACTTTTGTGTAATTAATTAAATCTTTCTCCTCTATATAAGTGATAGTATTAAATGTCTTATCACCTAACAAATTCAACAAAATTTCCGCTTTGTATTTTTCCGGTATTTCCTTAGAAACAAATGCTCTCTGTAAAGAGGAAAAGAAAAAACCCCAACCTTCTGGTATTGTAAGTATTTTCATAGTTAAAGTACGAACGCTTTTTATAAGTGTGTCTAATGATTCGTTATTATTTTCGTTTTTAGGAATATCTGATTGTATTTCTGCACGTATTTTAACCAACTCTAGCTCTGCTTTAGAACGTTCCAACTTAATTTTCTCAAACTCTTAACTGTTTGGATTCCTCAGATTTTCTCCCTCAATGATCATGTTTGCGATTTCATTCACAGAATCTGGATCAGATTTATACGGATCACTGTTTTTGATGGCTATGTTTAATTCTAAAACTTTCATTTTATCTGTTAGCTCAACTCCTATTTCAAAGGCTATAAGCCTTAAATCCTCTTTAATTGCACTGTAGAGACATTAGGTTATTACGAAGCAGGAGGCAGGAAAAATGAGCAACGCCTTCGCCGGGAATCGAACCACGGACCTCTTGGTTACGCGTCGAGCATGCAGACCACTACATCACGAAGGCATGCGAAGAAGGCGGGAGAAATACCTTATAGCACCCTTAAACATTTTTCGTTCTGACACAACTCAGATTTCAAAGAAATAAAACCATGTTCACAATAGTGCTATTAAGTATAAGCTCAAATTAAATCTCAAATAATTCAAATAGTAAGTTACCACCTACTTGACCGTTGAATATTCTTCTTTCGAAACCAGAAGTAGCCACACCCTTGTAGTTCACATAACTTCTGAAGCCGTTTCTCATTTATAATAATCTCCGGCTTAAGGGCCAACATGTACGCTGTTCTCATTCTCATAAATAATATGGTTAAGAATCACACAGTGAACTGTATAATAACATTGTTTCAGTAGTAAGGTAAACACACTCTCATTTATTAACATCTCTCGCCTTACTGACTCATTACTCTCGTCGACAGCATCACTAGTCAAATTTTTTCTAACCGGGGGCGCTGCGCTCGCAGGCGTGGACAGATACAATGTGCTATGAATAAGAGTTGGAGGATTCTGGGGGAAGAGACAACTTTAATTTCTACACCCCCACTCTTTTGTAATAGTAGCTATATTGTCAGATTTCAAAAGTGCGCTTCAAGCTCTTCTGAATAAGCAAAATAGTTCGCAAAGAATCTCAGATTGTAGGCCTTTGCTTAAGGCAATGGAACACGGAATTTCTTTCCAATGGATTGCAGTCTACTGTGGAATTATGGGAAATGAAAAAGCTGATACTTTGGCTAAGAAAGGAATTTTCATAATGCAATGCATTAATCTGCTGCTTTCATTTCTTACGACTAAACTCTTTGTTAACCTGACTCTTAAGAAAATTCTTAAGCAGGATATGATACAACGTGCTATGGATAAGAGTTGGAGAATTCTGGGGGAAGAGACAATTTTAATTCCTTCCCCCCCACAAGCCGGGAGGATATCTACCTGCTGCCGCAATCCCAGTATGTTTCAGTTCAAAGTATCAAGTGATTAGTGATGCTTTTCTTTTCTCTGACCTTGCTAAAGCTATGACGTTTCCCTAATTGGATTTTGAATTTTCAACAGTTCCAGTGACTGGACTGCGAAAGAAAAAAGAACAGAAGAGTCATTAATATGTGCGTGAACATCATTGAACGTTTCATGATTTGTTTGGTGATGAAAACTCCGAGGATATTTTGGCTCCGGATCTACTGCGTGGATTGTTTTTGTGTGGAGGTTGTGTGTAATGTTTAAAATGTGTTGTGCAAGTATGCCGTCAAGTCTTTATCTAGTGATGTGTGTGCCCGTATCAAATTTTATGTATTGTGCAAAGTGATTGGTAAAAATTGATTCAGTTATTTAAAGTGCATTCTTCAGAAAAATTATAATTTAATTTTATGAAAACCAGATCTAAAACAAAAATGTCAGACGAACAAAAAATTGCATCTGCCACAATCAGTACGGATAAATTTCAGTGCGCTATATTTGATGAACAGAGTTCCGATATACCCATCAATAAATATTTATTATTGTTTGAGAAAAAAATGTGAAAATAAGAATATCGTCGAAAAGGACAAGTCATTGGTGTTCTTTGAGTGCCTCCGAGGCGAGGCCTTAGGATTTTATTTAAGGGAATGTGTTGAGTTAGAATGGAAAGAAGTAAAAGATAAATTTCTTACGTATTTTGCCCATGCAGAAATCGTTTAGTGATTTTGTTAGTATAAGTTATTCTAAATTCAATGACACTGAAAAATATTTTAGAGAAAAACTGAAATGTACCGCCAGTCTAAAATTAAATGATATGGTTTTAAATGGCCCATTAAACAACGTCTTCCTGAGCAGCGGAGGATGTTGCTCACTGTGAAAAACGTAAATACGATTCAGAAATGGATATCTTTGGCGAGGAAAATGTTTCCTAGTTCCAGTTGTTCTACCTCAAATTCACTGGGAGAAATACATAAAGCACAAAATTTTCACCTCCTAGACAAAATGTACCATGAAATATTTTTCAACCAAGGCTTTACCAGCCAAGATATAGGTCTCCGAGACCATTTTTCAATCCTAGATATAATAATCAGGTCTGGAGAAATGTCCACTCTCAGCAAATAACTTACCCGTATAGATAATTTCCTTCTATAAGTTATTATAATCCTTATTCGCAACAAAATGTTCCAAAAAAGAAATGATTTTATTTCAAAATTAATGTACAAATTAATCAAAAAGAAATTCCTGCGATTATCGATGCATGAACTTTGATGAATATGGTATCTGAAAGTATTTTAAATTCTATTCATGCAAAAATTGAACTTGTCCAAAATAACCCTAATACTAGATTATGTTCATTATCAGGAGATCTTGTTGTGACTAAAATAGTAGTTGTGCAAAATAGGTAACATTACTAATACTGTAGTATTTTATGTTGTAAATTCTAATTTAAATTATTTATTATTATCATCATCTTGTGTTTCCTTATTTAAACGTTAATAAATATAAAGGGCATCAATTTAAACGCGTGATAAGTAGTTATTTAATTAAATAACCTTTTTCAGAATAATTTTGTGTGTAAAAATAATGTAAATAGTAAGAATTTTTATAATTATGCTGAAAATAGTGAATTTGATAATGATCAATTGCAAAAATTATTAAGTAATTACGTAGGAATATTAGGTATTTTTGGAAAGCAGGAGAGATGAAAAATGGGCTTCCACTTGCAGGGACTCAAATCACGGACCTCTCACGCCCAGCGTGTTAACCACTACGCAATGAAGGCATGCTAATAAGGCGGGAGAAATACCTTATATATTAAAGGGCGACTAAGGATTGGGGGACCCAATGGCCAAATCCTGGTGGTGGAGTTTTATCATCTACCATCTTTTTGTTTGGGCGTCACTGTAGAGGCATTAGGATTTTTTTTTTTTGAAGCAGAAGATGTGAAAATAAGCAATGCTCTCACCAGGAATCGAACCTCGGACCTCTCGAATACGCTCTGAACGTCTGATCACTACACCACGAAGGCATGCAAAGAAGGCGGGAGAAATACCTTATAACTATAATCATATATTTGCTAGAAACAAGTAGTATTAATATGGAACCTCCACGAGTAATTTAACTTCAGAATTACCTATTGCTTCTCGACCATATAGAGCATCCCCTAGAGATAATAGTGAAATTAAATGGCAAATAGATGAGTTATTAAATACTGGAGTCATAAAACCTTCATGTAGTACTTTCATTTAAACCTTATGCTGCACCTGTAACTTTAGTTTATAAGAGAGATGAACAAACAAAAAATAGATTATGTATTGATTATTGGAAACTTAATCAAATTATTAAAACTGATTCGGAATCTATTTCTAGAATTGATGCTGTATTAGATCAATTAACAAATGCAAATATATTTTCCACATTGGATTTAACATCAGGTTATTGGCATGTAAAATTAAATAAAAAAGTTACTGAAAAATTAGCATTTACTACAAATTTGGTTTTTATGAATTTACTAGATTACCTTTTGGTTGGAAAAATTCCCCAGCTGTGTTTCAAAGAGCTCTTAGACAAATTTTAAATAAGTATCAGATTCAATTTGCTTTAAATTATTTTGATGACATTATCGTATTTACTCCAAATTTTGATGAACATCTTGAACATCTTAAAATAATATTTGATATATGTAAGAAAGAGAATGTAAAATTGAAACAATCTAAGTGTAATTTTGCTAAAGAAAAAATAAATTATCTAGAATATGAGGTTCAAGCAGGACAGTATCAACCTAGTAATGCAAATATTGAAGTTATTAAAAAAATTACAGCCATCTAGAAATGTTAAAGAATTACAAAGATTTTTAGGAAGTATAAACGCATATCATAAATTTATTCGAAATTATGCGAAAATTAGAGCTCCTCTAACAAATTTACTTTAAGAAGATACTCCCTATAAATGGACTAATGAATGTCAAACGACTTTTCAAAATTTAAAGGATGCGTTAATTTTAAGACCTATTTTAACTTTGTTCAATCCAAGATATCCTTGTTATGTATGTATTTGTAGATGCATCTAAAGAAGTTGTTGGTGAAGTTTTAAAACAAGAACACCCAGATGGTAATTTACATCCGATTGCTTTTCATTCCAAAAAATTAAGATCTTATGGAAAAAATTATGCAATAACTGAATTAGAGTGTTTAGCAATTATTTGGTGCTATAGATAATGGAAATGTGTTCATCAACAGAAATTTGACATATTTTTAGCGAACATTTATTTTATGAAAAAACTATGAAAAAACGAAGTTATGCATAACAGAAATGTGCATTATTATAGAGATGCCACAACAAAGAAACTTCTCACCTAGGAAACATTCGGCTTGGAAAGAGAATGTACAATGTTTTTACTTCAGGTACTATAGTAAGGACAAAGAACCTCTATGTAAAGAAGGAAAGGCTCCATAGACGTAATGTAAACCACTTTGTCTGCAACGCCGCTACAAAGAAAAGGGAACATTCGCCAAGGCATTTGGCGACGGAATCTATTGGCGAGAATTTCCCCTCTGTGATGTACCGGTTCTTTCGTACCTAGCCGACATTTTTCCCCTCCACGACGTGTATAGGAAATTGAGGAACACGGGCTAAGGTGAATCGTTCTTTGACTTGTCGCTATAAACTCGGAAATGATGAAATATTACGTGAAGTTTCACTTTCACTGGCTGTTGAACTTCCATTGTCCATATCGCTACTTGAAACCAAAGAACATATTCTTTGTTTAAACTCTTGCTAAACGTAACGGTCGAACCTGTCCAAACCAACTTCGACATTCAGCCTCGAGCTTTGGCGCTTTTTGGCGACAGATATTTCACGCATGCGCAGTTGTTTCCCTTTTCTTTGGAAGGGAGCCACTTCTGCTTCTGCGAAGTTTTCCTTCTTAACAGTACATATTCTTTGGTAAGGAGGCTATCAGTTAACTGCGTTTGCAATAGCAGTAGCATCAAACTGAATTTTAGAATCATTTGTTACCACTTTCATTAAATATCAGTTCAGAATACTTAATAGTATAGCAGGTGCCTTTGTCAGCGGCCGAGTGGTTAAGACCTCTGAAAACCGGTAGTTCGAGCTGAGATCAAACCCAGGCAAACGGACTGTCTGCATGGTTCATTTTCGTGTTTTTCTCCATGTGTAACAAGAATGTGTGTCAGTTTCTATTAGAAAAGTCCTCCACCGAGGCCTCCCTTCCCTTAGGCACATAGTCCGCCTGTATTTTTTTCATATCCAAATAACCAACCATCCAATAATTTAGCAGTTTCGTCTTCAAGTAAGTGATGAGTCTTCTGTGAAAACTGACTCTGACCAAAATATTGGAATTAAATGAACAAAAAAGAGTGCTCTTTCAGAGAAAGAGAAGAGTTCAGCAAAAGATTTGAAAAGTATGTTTCACATGAATATAATCGTAATGCACAAATATAATGTGATGAGGAAAGTCTTTCGACTTATTATAATTGAGTAATACATAATGAATAGCAAACACCCGTATACTCATATTTTTTGTTTAAACATAAATATAACTCTATAAATATTGATATGAAAATGCTTATTTTAACTTAAATGCAGATATATAATTTGCATTTCCCAGTTAATGCAAATTGTACGGATGCGTTACTGTTACTATGTTCATTATATAACTTTTGGAAAATATTATATAAAAACTTTTTGTATCAGGAAATTATAGTTAATATTGATATGCATTTGTGAATTTCAGTTGCAGGAATACGCTGACAAAATTTTTCTCTACATTTTAAGTACTTTCAGGATAATAATTCTGAAAGAAGTTAAAGTAATATTTATTACTTAAACTAAAATGTGCCGATATTTATTATATATTTGATATAAAATTTATTTAATGTTTCTTTTCCATTAAATGTAGTGAAATCTTTTTAAAATTACAAAAAGTTGAAAATAAAAGTAAGCATTTTGAGCCAAGTGAAAAATGCAAATAATATTTTATTTCTTTAGAACATGCGCAAATCTGTTGCGTAGTTTTATCATGGCGAAGCAAGTAATTTCAGAGAAGAGGACATTACGAAGAATTATGTTGGAATTTTTAAAAAGGATTATGGCCTTATATTTGGTTAGTGCTCATCATTTGTTTATAATTTAAATTCTTGCTTAAATATATTTACTCGAAATAGGAGTACTCGTTCTAAACTAAAATTAAGGCAAGAAGTTAAGTTGCTTAATCAGTAATTTAGAATGATCTGTACGTATTTAAAAAAAAAATTTTAGCTAGATAGGATGATTTTAAGGTACACATGCTTCGATGATTTGAATATTGTGTTTTAAATATCATAAGTTGGTTCTATTTTCTTGGTTGTGATGCGTAACACTGTTTCCTGCTACAATGCTAGGAAATTTAAAAATATGAGCATTATCAAGTGAAAGTTATAAAGTGCCTTGCACACACGGCTTGATTTGTACATAAACGATTGATTACAATACAGGAAATCTGTAATATTTTGTACTACATAAGTACTGTTTACAGTAGACGTAGACATTCATGAAATCAAAATTTCGTTTATTTACAATATCAAAATGATTGTATATTGAAGTGCATTAACATTTGTTTAAATTTATGCATTTAGTGACTTCATTGCTGTACACATCTTTCTGAATTCATGGATAGAATGTATGAATCCAGCAACTTTTAGAATCAAAAACGAAGCTGCTAACAATGCTGAGTTTACATTAAACGAAAACTTAGCGAAGAAAGGTTAGGAAGAGTTATTTGAATTTATGCTTTTCTGTTAATACAGAATAATACAGTACACAGTTATGAAAAATACTGACTTCTGTTAGATTTCGAATTTGCGAAATTTGTTCAACTTTTTGCAATTTGATTTGAAGTGCATATTTAAGGATGTTGATAATTTTCAAATATTTGATTTGCACGAAAGAGTAAGAAGCAAATATGGGTTCATTTGTATACAGTACGCTCTTAGTATCAAGAAATGACAAACATATATTTTCGTTGATAACTTTTACGTATTCTAAGTTTTTTTAAATAAAACACACACATAGGTACAATCTTACTTCAAAACAATCCTTAACAAATATTAAATTTAATTTTTTTGATAGGTATTACATTTTGAAAGATGTCTAGACGTTTTCATAACAACGGATATCCCTTCATTCAGACAAGGGTATTAAGATGAGATAATGTGAAACCTTCACTTTAAAAAATTTGGAAATATATGCACAAAGAACATGCTTTGATCTAATTAAGATAGAATAATACGCCGAACAAGTATTAATTTGGAAGTCAAACAATAATAATAATAATAAAAAAAAAAGCGTTATATTTGCAAATTTTCACAGTACACAGTTTTCTGATTTTTGTTGTTTGACTTTCAAATCAATTCTTTGGTCTTTCAAATACAAGCTTTAGAATTTAAAAATTTTATGTTGTGAATTAGTGTGCGGTCAATATTCAGCGAATCGTATTTTCTTTGCAGAATGTTTGGAATATGGTACAAGCCTTCAGCGCTGCTTCGCCAATATCTTTTGAAGCTTTAATTTTGGGTATTCTAGATGCTACAAGTTTTGTAATATCTTTTTGTACAGTAATAGCTTTATTGTATTCAGAGCTCATTAAAGATTTTTTGAAAACTATGTTATATGCAGCGATTACGATCAGCAACCGAATCACCTGGACGTTAAATATTCTCAGAGTATTCTGTAAGCAAGAGGAAGAACTCGCTGAGACAGAGCCGGTCAGTTGTGAAACATTTAATGATTCATATGAATCTAATTGCAATGCTTCTAACTTACATGAAAGCTGCGAAGCCCCACAAGGCTCACCGGCTGTAATAAAAACAGCTTCAATATTAAATATTTTGCAAGAAATCTATAAACAAGAGAAAGGATTCGTTCAGCCGGAGTCAACCAGTTATGAAACTTTTAATGACGGTTTATATGAATCTAATTGCAGTGCTACTAGTGAAAACTGCGAAACCCCGCAAAGCTCACCTGCTGTAATGGAAATGATTTCAACTGAAATAAATAACACACTATGTCCATCATTTTCAAAGACACCACCAAGCCCATCTTGCTTAATAAATATTAGGCGAAATGAAGTTTATTTTAGCCCCAGTGGTTCAAACTTGTATAGCAGCGACGAAAATTTGCTGTGTGAGGAAAAATCTTCTTTCGATACAAAATTGTATAGTTTAAGAAGAGCTGGAAGCAGCAAAATTAAAAACTGCGTTAGAAGACTGAAAGAAATTAACTCTAGATTAGAAAAAGTAGAGCAAGAAAGAATGAAAATATTTTCAGAAAACTCGGATTATTTCGAAATATTTAAACCTAAAAATTCAAGCAGTCCAGAGGAGAAAAGTTGCTGCTTTGGTTTTCTTTCCAAATTAAGGATGAAGCAGAGAAACTATACATTAAGTTCAGATCTGTATAAAAACTTTTAAAACGATGCCATGCTTTATATTAGTTTCTGCATAGTGCTTTATATTATAGCTGCAAGAAAGTCATTTAATTAGATTTTTAATTGTATTTATAATTTTAAATATTCCCAATTTACGGAATCCCTTCTATCGGACTTGGAGTGTATCTTGTTTACTCTGAATAATTCTGCTTTTAGTATTCGCTATTTTAGCAAAACATTGGCAAGTTTAGAAAAATTCAATTATATGTATTAATTTGCCGTTTATAAAAAAAAATATAAAACAAATTATGAGTGTTTTCTACAATTTATTCTTAAATTTCTAAAACGGGCTAGATTACGATTTAATATTTAAAATAAAAATTAGTATTTTAACATGGCTGCATATAAAATCGTCTTTTGTTGTGACTTGAAGTCTGTTAAAATGAAAACTCTGATACATCATATTTAATGCCTTATCCTTGCCCATACTTTCATCTCCACGAATGGGCAGATATATGAGCCTTTTTGTAATTTTATCCATATACAACTTGAAAATGAGCAAGTTTTCTCGGGAAAGGCCTTTACGAAGGCATGCAAGCCCCACATGTTTAGTCAATCCCCCTCCCCAGTTCTTCAACTTCATCCGTGGCCGAATGGTTTAGACTCCTGAATACTGGTAATTCGACCTGGCTTGGGTTCGATCCCAGACGAGCCGGCTGGATGCACAGATGGTTTTCATGGCTTTCTCCATGTGTGATGTGAATATGGGTCAATTTCCCTCAGAAAGTCTTCCACAAACGCATCCCTCCTCTAAAGCAGATAGCCCTCGTGGCTTTGCCATATTAAAATAATCTAGTGTAACCCTCTGCAGCGTAAGATTTGGAAACTTCTGCTTTATGGTAGCAACGAACAAAATACGAATGGATAGAAAATTATAATGGGTACTTACGTACTATGAGGACTACCTAAATATCTCTCCAAAACTGGTGACATACGACCAAAAGTAAATAAATCTAAGTAAATCTACTCAAAAGTAAATTCATATGACCGAAAGTAAATAAATCTTTAAGCTTTTAAAAATTCAATACGACTGTTTTCAATTTCGGACACCAATTCGAAATTTTTAGTTTTTAAGTTTGTTCCTTATAATTAGGACTTTTATTTTGAAAAGAACTTATAAAGATAAACCAAAAATCGGCAATGGAAATTTTTATCGCCAAATGTCGCCAAGGTAGTCGTCATAGTACGTAAGTACCTTATAATGTATAGGCAAGCAGAAAAGTATTGAAAGTGATCTATTGACTTCTTTGAAATACAGCAATATTAGTGCATCTATTGATACGCACTTTTAACCCCTTAATTCAGAAACGGTATATCAAATATAATTTTCTTTTTCTGTTTTCAAGCGTTAAAAGAAGAATCGGGGCATACATGAGTAAATAACGTAATTTACACGGAACTATACTATTATTTCGGAATGCCCAATAGAAATATTACTAGTCTTGTTAATTTTTTATTTACTAAACACCTATTAATCGACTTTTATTAGCTAAAGTTTAAGAAGCTTATAAACCGGTTTTTTTTGTCAAAGCTTAAATTGCTCGATTTCATCCATTACTACTAATATTACTATAATGAGTAAATTTGATGCTTAAATTATGGGTAAAGTTATATAAGTAATATGATATGATGTTTTTTAAAAATATTCATATTAATACTATGGCAATTTTTATCGTGAATTCTATTATGGTCTATTGGAAATATTAGCTAAAAGTGTATTGCGTGCTAAGGTGTAGAAGTAAACTTTGCGATGAAAAAGTCAATCGTAGTTTAGCTTGCGCCGAGTTCCTCAAGGCCAAGTGCCTGTTGATTTAAAAAATGTCTTAAAAAAAGGCCTCTGACTTTTGACCGTGTATGGCACAACAGGTTACTGTATAAACTCAACGATGCCAATTTTCCCAGGGAGATTCGGTCAAGTATTTTTTGTCTCACAGAAAATCACCCTTAAACAAATGAATATCCTTTCAGTAATCAAAAATATTTCAGCAAGAGTATCTCTAGTTTCAAACCCTGAGCTTTGGAACTTCGAGGTTATACTGGTTTTCAGCAGGCATGTATTAGCGTGCTCTTGCCAGTTCCTTGATGTATCCCAAGTTGGGCCTGGCGGTTGTGATTTGGTAGAGAGATTTCCTTCCGTAGAGGTAGATTTGAAAGGAGAAAGAAAGTGAAACACCTTCCTTCTGGACGTTAGCTGCTAGAAAAACCCTGTGCTGATACTTTAATTTATATTTACAATTTCCCATGCATTAGTGATGGCTTAACTGTGCGCACGCCTGTTATGCTGACTATACACGATTTTGGCACAATCACTGCAACTGAAATAAGTCATCTCTAGGTTCCAAACTAAAATTCGGAATGCTGTATCGATGAAGAAGCGTGACCATTTAGGCATGTGTCTGAATAGCTCTTTTACCTGGAATATGCATACTCAAAGACCTGCAGGAAAAATTTATGCTGTAGCCTTTAAATGAAGACCCATTACTAACAAAATTTCATTTCTAGGTCTTCTCAGAAAGAAACGCATATATATTTCAAGATCTCAGAGTCACAACATACGTCTCCGCAGAATGGGCTGCAGCCAAAAGAAATTGCAAATTTTTCAAAACAAATTCTTTCGGTGAATCACAAATACTCGCTATTTTATTAGAAATAAGGCTTTATATAAAGACCTTAAGCTTAAGGAGTTACATGATTGCATTAATCGTATTAATGCAAACTTACTTACGTAGTGGGAACTCTGCTGTATACATGGGTTACACAGTGAGAAGTTCTGTTGTACGCATGAAGTTCCATATTGAAGTAATGAACACTCTTGATACCGATTAACTTTGGTGTTTTGACAAGCGTTCAACCTATGTGTAATGTGAATAAGAGCCAATTTCCATTAAAAGTTCTTCATGGAGGAATTTCTGCCTTGGTTATAGTGTTTCGCGAGTTTTGCATTAATTAGATCAATCAACCGACCCTGGTTCAAATTCAAGCCAGCGGTTCGTATGGGATGTAGTTTTCGCCGTTTCTCCACGTACAGCGTGAATACGAACTAGTTTCCCTTCAAGACCTTCAGAAAAGAAACTACCTCTTGTATGCTTTACCTCAATTGATTAATCAACCGTACTTACCTTGCGTTGAAATCATAACTGGGGAGGAATTTGAAAAGATGTGTTTATGTGTTCATTTACGTTCAGGGAAAGTCAGCTTACATGTCCATTGAAAGCTGTAAATTTTTTTGAATGGGAAATTTTCCGGCCCTCAAATCTTAATAATTTCAACAGGAAAAAAGTAGTTTCCAGGTTTTAAAATCTTATTTTATGTAACGTATCACCTGAAATACTTCTGAGTTTAGGATTTCGAATGCATGGTAAAAATGTAAATTTCATTATTGAATTGTAGTTTATACCTAAACACTGCTTTCAAAGCACCGAAATTTTAACCTGACTTTCAGAGTTGTCGTATTTAAGTAAAGAAAAAATATAATTTTTGCATCTTTATTATTTCTTGTACAACAAGGCTAACTTGACAGAAACTTGTTCTGAAGTAAACTCGAGTTACTTTGAACTCTATACCATCATTGGGACTCGAATCTGACATCTCATTAAAATTTTAACGTTTAAATATTTTACTTTTCTTAGAATCTGTGACACGGCCAACATCCTAAGGGTTGAAATCGGCGAAACACTGAGAATTTGTTCCGAATTCTTGTGACTGAAGGGCTGACACGTCACGAAATTTTCGTGGTTTCTCTCTCGCGTAATGTAAATATGGATTTACTGTTTTTAGACAGTCCATTAGACATGCCTGTTCATGGCCAGATAACTATAATAGTATATCTCGTTTTAATTAATTCACTCAAATGCAATCTAATTAATCTATTTTTACTTGGATATTCAGAGCAGGCAGATATTGATAGTTAAATTAAGATTTATACTGAAATCCTTTTTGCGTCTTTTCTTACGCTTAAGATGCAAACTTAATTTTAAACAAATCTCAAATACTTATGAAGCTGGCGCCTAAAAGGTAGCGTAAATTTACTTAAATGGAAATGAGTTTTTAAGAATTTTTGAATAATCTATTCTGTTTACTGAAATAGTCAAGCTTTGATAAAGAAATAGCTGCACATATATTTTGACGGCATGCATTTCAGGGCATTTTTCATGAAAGTGACATAAGTCGAAAGACACCAGTAAAGGAATTTTAAGATTCTTTTGTCAAATTTTAGTGGGAACATAATTCGCATAAAATCAAATTTTGTCATACTTAAGGTTACGTTAGCAAAATCTCGTTTAACTTGATATCTCTCTAAAGAAATGAGACTGCTTAAACTTCAAGAACAATTAAGACAACTATTTTGCTTCTGGTAAGCAAGTCAAAAGTTTAGGAAAATGATTTTAAATTGTTTCAAAATTGTAATTATTTCTAGAAACAATATATTTTTGACAAATTTTTAAGTTTTACAGCTGCTTTCAAAACCGATATGCGATTGTTTTGATGCACGTAAAGATACAAGTAATCTACTGCAGGTTTCTGAGATTCGGTGTAGACTTCCTATCCGAAATAACCGCAGATTCCAGAAACTGGCTGGCTATATGCAGTTTTCGTTATTTTCCTTACCTATGCCGTAAACGCGAGCCAGTTTTCCTTGGAAAGTCCTTCACGAAAGCATCACATTAGGTCACACCAACTAGCAATAGAGCAGTTACATCGCTGAACATTGGTAGTTCACTCCGAATTCAGTTTCCTTCGAATGGCTAGCTGCATAGTTTTAGTTGTTTTTTTAAATGTGTAACGTGGAAGCTTCAGGGAGCAAGCTTTCCTTGATAATCCTCCACGAAAGCCCCCTTAAGCAGATGACCTAGACCATCTCTCCTAGAACGTTGTATAGATAGCACTGCAAAGAAAGATTAATATTATGCTCTCAAAGGGGTTGAGATGATCACAAATAACGCACAGCGATAAGTGAAGCAGTTTAAAATTTTAATTTTCATATGTTCATCGTAAGACACGAATTTTAATTTTATGTACTTTGAAAATGTAAAATTTGTTACCATAGGACTGCGCTAGAGTTCTGAAGATTAAAAAAGGGCTTTGTGCAAGCCTAATTGTAAAAATAATGATGTTACCCCTGTTATTTAAAATGCAATGACACTAGACATTCCCTTCAAATATCTTGGACTGGGACTAGGACTCGAAACGTTCTAAATAGCCTGTATGCATTCCATTTTTATAATCACTCAGCTTCATCTCGGCTTCAGTTTAAAGCACAGATGAAAACGTGTGATAAGCAGAAGGACAAATTATACTAGATTTGAATTCATAAAGTGATGTAGTTGCGGATTAGTAATTTATTAAGTACCTGTTTAGCTAATAAATGGATTGAGCATTATTCTCTGTAAAATTTGTAGCGATATTTACCGATGTTAAGAAGTCTGGTTTGTTTAATTATGGTGAAGCACTCAAGGGCTATCTGCTTAAGGGGAGGGACGCCTTCGTTGGAGGATTTTCTAACGGAAATTGGCTGGTATACCAGTTACCAAAGGGGAAAGCCACGAAGGCGCCTATGCAGCCAGTCCGTTCGCCGGGATTCGGGCCCTGGACCGAACTACCAGTCTTCACTGCCGTTCGTGGGCCCATCGATGTTAAGAAGAAAGTGTATTCTCAGTGTACAGCTACTTAATTGTAAGGCGTAAAACCAGAGTAGAGAAAATGTTACGTTTTTAAAGCCGTTAACCACAGTTCTTGCACTGGTCTTTTTTGTCAGTTTTGAAAGACTAACATAAACTGTAATTATTTTGGCTGCCCTGTTGGCATAGCCTTGGATCCGGGCTCGAATTCCGGCGAAATCATGCATGTTTTTAAGCATATTATAGTATGGGGGGGTATTTTAAATGCTATAGACCCGAAAACGTCTCGAGATGTTGATGGAAGGAGAGGAGGGGTAGGAGACCTTCATACATTTCCAGGAGGTTTCACCTTCAATTTGGACATAATTTGTACTCTTCCCTCTAAGGCAGGGATGTCAAACTCATAGGTACACTTGGGCCAAACAAACAAGGTTTAACTTTAGGCAGGCCGCAAAAAA